>JAREIK010001381.1:0-390538 GCA_029783825.1 Sapria himalayana | reverse complement strand
AATGGAGAAGAAGAAGAATGATATGAAAAAGGAGAAGAAGAAGGAGTAGAATAATGAATAGAAGAAGGATAAGGAGGAAGAGAAGAAGTAGAAGAAGAAGAAAAAAAAGGATAAGAATAATTAAAAGAAAAAGGAGAAGGAGGATAAGAAGAAGAAAAAGAAGAAGAAAAGAAAATAAGTATTAGAAGGAGGGTAAGAAGGAAAAATGATAATGAATAAAAAGAATAAGATGATAATAAAAAGAAGATGATGATGATGATGATGATGTGGAATAAGAAGTAAAAGACAAATATGAAGAAGTAGAAGATGATGAAGATGATGATGAAGAAAAAGATGAATAAGAAGAAGAAGAAGAAGAATGATAAGAAACAGAGAAAAGGAATAGAAGTAGAAAAAGAAAAAATAAAATAATTAGAAGAAGAAGAAAAAAAGAAAAAGTAGGAGAAGAAGAAATAGATGAACATGAAGAAGTAGAAGGAGAAGGTGAAAAAGAAGGAAAAGAAGAATGAGAAGAAAAATAATGACAATAATAGGTAGGAGAGGAAGAATAAGAAGTAGGAGAAGAAGGAGGAGGAGGAGGAGGAGGAGGAGGAGGAGGAGAAGGAGGAGGAGGAGGAGGAGGAGGAGGAGGAGGAGAAGGAGAAGAAGAAGGCGAAGAAAAAGAAGAAGGAGAAGGAGTACAAAAAGGATAAATAGAAGGAGAAGAAGACCAATTTAGAAAGTATTGAGAAATAGAAAAAGAAAAAAAAAGAAGAAGTATAAGTAGAAGAAGAATGATGAGGAGGAGGAGAATAAGAAGACAAAGAAATAGAATAAAGGGGCGAATAAATAGAATAAGAAATATAAGAAGAATTATAAGAAAAATAGGTATAAAAACAATAAGAAGAAAAAAAAAATAAGTAGAATAAAAAGTATAAGAAGAATAAACAAAATAAGAATGATAAAAATACAAAGAATAATAAAATAATAATTATTATTATTAAAAAAATAAGAAGAATATTAAAATAAAAAGAAAAAGAAATAATGAAGAATAAGTGGATTAAGAAGAATAAGAAGAATAAAAAGAATATGAAGAATAAGAATAATTAGAATAATTAGAAAAGTAAGAAAAATCAGAAGAATAGGAAGAATAATAATAATTAGAAAAATTAGAAGAATTAGAAATATAAGAAGAATAATAAGAAAAAGAAGAATAAGAAGAATAAAGATAATAAGAAGAATAAGTAGAATAAGTAGAATATGAAGAATAAGTGAATAAGAAGAATAAGTGAATAAGAAGAATAAGGAGAATAAAGATAAAAAGAAGAATAAGAAAAATATATAGAATAAGAAAAATAAGGATAATGAGAATAAGGAAAATAAGTAAAATCAAAGAATAAAAATAATAAGAAGAATCAAAAGAATAAAAATAAATATTAAAATGAAAAAAAAGAAAAAAATTATAAGAATAAAAACAAGAAAAAGATTAAGAAAAATAAGAAGTATAAAAAGAATAAGGACAATAAGAAGAATAAAGAGAATAAGGAGAATAAAAAATAATAATAAGAATATAAAAAATAAGAAACATAATTTGAGTAAGAAGAATAAGAAGATTAAAATGATTAAAAAGTTAAAAAGATTAAAAAAATAAGAAGAATAAGAAGAATAAGAACAAGAAGAATAAAAAATAAGAAGAATAAGAATAAAAATAATACAAATAAAAAGAATAAAAAAAATAACATGAATATGTTAAATTAGATGAATAAAAAGAATAAAAAGTATAACAAGAATAACAAGAAGAAGAAAAAAGAAGAATAAGTAGAATAAGAATTACAATAAGAATAATAAGAATAAGAATAATAAGAAAAATAAGAAGGATAATAAGAATAAGAAGAATAACAAGAATAAGAATTAATAGAAGAAAAATAAGAATATAAAGAAAAAGAATAATAAGAAGAAAAATAAAAATAAGAAGAATAAGAAGTATAACAAGAATTACAATAATAACAAGAATAACATGTTAAAAACAATAAGAAAAAAAATTAAGAATAAGAAAAATAAGAAGAATAAGAAGAATAAGAAGAATTAGAAGAATAAAAATGATAAAAAGAATAAGAATAATAAAAATAATAAGAAGAACAAAAATAATAAGAAGAATAAATATAATAAGAAGAATAAAAAGAATAAAAAGAATAAAAAAATAAAAAACAAGTAGATAAAGAAGAATAAGTAGATTAAGAAATTACAAAGAATAAGAAGAATAAGAAAAATAAGAAGAATTAAAATAATAAGAAGAATAAGAATAATTAAAAAAATAAGAATAATAAGAAGATTAAGAAAAATAAGAAGAAATTTAAGAATTAGCAAAATAAGGAGAACAAGAAGAATAAGATGAATATGATGAATATGAAGAATAAAAAAATATGAAAAATACAAATAATAAGAAGAATAAGAAGAATAAGATGAATAAGAAGAATTTGAAGAATAAAAAGATAAAAAAGAATAAGAAGAATAAAAATATTAAGAATAAAAAGAATAATAGAATAATACAAATAATAAGAATAAGAAGAATAAGACGAATTACAAGAATAAGAAGAATTAAAAGAATTAGAAGAATTAGAAGAATTAGAAGAATAAAAAGAATAAAAAGAGAAAGAAGAATAAGTAGAATAAGATGAATAAGAAGAATAAGTAGAATAAGAAGAATAATAAGAATAAGAAGAATAAGAAAAATAATAATAATAATAATAATAATAATAAGTAGAATAAAAAAAATAAGTTGAATATGAAATTACAATGTATAAGAAGAATACAAATAATACGAATAATAAGAAGAAAAAGATGAATAAAAAAAATAAGACGAATTAGTAGAATTAGAAGAAAAAGACAAAAAAGAAAAATAAGAATATTAAGATGAATAAAAAAGAATAATAAGAATAAAAAGAATATGATGAATAAAGAAGAATAAAAAAATAATATGAATAAGAAGAATAATAAGAATGAGAAAAATAAGAATTAGAAGAATAATAAGAATAAGAATAAAAAGACTAAGAAGAATAAAAAGAATAAAAAGAATAAGATGAATATGATGAATATGATGAATTATAATAATTAGAAGAAAGAGAAGAATAAAAAGAATAAAAAGAATAATAAAAATATCAATTATAAAAAAAATACGAAGAAAAGAAGAATTAGTAAAATAAAATGTACAAGAAGAATAAGAAAAATAAGAAGAATAAGAAGTACAATAAGAATAAGAAGAATAATAAAAATGTAAAGAATAATAAGAATAAAAAAAATAAGATTTATTAGAAGAAATAAAAGAATAGTATGAAAAATTATAAAAAAAAATGAAAAATAAGATTAATATGAAGAATTAGAATAATATGAAGAATATGAAGAATATGAAGAATATGAAGACTATAATGAATTAGAAGAATTATAAAAATAAGAAGAATAAAAAGAATAAGAATAAAAAGAAGAATAAGAAAAATATGAAGAATAAAAAGAATAAGAAGAAAAATAAGAATAACAAGAATAATATGTATAAAAAAAATAATAATAAAAAAGAAAAAGTAGAACAAGAAGTAATAGAAGAAGACAAGAAGAGAAAGAACTGAAAAAAAAATGCTCTCAACTTTCTAGAGAGAGAAAAAGAACTGTATAGAGAGAGAAAGTCCATCTTCTTGCATTTTCAAGCTCATTTCAACCAAAATAATGGAGTATAATGATCTCTTATGCAAGAAGAAATCATTTGCCTCCATTCTTAAAGAGCTCGTGCCTAATTTACCCATATTAGGGAGGAAGAATGAACTCCCTGTAGTGATTTTTTCTAAGGCATAATTCGAAAGAATGGAGGAGCCATTCAAGCTCACCCTCGTGGGGAAATTCTCGCATGGCAGGCCACGCTTTGAAGATTTACGGGGATTCCTCAACACACTCAAGCTAAGTGGAAGCGTCAAGATAGGAGACTATGACGCTAAACACGTTTTCCTCCAAATCATGGCGGAAGAAGACTGCAATAGAATGTGGTTGCATGGTTCATGGTTCGTCTCTGGCTACCCTATGCGCCTGCTAAAATGGACAGTTCATTTCTCGCCCATGGATGAAACCCTGATAGCTCCAGTATGGCATTCCCTCCCTAATCTTCCATTACCATTTTTTAATAAAGCTTCTCTCTACTCTATTGCGATGTGAATTGGAAACCCCATGTTTATGGATGATGCCACTGCCTCGATGACAAGACCTCACAGTGCAAGGATTTGTATAGAAACAAATCTCGAAATCCAGCATCCACAGAAAATTTGGGTTGGCACTGAAGATGGAGCTGGCTTTTGGCAAAATATTGTTCCTGAGCAAGTTCCAAGCTACTGTAAGAATTGCATGAGGCTTGGGCACGATTTTGAGGCATGTAGGGTGGGCAGTAATAGCTTGGAGGAGAGGAAGGAGAAAGGTGGGGAGAGGGCAGAGGTATGGGTAAGGAAGGACAGCTTCTTGGAGATGATAAATGAGGAGGATGGGCAGGAGAAAAGAGATAGGGGAGGGGAAGAAGATGCCTCACACTACATGGGTATCCCATGCAATGAAAAAAGGCTTATAAGAGGGGAGGATTCTAGTTTTGAAGAAGACATGAGAGGGGCAGAAAAGGATAAGGATATAGAAGTGTTCTCGGGCGAGGAGGGAAGAGGAAAGGAAGAGCAAGGTTCTATAATAAGTGGAAGGTTAGAAGCTATGCTGGTGGTTTCGGAGGGAGGAAATGATAAATCAAAAAGAAAAATGCCTCAGAGAAAGAAGGGGACTAGAAGAATCAAGCAGAAAACTCAGTAAATAGGTAGTGATGCAGATTATAGCTAGATCGATGGGGATGTTTTAGATTTTTCAGAAACAGAATATGAAAATAAGAGCTGCGATTTCTTCCCTCCAATTGGAAGAAGTTAAATAGGAGAAAATATTTAAATATGAAGTATGAATCCAAATGCACAACCAGAGCGCAAGCAAGAACAACTAATAATGGATAGTTGTATTTATTGGAATATTCGAGGGGTGGCAAATAAGCCCTCTCTGAATAGGATTAGGAAATTAACAAATATCCATAAAGCTAAAATTGTTATTTTATCAGAACCTATGGTTGATATTAATAAATTGGATAATTATAAAATTAAAATGGGGTTTGATAACGCTATGGCGAATATTAACGGTAAAATTTGGGTCATGTGGAATGGAAATCTGGGGATTGTTATATTAAAATCTACAAAACATCTTATACACTTTAAAGTAGGTAATTCAGAGATCCTCCTCACTGCTGTATATGCAAAAAACACTAAAGAATGAAGAAAATCTTTATGGCAGGATATGGTCGAGATAGCTCGGGCAGATCTTTCATGGATCATTGGTGGAGATTTTAATGTGATTAGATACCTAAGAAAGAAGTTAGGAGGAAGACGACCAGATGCAGAGTCTATGGCATATTTTAACAAATCCATCGCAAATTCGAATCTTATGGAAGCAAATTTCTTGGGCTCTAATTACACTTGGTGTAATAACTGGAAAAAGTGGGGTACAATTTGGGCTAGATTAGACAGAGTTCTATATAATGCCAAATGGATGGCCGCGCATGGAGGCATGTCTCTGAAAATTTTGAATAGAACATGCTCGGATCACAGCCCAATGTTATTATCCTTCTGTAAATGTCAAAAAAACATCAAAAAGTTTTAACTTCCAAAACATGTGGAGTTTACACCCTGACTTCGAGAAGATAGTAGAAACATCATGGTTAGAACCCGCATCAGGTAATCCTTTGCAGGTATTAGCCACAAAGATGCACAGATTAAAATTTAGGCTAATTAAATGGAATAAAGATATTTTTGGTAATATTAATGAAAACATCATTCAAGCGGAAGAGCAGATGCTAGATAAAGAAAAGGAATATGAAAAAAATCAAAATGATAAACACAGGCAAGAGCTTAGTGAAGTAGAAGCGGCCCTAAGACTCAACTTACACATGGAGGAAGTTTTTTGGAAGCAAAGATCGAAAATTAAATGGCTTAAAAAAGGTGATAATAATACTAAGTTTTTCCATTCCATGGCCAAAATTAAATCTCAGAAGAAGTTAATAACATGCATTAAAAATTTGGAAGGATGTTGGATAGAGGAAGAAGAAGATGTAAAAAGTCTTCTCGATGAGTACTTTGAAAATTATCTAACCAAAGAGGAGAATATAAAAGGTCATTCATTACTGAATGCACTAACTTGTCAGATAACAGCAGAAGATCATGTGAGGTTAGAAGATTTCCCAGAAGAGGAAGAGGTTAGGAAAGTAGTATTTAGCTTGAATAAAGACAGTGCAGCAGGTCCAGATGGATGGAATAGTGCTTTCTTTCAATATTCTTGGAACACTATTAAGAATGATCTTCACCTTGTGATCTCACACATCTTTGCAGGTGCAGAAATTACCAAAACATGGGCCCGTTCTTTTATTATCTTACTACCTAAAACTAAGAATCCACAAAAATGCAAAGACTTTAGACCGATTAGCTTGTGTAATGCAGTATATAAAATTCTAGCTAAACTTCTGCAAAATAGGTTAAGTAACATTTTTCCTAATATTATTTCTCCTGAACAAGCAGGTTTTGTCAAAAACAGAATAATGATGGAAAATATAGGCTTAGCCTCTGAATTGATGAGAGACATTGGAATTAAAACTAGAGGGCATAACATGGCATTTAAACTGGATCTCTCAAAAGCATTTGATAGGGTCGAATGAACTATTTTATGTTATGCTATGAGAAAGATGGGCTTCTCGGAATTCTGGATTGATTTGTTGTTCAGATGTATCTCAAGTGTGTGGGTATGAATTATTATTAATGGACATATAGGAGATGAGTTTAAACCAATTAGAGGATTAAGACAAGGAGATCCTTTGTACCTTTTTAATATTTATCTGGAATTACTCCTATTAAATATTAAAAGGAGAATGCAAGAAGGGAGTATTTTGACATTTAGGCAGCCAAGAGGAACTCCATTAGTAAGCTGCTTGGCTTACGCAGATGATGTTATTATTTTCACTAATGCTAATACCAAGTCATTATTCAACTTTATGGAATTAATGCAGATTTTAGAGATGGAGACGGGGTGGCTTTTGAACAAAAGAAATGTCAATTTATCATGTCTTCTAAAGCACCGGAGAAAGTAGTACAACGAGTTAAAGAGATCACAGGCTTTATCCAAAAAAAAAAGGTGTCTTGATGTATCTGGGTTGCCCAATACATGAAGGAAGATTAAAAGAAGAATATCTTAGCTTCCTTCTAGAAAAAATGAGAGGTAAGATCGCGGGATGGAAGGAGGAATTGTTAAGCTTCGGTGGAAGAGCTACTCTTATTTCTCATGTATTACAAGGTACATTATCACATATCTTATCTATTATTCAGCCTCCCAAAATAGTGCTTAAGAAGCTGGAAAAAGAAATGGCTAATTTTTTATGGGGCAAGCAGAAAGGTAAAGCTAAGTTACACTGGCTAAAATGGGATTCACTATGCCTCCCGAAGGAGGAGGCAGGCTTGGGTTTCACTAGTTTTGATGTTGCTTCTAAAGCATGGGCCTATAAAGGGTGGTGGAGATTGAAGAAAACGAAAGTCTTTGGTCAAGATTCATGAGGGTCAAATATAACTAGGGAAAGGAGAACAACAAGAAAAAGTCTTCAAGGACATGGAAAAGGCTATTGAACCAAAGAGATCTAGTGGAATCTCACTCTAAATTAAATAAAAGCGGGTGGAAGTGGACTCTTAACCCGCAAGGAGTATTTACCTTGAAATCGGCAAAGGAACTTCTTAGAACTAAAAGGAGAGTATCCTCACTGTTTAAATGGATCTGGGAGAATGATTCTCCGCATAAAATGAAAATTTTATTATGGAGATCTCTCCTAGAAACTACTCCGGTAGATAATAATCTTTAAAGGAAAGGTATTAGAATCGCTTCTAGATGTGAATGCTGCCTCTCGAAAATTGAAAGCATAGATCATTTATTCTCATCCAGGAAGATAGCAAAAGAGGTCTGGAGCCATATTAACATTGTTCATGCAAGTCGAATAAAGAGGCTAAAAGATAGATTATTGAGTTGGCATGCATCCAAATCTGGGAATAAAGTCCATTCCTAGCTGAGGGAAAATATTTTGTTAGTAGTTATTTGAAGCATCTGGAAGGCTAGAAATAAGAGCAGATTTGAAAATGTTAGAATGGACTCGTTGATTATCTTAAAGGATATTAGAAGAAAGATTGTTAGTATTTAGGAGGCCAACCCCATTAAAATAAATAAAGATAAGCCAGCTACCGGATTGATCAATTTTTGGGGCCTGTCAGATGGAAAAGAAAGGGGTCTGAGGGTAAAGAGCATCAAGTGGGAAAACCCCCTAGGGATAGAATGACACTTAATACAGATGGAAGTTTTAACAGAGATACGGGGATAGCAGGGAGAAGAGGTGTTATTAGGGATTCACGGGGAAAGGTTTTTAAAGCATTTATGATGAACTTAAAAGCTAATTCAGCATTACATTCAGAGATTCAAGCCCTTCTCAAAGGATTACAAATTTGTAGTGAATTAAATCTTAAAGTGTTCCAGATTCAAGTTGATTCAAAATTGTTAGTTGATCTTGCTTACAAAGGCTTAAAGCTTTGGCAATATGGGGATGACAGAAAGTCCATAAAAAGATACACGGAAGAAGGAAAGGCGACCATTAACCATATTTACAGAGAGGCTAATACTCTAACGGAAAATTGGCCAAAGTAGGTGAAACTAAAGGGGATGAGATTTTTGGCATAAGAGATTTCCCAAACAAATTTAAAGGCCTGGCAAGGCTGGATGAGCTGGGATTTCCATATGTCATGATATGTAGAGAATAAAATATTTAATAACAAGAAAATGATGAATTAACCTTAGACCTCGCCTATTGGCACATAATTGTCTTTGCTAGTAGGTTGCTGAGTTGGATCACGAGCTGTTGGTCCTCACAACATACACTTCTAGTCTCTGGTGAAGTAATTTGGAGGAGTATATACACTGTTAATCTATAGCACAATAGGTTTTTGGATAGGTTTGCTATGTTACAGGTTTATCCTCGGAAGATTGGTACGGCAAAGAAGTCTTCTTTGAACCCTGGTGAAGAAAGAGGAGGAGCATCGTCACTGTTACCATAGCACAATATGTAGAATCAAATAGATCCTATATTCGTCTGGAATGGTTTAATTTTATTGCAGGTTTAATCCCAAGAGATTTGTTCGGCAAGGGTAGGTAATCTCAGGATGTATATGCTAGAAATAAGTCTCTTCTTTCTTTTGTTTGGTTGTTTGTTTTGCAGGACCAGGGAGGCAGGTAATTGTTGTTATGGTCTGTCTTGGACGGTATCAACAATCTAAACAGGTAAAGGAGCATATAGAGTTGCAGTTTGTTTTTTGTTTTTCTTTTTTGCAGATTTGATATGACTATCAGGTTCTGTTTTGGCTGGTTTAAGAGGCTAGCATCTGTAATATTTTCTAAAGTTGTTCTGTTAAGTGTCTGTTCGTGTAAGGAATTAATGTGTTGAAATCTGAGCCAAATGTATGAGAAAACCTGCTTGCGGTGGAAGTCTGTAAGGTGTTTGTAAAAATGTCAATCAAGTAGTGTTTCCTTGAAGTCTGTTTTATGTCTGTCTTTGATGGTGGTTGGGGTTTGTTTTCTCTCGGGATTGGGTCTTAATTTACAACAAGGAGGGATCAGGACTAAAGGGAAAGCAGAACAATCGCAGGCGAGGAATAATATGAGGAAGGCAAGAGAAGAGCTTAAAAAGAATTTTAAAAAGAATGGCACAAGTGGAATTTTTAAGATGGCAAGCTCATAACCTGATTCAAAATCCAGCATTACGCATTAGCTAATTTATGGTATAATCTTCGAAAATTAACTTAGGCTATTTTTTGCCTTTGATGCTTGTTTTATTTCTTTTCATGATGGGTGTAAAAGGGGGAAGGGTAGAACCTAGCTTGTAAAAATGGTATTCCTCCGCCAAAAGAGAAGGTTATAATAAAATAAACAAACCTTTAAAAAAAAGTACTAGAAGAAGAAAAGAATAAGTAGAATAAGAAGTAATAGAAGAATAAAAATAATAAAAAGAATAAAAAGAATAAAAAATAATAATAATAATTACAAGAATAACAAGAATAACAAGTATAAAAACAATAAAAAGAAAAAGAATAATAAGTAGAATAATAAGAATATGAAGAAAAAGAAAAATAAATAGATTTAAAAGAATAAGAAGCATAAGAATAAAAGAAAAAGGGTAATAAGAATAAAAAAATAAGGAGAATAAGAAAAATAAAAATTATAAGGAGAATATGAAGAATATAAAGACTGAAAAATATTAAGAATAATAAAAATAATAAAAATTAGTTGAATAAAAAAAATAAAAAGTATATGTAAAATAATAAAAAAAATAATTAGAAGAATACAAAAAAAAAGGAAAATAAAAAAAATAAGAAAAATAGGACAATAAGGGGAATAAAAGGAATAAGAAAAAAAAATAAAAATAAAAATAATAAGAAGAATAATATGTATAATAGAAATAAGAAGAAAAGTCAAAAAAAAGAAGAATAACAAAAATAAGAAGTATACGAAGAATAAAAAAAATAAGAATAAAGAAAAGTATAAGAATAATAATAATAAGAATAAAAAAATAAGAAAAATATAAAAATAAGAAGAATTAGGAGAATAAAGAAAATAAAAAGATTAAGAAGAATTAGATTAATAAGAATAATAAGAATAATCAGAAGAATAAGAAGGATAACAAGAATAACAAGGATAAAAAGAATAATAAGAAAATTAAGATGAATAAGTTAAAACTAAAAAGAATAAGAAGAATAAGAATAATAAGAAAATTAAGATGAATAAGAAGAATAACAAGAATAACAAGTATAAAAAGAATAAGAAAACAAATAAAAAGAAGAATTAGGAGAAAAGAAGAATAAGAAGAATAAGTAGAATAAGAAGATAAAAAAAATAAAAAGAATAAGAATAATAAGAAGAATAAGAAGAATGAGAAGAATGAAAAGAATAAGAAGAATAAGTAGAAAACGAAGAATAAGAAGAATAAGAAGAATAAAAAAAATAAAAAAATAAAAAAAATAAAAAAATAAAAAAATAAAAAAATAAGAAGAATAAGAAGAATAATAACAATAAAAATAATAAGAAGAATAAGAAGAGTAAGTAGAATAAAAAGATTAGGAAGAATAATAAAAATAGGAAGAATTAGAAAAAAAAAGAAAAATAAAAAAAAAAAGAAGAGTAAGATGAATAAGAATAATAAAAAGTATAAGAATAATTAGAAGAATAAGAAAAAATATAAATATGAAAATTAATATAAATAATAAGAATAAGTAGAATAAGAAGAATGAGAAGAATAAAAAAATTAATAAGAATAAGAAGAATAAGGAGAATAAAAATAATAAAGAGAATAAGGAGAATAAAGAGAATGAGGATAAAAAGAAGTATTAGAAGTATTAGATGAATACTAAGAATAATAAGAATATAATGAATAAAATGATTAAGAAGAATAAGAATAAAAAGAATAAGAAGAAGAATAAGAACAATAAGAAGAATAAGAAGAATATGAAAAATGAAAAGTATAATAAGAATAAGAAGAATAAGAAAAATAAGAAGAATAACAAGAATAAGAAGAATAAAAAGTTTTAAAAGAATAGGAAGAATAAAAGGTATAGTAAGAATAAGAAGAACAATAATAATAAAGAGAATTAGAAAAAAATGAAGTATTAAATGAATTGGAAGAATAAGAGGAATAAGAAGATTAAGAAGAATAAGAAGAATAAAAAGAATAATAAGAATAAGAAGAATAAGAAGAATTAGGTGTATTGGGGGAATAAGGAGAAACTTAAGAATAAGAAGAATAATAAGAATAACAAGAATACCAAGTATAAAAAGAATAAGAAGAAAAAGTAGAATAATAATTTTTAGAAGAATTAGAAGAATTAGAAGAATACGAACAATAAGAAGTATTCACAAATAAGTAGAGAATGAAAAATATGTTGAATATAATGAATAAGAAGAATATGACAGTAAGAAGAATAAAAAAATAAGAATAATAAGAATAATAACAATAAAAAGAAGAATAAGAACAACAAAAAGAATAAGAAGATTAATAAATATAAAAAGAATAAAAAGAAAAAGAAAATTAATTAGAATAAGAAGAATACAAAGAATATGAAGAATATGAAGAATATTAAAAATAAGAAGAATTAGAAGAATAAGATGAATAAGAAGAATAAGAAGATTAATAAGAATAAGAAAATTAATTATAATTAGAAGAATAAAAAGAAAAAGAAGAAAAAGTAGAATAAGAAGAATAAAAAGAATAAAAAGAATAAGAAAAATAAAAATTATAAAAAGAAGATGAAGAATAAGAATAATAATAATAATTAAAAGAATAAAAAGAATAAAAAAAATAAGAAGAATAAGAAGAATAATAATAATAAGTAGAATAAGAAAAAGAAGAATAATAATAAGAATAACAAGAATAAGAAGAATAATAACACTATGCAGAAAATGATTAATAAAAAAAATAAAAAGAATAAAAAGAATAAAAAGGATAAAATAAATAAGAAGAATAAGAAGAATATGAAAAATAAGAAGAATAAGAATAATTAGAAGAATAAAAAGAATAAGAAGAATAAGAAGACTTATAAGAATTATAAGAATAAAAAGAATATAATGAATAATAATAATAATAATTGGAAGAATAAAGTAATAGGAAGAATAATAAGAATTAGAAGAATAAGTAGGAATAAGAAGAATAAAAAAAATTGGAAAAATAAGAGGAAAATGAAGAATTAAAATAATTGGAAGCATAAAGAGAATAAGAAGTATAAAAAGAATTAGAAGAATTAAAAGAATAATAGGAATTAAAAGAATAACAAGTATAAAAAGAATAAGAGGAAAAATAAGAATAAGTAGAATAAGAAGTAGAAGAAGAATAAGAAGTATAAGAACAATAAGTTGAAAATGAAGAAGTTGAATAAGCTGAATAAGAAGAATATGAAAAATAAGAAGAATATGAAAAATAAGAAGAATAAGAAAAATAATAAGCTGGAGATGAATAATAATAATAATAATAAGTAAAATAAGAATAAGTAGAATAACTAAATTATGAAGAATACATAGAATAAGAAGAATAAGTTGAATAAGAAGAATAATAAGAATAAGAATAAAAATAAGAATAGGGGGAATAAATATAAGAATAAGAATAATAAAAAGGAAAAAAAGTATAATAAAATAATAAGAATAATATGAAAAAGAAAAAAAAAAAGAATACGGAGAATGAGAACAATAAGGAAGAATATGAAGAATATGAAGAATATGAAGAATAAGAAGAATAAAAAAAAATAAATAATAAAAAGAATATGAAGAATAAAAAAAGTAAGAATAATAATAAGAATAAGATGAATAATAAGAATAAAAAGAATAAGAATAATAAGAAGAATTAAAAAAATAGTAAAAATAGGAAGAATAATAAGAATTAGAAGAATAATAAGAATAATAATAATAATAAGAATAATAAGAATAATAAGAATAAGAGAAATAAGGGGAATAAAGAGAATAAGAATAAAAACATTTAGAAGAATAAGAAGATTAAAAAGAATAATAACAATAACAAGTATAAAAAGATAAGAAGAAAAAAAGAATAAGTATAATAAGAAGTATAAGAAGAATAAGAAGTAAAAAAGAATAAGTAAAAAAAGAAGAATAAGTTGAAAAGAAGAATAAGTTGAATCTGAACAATATGAAGAAATAAGAAAAATAATAAAAATAAGAAGAATAAAAAGAATAAGAAAAATAAGAAAAATAAAAAGAATAAGAATAAGAAGAATATTAAAAATACTAAGAATAAGAAGAATTAGAAGAATTAGAAGAATAAGAAGAATAATAAAAATGAGAAAAATAAGAAGGATAATAAGATTAAGAAGAATAAAAAGAATAATAATAATTAGAGGAATAAAAAAAAGGCACTACAAGAAAATGTCAATTTAGCTATGGACATTTAGCTAAGGAAAAATCTTTTGCTAATTAGTGACGAAATAGCTATGGAATAGCAAAAAAATTTTAATTTTACATTGAATTACAAATTTGTGATGGATTTTTGATTAAAATTTTCCATTGAAAATTGTCCCTACCTAATATTATTGTTGATTTTAACACAATGAATTTTTAGCGATGGAATTTCTCTAGCTAATTAGATCGAGACAAAATTTGTCATTAAATAATTATCTAAATTTTTTTTATGATTTTATATATAATTGCAAGAGATTATTCCTTAAATGATAATTTTTAAAAAATATATGCATTTAGCTAGGAATTTTTCCCTTGCTATTTGGGCTGGGGATAATTTCCATCGCTAATCTTTAATGATTTATTTTTTTAATATATTATTAGTTTTAATATTTTATGTAATTTGTTATCTTAAAAGTACGCCATGGTTTAAAGATGTGTAATCCTTAAAAGATTCATTCTCCTCATTTAATTATAAAAATAGGATATTATAAATATATAATTTCAAATATATATAAATACGAAAAAAAGTTATATTAATATAGACTAAAATGACTATTTTTATGATTATAAAATTTTTAAAAATTTATGCACAAAATTTTTCTAAGACTTTTAATTGTGAAATTTAAATATTTGTATTAAAAAACATTAAATAATTAATTCTATAATTATAACAATTTTTTAATATATTTTATAAAGACTAAAATGAACATTAAATAATTAAATAAAGAATATTTACAAAAATATCTGAATTAATGAATAAACTAGTAAATATTAATATTATTTTAAGTTAAAAAAAAAAAATTTTGATTATAGGAAACTTTTAAAAATATAATTACTAAAAAATTTGAAAATTTTGAATTATAAAAAAATTTTAAATTTTTTATAAAATTAAAAAGAAAATAAATTGATATTTAAAGATAAATACATTGATGTTTTCACCTACTCAAATTTATAAGAATTAAATAATTAATAAGATTTTTACTATTGTCTTTTAATATTCCTTCTTTATTAAAATAATAAATATAACTTTTTTTTAATAATCTTCTCACTTTAAGTAATTTTTATAATTTTATAATTTTTAAAGTATATCAAATAATATGAAATTGTATGCTTTTATAATTATTTCATATTATCTTCATAAAAATGAATATGAATTCTTAAAAATTTGTAAACATAAAATATATATATTTATTTATATATTTATATTTTTATTTATTTCTTTATTTAACATAAAGAGTGTTTTATACTCATAAGGAGAGTGGCTTGACGACTAATCATCTTTTCATGTGTGCCTTGTTATATGAAGTTCACAAATTTTGTAGCCATTTGATTTTTTTTTCCTAGTTATAAAGCTAAACATCTATTTTTTGAAGTTATTTATATATTTATTCTTTAAGTAATTTGATAATTAAAAATAGTGAAGTCTTTGTTTTTCATGTGTACCTTGCTACAGGCACATAAACTTGTTGAAAATATTTTGATAATAAAAAAAATGAGTCTTAATGCATTTTATATATTTATTATTTATTTAATTTTTTGATAATAAAAAAATAAAATATTTTGGGAATTTTAAAACTTCCAAACACTATCGTCTTGTGTTCACTTGTTGTCGAGACTCTAGAGAGAACTCTAACAAGCGCCAAACTCCTCTGTAGTTCACCTCTCTCTCTCGACACGGATTCATCATAACCTAATAGTAGAGTAAGTGAGAATTTCTTCAACTGTGAGTTTCTTATTGATTTGAAGTATACTTTCTACCCTAACTCTTCATCGATTATCATGATGCAAGAGTGTGTGGTTGGATCTTGTTGTATGTTTTTTCGAAATTTTTCTTCTTCCCTAACTCTTACCATATGTTGCAGTGTCCATAGAAATTATATAGTAGATATTTGTGCCTGTATAATATCATGTAAAGTCAAGTTTTTACCACAATTATATAAATGGCTAAAGATCCTCCTCAAGCACACAGTATTAATATGGATGTTCGTGGGAAATCATTACAAGTACCAAAATCATTAATCACCATGGTATGCTTGGATTGCTTATATACATTGATTCATATACATACTTCATATATGTGTGATATAATGCATTCTCATTGTGTTGATGTTGTACAGTATATAGGCTTGATATCCATGTTTTTTGCCACTTAAACAATCTTGTGGTTTTTGATGTTAATCACTTTATGGGTGTTGGTGTTTGTAGTGAGCAGTGTGTATATAACATCATTAATATTTACTTGATAAATTATGTAAATATGATGATCCCAAGATTAATAACACATAAATATATTATAAGTGCATTTTACTATGTGTATACCAATAAAAATAGTATACATAACTATATATATATATATATATATAACAACATATATTTAATATATATACATACAAATATATATATAGATATATATATATATATATATATATATATATATATATATATATATATCTATATATAAATGTATTTAACAAAATGTATATCAACATATAACTATATATAAATGTATTTATCTGCATCAATACCTGGACATAACTATATGTCTAAATATATATAATTACATGAAAAATAATATATAACTACATCTACAACATGTATAACTATATTTATAACTATATGTATAACTAAGTGTGCAATCACACATGTAACTATAATTATAATTAAAACTTATAATAACATATATATAACTATATGCTTAACTATATATGTATAACTATTTATAAATATTTTTATAACTATATAAAATTGTTTATAACTATATTTAACTATATTAGTAACTATGTAAACTATTTTTACAACTATATTTATAACTATATATAACTATTTTTTTAACTATATTTATAACTATATATAACTATTTTTTTAACTATATTATAATTTATAACAATATGTATAATTATAAATAACTATATTTCTAACAAAATATACTTTATGTATAATAATATATAACTATAAATAATTGTCTTTTACTATATGTATAACTATAAAAATATTATACATAACTATATTTGTAATTATACATACATATATGGATACATATATGTAAATCTATATATTTGTTTATAACTTTGTATACATTTATGTATAACTACATATAACTACTCGTATGAATATATATATATATATATATATATATATAACTATTTATAACTATATATACTTTATGTATAATACCATAACTATATATAATTGTAATTTACAATATGCATAACTATTAAAACATTATACATAACTATATATTAGTATATAAAAATGTATTTAACTATATTTATATCTATACATAACTATATGTATAAATATATAAAATTATATTAAAAAATATATATACCTACATGTATAAATATAAGCATACCTATATGTGTAACTATGTGTATAACCATATGTAACTATATTTATAATTACATGTATAACAACATACAACATTATGTTTTAACTATATGTGTATAACTATTTATAAATATTTGTATAACTATTTAAAACTATATATAATTAAATATAACTATATTTGTAACTATGTATACGTATATGTAATCAAACATGTAAATCTATATATTTGTTTATAACTTTGTATACATTTGTGTATAGTACTACATATAACTACTTGTATGAATATATATGTGTGTGTGTGTGTGTGTGTGTGTGTGTGTGTGTTTAACTATAAATAACTATTTATTACTATATATACTATATGTATAATAACATATAACTATATATAATAGTATTTTACTATATGCATAACTATTAAAATATCATACATAACTATATTTAAATATATAATAAACAACATATATTTAATATAATTTTTATATATTAGTACATAAAAATTTATTTAACCATATCTATGCTTATACATAACTATATCTATAACTATATAAAATTACATGAAAAAACATATATACATGCATGAATAAATATAAGTATAACTATGTATTTAACTATATGTATAACTATATGTATAATCACATGTAACTATATTTATAATTACATGTATAACAACATACAATATTATGTTTAACTATATGTGTATAACTATTTATAAATATTTGTATAACTATATAAAACTCTATATAATTAAATATAACTATATTTGTAACTATGTATGCATATATGTAAATCTATATATTTGTTTATAACTTTATATACATATATGTATAACTACATATAACTACTTGTATGAATATATATATATATATATATATATATATATATATATCTATCTATCTATCTATATGTTTATCTATATATAACTATTTATAACTATATATACTATATGTTTAATAACATATAACTATATATAATTATATTTTACTATATGTATAACTATAAAAACTTTATATATAATTATATGCATAATTATATATTGAAAACTATATATAACTTAATGTTTTACCAATTCTAACTATATTTATAAATATATGGATA
This sequence comes from Sapria himalayana, assembly GCA_029783825.1. Taxonomy (NCBI): domain Eukaryota; kingdom Viridiplantae; phylum Streptophyta; class Magnoliopsida; order Malpighiales; family Rafflesiaceae; genus Sapria; species Sapria himalayana. The sequence goes on along the minus strand of JAREIK010001381.1, from coordinate 372,055 downwards.
ACAACATATATCTATATATAACTTTTTAAAACTATATATATAACTATATATTATTATCTATAATTATATGTAACTATATTTATAACTATATGTATAACAATGTATGATGACTATATATAACTATATGTTTAACTATTATTACCAAAAAAAAATATTTTACCTTCCGAATTTTAGCAATGTATTGAATCCATTAATAACTACGGACATAATAGCATCAAAATTTCAATTTGGAGTTTCCTAACTGATTTAATTTGATTACCATCTGATATTTTTCAGATAATATGATTAAACTATTTTGATATCCACTAGTTCCAACAACCAATTATCAATGGATTAACAACAAAATTTTTGAATAGATTAAACTCTAATGATAAATTTTGCTGGGTGTTGAAATTAGGTTATAAGTAATGGTATATATCTTGTTAAACATTGAAAACAAAGTATATTTTGATAAATGCAAATGGACAAATGGTCATCAATAAATATTAACATATTTTAATATGTTGGAAAATAACAATGAATTTACTTGTGTTGGTAAATAATGTCAGATTACCCACATCAATAAAGGACAATAATCAAAGTTATTAATTTACCAATGTATAAGTTCAGTTAGTATTTACCATTGGTTGTCTTTCAGCTTATATGTACCAATAGATTAAATTTAAAATTTTTATATTTAGATACAAGATTAAGGTGCAAGTATTTATTTCATATTATTTTACATTTTTATGTCATACTTATATTTACTATTTTATATTTAGATAAAAGTTTAAGGTGGAAGTATGAAATAAAATATTATATCAAATATAGTATTTTGTTTCATATGTATCAATATTTTTATATTTTTTTGAAATAATAATATCACAAATAAGTATATAACAAAATTAATTCTAACATATAAAATTATATAATAATATATTATATTAAAGTATTTAAAATTATATAACTATGTATATTATAATGTAAATAACTACTTTCATTATTTAAATGTTAACCACACCTCATACATGTCCACGCCATATTTATTTATGCAATAAAATGAATGTGGTTGTTTGTTTGTTTAATTTTATTATTTATTAATTAAAAAATAATTGATTTTACGTATTTATTTATTAAATATATTAATACTATTATTATTAATAGTTTATAAAGAAGTTTATTCAATTACAATTATTTTTGTTGTGGACCCAAATACACTTTTAATTGTTTGCTAAATTTGTTCAAATAGATTTTTTTATTGGGGCTTAATTTCTAATAGATAATACTATTAACATATGTTTTTAATAAAATTCTAATATTATTATTTTCTTAATTGTTTTAACTATTGAATAGATTTGTCTCTAAAAAATTCATAGTATAATTCATAATTGTCAATATAATAACATAAATAACAATTTTTTTGACTAATAATGATTATGCTATCTTATTTTATTTGTGAAACTATTGAACTCAATTAATTTATGTAAAATTTTGTAAAATTTTAAATTTTAATCAAATATTTGAAATAGTAATTTGTAAATACCCTTCTGTTGGAGCTTCATAGATTCGATGATATCGTGTATAAAAAATGTTTTAAATTTATATCTTCTTAAATAAAGATTGGAATAGAATAATTCAATACATACCTTAGTTATTTGTGGAGTTGTTGGCGAATAGAAATTTCTCCCATGTTACGGATCAACTATTCATCACAAGGAAGATGAAGGATGCACAGTCATGGCTTTTAGTATAAAATGGTTCCAAAAATGTATATCTTAAACTTAAAGCTATGATGACATACATCTCACTCCTATTCCTTCCACGTGCATTTATATGTTTTTGTTGGGAGCCTTTTTATAAAAGGATCTGTCATGTTATTTGCTGATGCTACCTCGATCGCCACTATATCTTCTCTTTTCACAAAATCTTTATCATATGCTATCTGTCTATCTATCTATCAATCTATCTATTTATCTTTATATATATATATCTATTTATATTTTTATCTATCTATCTGTCTATTTGTCTTCCTTTCTATCTATCTATTTATTTGTCTATCTATCTATTTGTCTATATGCTTGTCTATCTATCTAGTCTTGCCAAAATATAGCTTTATTTTAAATATCTAATCGGAAAAAAAATATAAGTGATGGCCATATCTATAATTTTTGCTAAATTAATAAGTTCACATCCTTCATATTGATTAGGTTTTAATTGATTTGTATGTAAGTTTTTTTTACCAAACTACCTTTTGATCGTAGTTTTGAACAAATTATGTTAATTTCAATGTCTGTAATTCTTTATATCTCTAATCAATCTATATTTGTACTGCTAGGAATGTGTAATTGTAGTGTGCACATATATGTTTTCTAATTGAATACTTTGTCTGATGTGTTTTCCAGTCAAAATTTATTTTTGTTCATGTCTAAATTTTTTATTAATTCATTTTCCAAGAGTTCTTGGGATTGGATCTTCATTCCATTAATTTTTTCTTTCTTTTTTATTTTAATATTCAAAGATTGAGTTGAATCATAGTAGAAATTTTGCTCTTTGATCTTCATTGAGAAGTGAGAAGCTTACTCATTCAAACATTCAAGTCCTTTATTTTTTACTTCCCTTTTTTGTCCATTCATGTAGTTTGCTCCCTTTATCTGTAATTACGTGATATCTTTTTAATCTTTAGCATGCTAATAAATGCTTTGTTTTTTCATGTAGATTCTACAAATGCATTGCCTCGATATTCATGATATTTTATCTTTGCATTTTCATCTGTAAGTGATTTTATTTAATTATTAGTATTATTTTAAGTCATTATATTTTTCATTCAGAAGTTTGATTGAGTACTATTATTTGCAAATATAACAGAGCAAAATGAGTTCAGATCATCAGTGGATGTACAAATGGTTTATGAATGGAATTTTGAATAAAGATTTTTTGAGTAGGCTAGAAACTTTCATCAACTTTGCTTTTAGTCAATCGAGATGGATGGATGGATGGAGATAAAATTAAGTATCCATGTAATAACCATAAATATCAAAATGTATCTTTTCGTGATGTAAACACTATTTGATATCATGTGACAAAATATGAATTTGTACCAACTTTTTTTTTTTTGATTTATCATGGGGAAAGTACAATGGCTTTTATTTTTGACCAAAATGAGGGTGCTTAATCATATGCATGCAGTGAAAAAGTATCAAACTCATACCAAAAAATGGTCATGGAAGCTGTTGGTGCTAACTTTAATATGGATTACATGGATGAACAACCTAATACTGAAGCTTAGAAATTTTATGATATGCTTGAAGCTACAGATAATGAGTTGTGGCCTGATTGTAAAACACATTCGCAATCATCATTTGTAGCTTGACTTATGAGCATGAAGTCAGAAAACCATATGTCTGAGAAATTATTTGATCAGGTGACAGAACTAATGAAAAAGATTATTCTGAATAATAATTTGGTCACTAATAAATTTTAATGCAACAATAGATGTCCTATATGGAGTCACAGTTAGCGGCTTTGAAGTGATAGATAGCATTCTGAGTTCTAGCAGTGAAACCATGCAGAAGAGGCTAGCACAAATGGACCAGCTAATTATGAGGATGATTTAGTCTTAAATGTTGATGAAATTATGTTATGTTTTTGTTTTAACCATGATACTTTAGTATCAAAATTATTTATGAACTATTTTTGGATTTTGTTTATTTTAAAGAACAAGGAATCAAAGAAAAGAAAGGAAGAAGATGAGATAGGTAAAAGTCTTTTATGGTTAAATATGTCATGGTGAAGTCAATTTGTAATGTGTCTAAATAAATATTAATACTTCACAACTTTGGATGATAAATCAAAGCAATGAGAGAAACAAGAGAAGAAGAAAACTTCTAGATTTCTAGCTTCCTGTTGTGCTATCATATGCTCTCATAAAGTTTTTTGGTACAGAAAAATATGCATTATCTCATTCTGATGTTGTAAAGAAGATGTGGAACTATATAAAAAAAATAATCTACGGGTATGTCAACATCCATCATCTCCGCCTTCCCTAATGAGAATCTATGGTGCTATTCTTCAATTTTAATTAATTATTAAATGTTCTTGTTTTTTAAAAGGATCCATCAGATAGGAAAAGAATAATATGTGATGATAAGTTTAAAGAGCTACTCCAACACAAGTATTTCAGTGGATTTGTAGTCTCAAAAGCTCTTATCTCCTCACTTAATGAAGAATGAACAGTGAGCCACTTGCAGGCACATGATTTTTGCCTATGTGTAGCTAAATTGGAGGAGATTTATTTGGGGGCATCATTGTTCTTGTTTCTGGTTTTGTACTTTTCTTGGACAACTAACCTAACCATGATTCTTTGTAGGACATCTATTGTGCTAACATGGTGTCGATTTTAGAAGTTGACTTTAAGTGTCACAGATTCATACATGTTTTGGTATTTGATTTTGAATTTGTTTTTTGTTTTTTTTTGAAGTGTTTCTACTAGTAAATTCGAGTTTATGTGTTTGTATTGGTGCTATTTGAGCCTATGCCAAGAAGAGGAAAACCAGATGTGACCAGAAGAATGCTAGATTACTTCCTTTAGTGCGAGCCAACACAAATTGGTACAACCAAAATATTTATCAGCCAAAATATAACCCACGCACTAAATAATTTTTTATTTTTTTTTATTTTTTAGCATTATATTTATTTTTGCACACTGCCATAGCACACTACATGCATTCACTGCCAACACTGCCTCATAAAAGCATGCCACACTACATGCATATAACTGTCCACTACATTTCCACACATGTATCCACTATGCACACTATCACATGGCACATGCCACACTACCACCTTATTTGTGTCACACAACATATTGACACATACACATTGACACTACTGCACACAAGCACGTGGTGCATTCTAGTCTGCCACTAGTGCATGGCTGACTTCCACATGGTGCATGCCAGACTGCCACATGATGTGGAACCCTATTATCTCATGCCAAACTACAGCGTAGGTCGGCTAACTGTTATTAGTCATATGTATTTACTCTAGATAATGACATTCAAATGTTTAAAACACTTTCTTTTATGAAGAATAAATGCGATCTCATCAATATAAGCTATGGCGAGCCCACTTTACTTCCAAATTATGGTCATTTTGTTGATCTTGTTAATGAAATCTGAGCTATAGCTATTAACAATTGATTCTCAAGTTGTTCCACATTTTGTGTTTCTAAGCATATTTTGTTTTGCCCTGAATTGTGAGTATGTGGTGAGCAAGCATCATATTGTGTTTGTTAGTAGTGCTAGCAATAGCAGTCCAGCATTAAGCACCATTAGTGCTCATGACAATACCACAACCTGTATTTGTTCACTATGAGTTGTTCATTTTTTTTTCTGCAAGTTTTATGTTGCCGGATAATAGGAACTCCATGCAACCTATGATTACTCAGGAGCAAGCAGTGATGCTATGTGATAGAAACTTTGGTATCGAGGTAGATGGTAATGAGCTAGATGATAATGGCCATCAACGTATGTGGGCTACCTTAATCCAATAAAAATTATATATTCACATTGTGCATTTATATGTTCTATTAATTTATATATTAAGATTTTTAGATGTTAATATGCTAAGGAGAGAGAGAAGCATACATTATAATATTACATTGCATGTATGCATACACATATAAAAGTCCACATGTTTGCATTGTGTGTGTCATAAACTACCAAGGCTAGGAATTCCTAGCCTTGTAGTGTGTATGGCACATTCCTATTGACAAAGCTTTATTTTAAAAAAAAAATATTATAGTTTATATGATATAAACATATTTACTATGAATACCAGATCATGTATTTTTAAATATGTGTTTTTAGATATGTGAGTTAAAGGCAGCTATATCATGCCGTGAATATAGATCATTACTGAATGTGCATTTCTAACATTTTAGAGGTGTCTAATGTCATTCCTCCCTTTATCTATGATTTTATTACATTTGATGTTTTGGAATATGTGATTTCTAGTGATTTCATTGGCAATGAATCTGATATTATGGCTAGGGACATCAAAGTTAGGGATTGGAATATGTGGTTTCTATAGTATATGTGTACATATATACTATAGTATTATACATATGATATAAGTTGTATTGTATAATTTTACCATATATTTATCAAAATAGAACCATTTTTATTTATTTATTTTGATTTGATTGATTGGTTTAATTTTCATACAGATATTGTACCATAGTGTTCCCCATACAAAGCTTGCAGAAGTGAAGGGACATTAGAATTGAGTTAGAGTTATAGATGAATATCACACATTCCCTGGTGGTGGCACCCAATTGAAAAGTGGAGCTTGCACTACATCGACTTCATCAACAAGGTCATTATTTTTCTAATTGGAGAAACATAGAAACTAGAATTTCACTAGACATGATGTGGCGCGAATAGGATAGCTTTGTCGTAGTAGAAAGATGGTGACCAGAGATACATTAATGAAGAAGAAGATGTAATCAAATTTTGTTATGCTTTTGTTTTAACTATATAACATAATGTATCAATAATTTATTAACTACTTTTATTTTTTGTTAATATTAAATAATGGTTTATAGTTTATGTTTTTATTAAATTTAATATAAAAACTAAAAGATATGTAATAACATTTTTTGTAAAAAAAATAAAACTATGAAAATAGTTTGGGAATGAAAATAGCTATGGAATTTTCTTTTGCTAATTTAGCTAGGAACTTTTCTGTAACTATTAATTATTATCAAAATTAAAAAAGAAGAAAATATAATAAGCTAGGGAATTTCTTTTGGTAGAAAATTTGCTAGGGAATTTAGTTTTCTGATTAATAATTTGAGACGATAACTTTAGCTTGGCATAATTTTCATTGTAAAGTCATCATTATTCTATGTTAGCAATGGAATATGCCCTTATAGGTAGGAAAATCTCCCTAGCTATATGGGTTTTTTTTGTAGCGAGAAGAATATATAGAATAAAAAGAATAAGTAGAATAAGAAGAATATGAAGAATAAGTAGAATAAAAAGAATAAAAATAATAAGAAGAATAAAAAGAATAAAAAGTATAAACAGAATAAAAATAATAATAAGAAAAAGAAAAATAAGAAAAATAAGAAGAATAGAAAGAATAAGAAGAATAATAAGAATAATAAGAATGTAAAGAATAAAAGAATAAGAAAAATAAGAAGAATTAAAAATATAGGAATAATAAGTGGAATTGGAAAAATAAGAAGAATCAGAAAAAAAAAAGAAAATTTAAAAGAATAAGGGGAATGAGAAGAATAACAAATATAAGAAGAATAACAATAATAACAAATATAAAAAGAATAAGAAGAAAAATAAGAATAAGTAGAATAAGAAATATATGAAGATTAAAAAGAATAAGAAGAAAAGGAAGTATAAGAAGAATGATAAGTATAAGAAGAATAAGTAGAAAAAGAAGAATAAGTAAAATAAGATGAATAAGAAGAATATGAACAATAAGAAAAAAAAGAAAAATATGAAGAATAAAAGAAAAAGAAAAATATGAAGAATAAAAAGAATAAAAAGAATAAGAAGATATGAAGAATAATAAGAATAAGAAAAATAAGAATAATAAGAAGAATAAAAAGAATAAGAAAAATATTAAGTATAATAATAATAATAAGAATAATAAGAATAAGAAGAATAAGAATAATAATAAAAATAAGAAAAATAAAAAGAAGAAGAAAAAATAGTAAAAGAGGAATAAAATGAATAATAATAATAATTAGAAAAATAAAAAGAATAAGAAGATTAAGAAGAATAAGAAGAATATTAATAAAAAGAAAAATACTAAGAATTAGAAGAAGAAAAAATAGGAAGAATAAGAGGAATAGGATGAATAAGAAGAATCAGAAGAATAAGGGAAATAGGAAGAATAAGAAGAATAAGAAGAATAAAATGAATAAAAAGAAAAAGTAGAATAAGAAGAATAGGAAGTATAGGAAGAATAAAAAGTATAAGAAGAATAAGTAGAAAAAGAAGTATAAGTTTAATAAAATGAATATGAATAATATGAAAAATATGAAGAAAACAAAAAATAAGAAAAATACGAAGAAAAAGAAAATTAAAAAAAATAAAAAAATAAGTAAAATAAGAAAAATAAGAAGAAGAAGAAGAAGAATAAAAAGAAAAAAAATAAAAAGAAGAATAAGTAGAATAAGAAGAAAACAAAGAATAAAAAGTATAAGAAGAATAAGAAGAATAAAATGGAAAATGGAATAAGAATAATAAGAAGAATAAGAAAAATAAAGAGAATAAGAAGAATGAAAAAATAAGAAAAATAAGAAGAATAAGAAAAATAAGAAAAATAAGAAAAATAGGAATTTGATGAATAAAAAAAATAAGAAGAATAAAATGAATAAGATGAATAAGAAGAATTAGAAGAATTAGAAGAATAAATAGAATAATGAGAATAAGAAATATAAGCAGAATAAGAAGAATAATAAGAAAAAAAATAAGAAAAATAAGAATAATAGGAAAAATAAATAAGAATAAAAAGAATATGAAGAATAAAAAGTGTAAGAAGAATAAGAAGAATAAAAAGAATAATAAGAATAAGAAGAATAAAAAGAATAAAAAGAATAAGAAAAATAAGAATAATTAAAAAAATAGTAATAATAAAAGGAATAGGAAGAAAAAGAAGAATCAGAAGAATAAAGAGAATAAGAAGAATAGGAAGAATAATAAGAATTAGGATAATAAGAGAAATAAGGAGAATAAAAAAAATAAGAAAAATAAAAAGAAAAATAATAAGAATAATAAGAAAATAAAAATAAGAAGAATAAGAATAAGAATAAGAATAAAAATAAAAAAATAAGAAAATAAAAAAGAATAAGAAGAATAATAAGAATACGAAGATTAAAAAAATAAGAAGAAGAATAAGAATTAGTAGAATAATAAGAATAATGAACAAAAAAGAAGAATAAAAGGCATAAGAATAATACAAAGAATAAGAAGAATCAAAATAATAAGAGAATAAGAAGAATAAGTAGAATGAGAAGAATAAGAAGAATAAGAATAATAAAAATAATAAGAAGAATAAGAAGAATTATAAAATGAATATGATGAATAAGAAGAGACAGATGATTATTTTAAATAAAAAGAATAAAAAGATAAAGAAGGAAAATAAGAACAATGGGAATAAGAAGGAAAAAAAGAATAAGAAAAAAAAAGAAGAATAAGAAGAATAAGAAGAATAAGAAAATAAGAAAAATTAGAAGAATAATAAGAATAACAAGAATATTAAGAATAACAAGAATAACAAGAATAAGAACAATAAGAATAATAATAATAATAATAATAATAATAAAGAATAAAGAGAATAAGAAGAACAAGAAGAATAAGAAGAAAAAGAAGAATAAGAAGAAATAAAAGAATAAGAAGAAATAAAAGAATAAGAAGAAATAAAAGAATAAGAAGAATAAAAAGAATTAGAAGAATAAGAAAAATAAAAAGTAATAAGAATTAGAAGAAGAATAATAAGAACAATGATAAGATTAAGAAAAATAGGAAAAATATGAAAAATAAGAAAAATAATAAGAATATGAAGAATAAGAACAATGATAAGATTAAGAAGAATAGGAAGAATAAGAAGAATAAAAAGAATAAAAAGAATAAAAAGAATAAGAAGAATATGAAGAATAAGAGGAATTAAGAGGAATAAGAAGGATAATAAGAATAAGAAGAATAAGAAAAAATAATAATAATAATAATAATAATATGAATAAGAAAAATAAGAAGAATAAGACGAATAAGATGGAAAAAAAGAATTAGAAGAATAAAAAGAATAATAAGAATAAGAAATAATAGCAGAATAAGAAGAATAATAAGAAAAATAAAAATAAGAAAAATAAAAACAATACGAAGAATAAAGAAGAATAATAAGAATAAGAAGAATAAGTAGAATATGAAGAATAAAAAGAATAAGAATAATAATAATAATAATAAGAAAAATAATAAGAATTAAAAAAATCATAAGAATAAGAGGAAAAGGAAGAAAAATAAGAATTAGAAGAATAAAGATAAAAAGAATAATAAAAAGAATAATAAAAAGAATAATAAAAAGAATAATAAAAAGAATAAGAAAAATTAGGAGAATAAGGGAAATAAGGAGGACAAGAAAAATAAAAAGAATAACAAGAATACAAGAATAACAATAATAACAAGTATAAAAAGAATAAGAAAAAGAAGAAGAATGAGTAAAATAAGAAGTATAAAAAGAATAAGTAGAATATAAAAAATAAGAGGAAAAATAAGAATTATAAGAATTAAAAGAAAGAGATGAATAAGTAGAATAAAAAGATTAAGAAGAATAAGAAGAATACAAAGATTAAGAAAAATAAGAAGGATAAGAAGAATAAGAAGAATAAAAAAATTGAGAAGAATAAAAAGAATAAAAATAATAAGAAAAATTAGTAGAATAATAAGAATAAGTAGAATATGAACAAAAAGAAGAATAAAAAGAATAAGAAAGATACAAAGAATAAGAAAATAAAGAAGAATCAAAAGAATCAAAAGAATAAGAAGAATAAGAAGAATAACAAAAATAATAAGAATAAGTAGTATAAGAAAAATAAAAAGAATAAGAAGAATAAGAAGAATACAAAGAATAAGAAGAATAAGAAAAATTATAAAATGATTATGATGAATAAGAAGAAATAGAAGATTATTATGAATAAGAAAAATAAGAAGAACAAGAAGAAAAAAAAAGAAATAAGGAATAAGAAGAAAAAAAAAGAATAAGAAGAATAAGAAAAAAAAGAAGAATAAGAAGAATAAGAAAATCATAAAAATAAGAAGAATAACAAGAATAAAAAGAATAACAAGAATAAGAACAATAAGAAGAATAAAAAGAATAAAAAAAATAAGAAGAATAAAAGGAATAGGAAGAATAAGATGAACAAGAAGAATAAGAAGAAAATAAAAAATAAGAACTATATTAAGAATAAGAAGAAAAATAAAGAATAAGAACTATATTAAGATTAAATAGAAAAAGAAGAGTAAGTATAATAAGAAGAATAAAGAGAATTAGAAGAATAAGAAGAATACAAAGTAATAAGAATTATAAGAATAATAAGAATAAGAACAATGATAAGATTAAGATGAATTGAATGAATAAGAAGAAATAGAAGAATAAAAAGAATAATAAGAATAAAAAGAATAAAAAGAATAAAAAGAATAAAAAGAATAAAAAGAATAAGAAAATGATAAGATTAAGAAGAATAGGAAGAATAAGAAGAATAATAAGAATAATAAGAATAATAAGAATAACTAGAATAACAAGTATAAAAAGAATATGATGAATAAGAAGAATAAGTAGGATAAAATGAAAAAAAAGAATATGAAGAACAAGAAGAAAAGAAGAAAAGAAGAATAAGAAGAATAAGAAGAATAAAAAGAATAAAAAAAATAAAAAGAATAAAAAAATAAGAAAAATAAGAAAAATAAGATTAACAAGAAGAATAAGATAAATAAGAAGAATAAAAAGAATAATAAAAATAAGAAGAATAAGAAGAATTAAAATAATAAGAAGAATATTAAGAATAATAATAATAATAATAATATAAAAAATATAAAGAATTAGAAAAATTAAAAAAATAAGAATAATAATATTATTATTAAAAATTTTAAGATGAATAAGAAGAATAATAATAATAATTAGAAGAATAAGAAGAATAAAAATATAATAAAGAATAAGAGAAATAAGAAGAATAAGAATAATTAGAAAAATAACAAGAATAAAAATTATAATAAGAATTCAGAGAATAAGGAGAATACTATAAAAAAATTTCTAAATAGCTAGGAAAATTTCCTAGTTAAATAGGTTATTTTCATCACTAAAGTGGATATAATGATGGAAGCTTCCCAAGCTAAAGTTATCATCATTATAAATTAAAGAGGTAAAGTGCCCCTAGCTAAAAAATTATAGTGATGGAATATTCCTAGTGAAATTAATAATTTCCCTAGCTAATTTTGACTTTAATTTGAAGCTCCAGAACATTCTCGAGCTAAATTAGCAAGGGAGAAATCCCATGCTATTTTCATTCCAAAACTATTTTCACTATTTTATTTTTTTTTTCAAAAATTTAATAAAAATTTTATGTTTTTATATTAAATTGAATAAAAACAAAAACATTAAATGATAATTTATAATTAACAAAAATTAAAATCATTTTATAAATTATTCTGATACAATATTCTACATAATTAAAATAAAAACATAACAAAATTGTATTGCATCCCATTCATCAATGTTTCTAACGATAGTGTATAAACTATAATCTATATGTAAAATTGACGTTGCTTTCTCTCCTCCAATTCCTCTGGTCACCATCTTTCTGATACGACAAAGTTGTCCTAGTCCCAGCGCATCATGTCTTGTGAAAAATTTCTTCACTTCTACAAGCCTCGTATGGGGAATATTGTGGTACCATATCTGTACGAAATTTAAACCAAACAATAAAATTAAAATAAATAAATAAAAAAAGTTATGTTTAGATAAATATATAATACTATAGTATATATGTACATTTATACTGTAGTGTATATATTCATATATACTAATATTTTTTTAGTTACATATATTACATGTACATATATATTGCAGTATTATATATAAATTTAAACTGAGTATATGTACATATAATACTTCAGAATTATATGTACTTATATCCTGAGTATATATGTACATATACTACAATATATATGTAGATATATTGAGTATATATGTACATATCTAATGTAGTATTTAATCTAGATATATAATCAGTGTATATGTATACATATACTCAGTATATATGTACGTATATACTTAGTATATACGTACATATATACTTTATATGTACATGTATACTCAGTATATACGTACATATATACTATATATATACGTACATATATACTCAATATATATGTATATATGTACTATAATATATATGTACGCATATACTACAATATTATATGTACATATATATAATCACATAGCCTTAGATGACACAAAACTATAATAGATTAGTTTTATCTCATTTATACTTCACAAAAATGGCACAAAACTTCACTATCAACATAAATAAGAAATGCAATGATTATTTAAATTTAGGAAAATATCTCTCAAAACTCTTAGAGGAAAACCTAGAACACAAGCCACGAGCCTGACTTGGCGCATCAAAGTTCACATCTTGTCTCCTCGCAACCTGAACTCTTTCCTGATACCAAGGCCTATAAGGGTGTTGCTTTGCCCCACCATGACACAGCTGATATGCTAACAAACGAACTAGTAGATGAAATAAAGACTGATCATCAGCAGTAGTAACCATCAACAAATCAATATGAAACTTGAACAAAGAAAAATGTACTCCACCATGCTTATGTGCAACACAGGATGATAAAATATTTTTTGCATAATAATTTTGAATAACTGCAATCTATGCAACCCTTGTTTTACATAGTTAAAACAAAAATATAACAAAATTTTATTATATCTTTTTCATCAATGTATCTAAAGACATTGCATAAAGTATAATTTATCCATGAAATTGACGTTGCTTTCTCTCCCCCTTCTCCACTGATCATCATTTTTATAATGCAACAAAGTTGTCCTAGACATGGGGCGTCATGTCTAGTAAAAAATCTCTTCACTTTGACAAGCTTCATATTGAGAATATTGTGGTAGCATATCTGTATGAAAATTAAACTAGTCAATCAAATCAAAATTATTAAATAAAAAAAGTTTTGTTTTGATAAATATATAATACTACATTATATATGTACATATATACTATAGTGTATATGTACATATATACTAGCATTTCACTAGTTACATATATTACTATAGTATATGTACATATAATATTATAGTATTATAAGTACATATACTATAGTATATATGTAGATATACAAAGTATATATGTACATATATACTATAGTATATTTACATATCTATTGTACTATATATGAACATATATACTCAGTATGTATGTATAAGAGATATACTAGCATTTCTCTTATATGTACATATAAGAGAAACCTCTCATTGAATTGAGAAACTATTTTAGAATGCAACTCTATTTTAAATCACTCATTAACACCCTAACATGTCAGGAACAACAGAGACATTCTAATTCAATGATCAAAGAATGCATATCATGTTTTCGTGTAAACAAATAATGAGCATTGAAATGTAACTCACCATGACCATGGTACACAAACTCATAAGTGATGATAGGGTTCAAAGTAGTAAAACAACTAGACCACCGCCTTCCACAGTTTTGATCATTCTTGCAAGAATATTTGGAGTTAAGGCTTCAAAATCCTACACAATTGCAAGACAAAAAAGGAGTTATTAGCATTGATGAGAATCTTAAACAAAACATCTAGAAAGAAAAGAAAAGTAGAACCTAAAAAATACACATGTCATGAGTATTTCCAAGAATTCTTTTAGAATCCTTGAAATTCCACTTTCAAGAAACTAAGAGAAGGGATTAGTTTTTTCCGGGTTAATCAGTCCCTTCAGCATTAGCTTTTTAATCTGCTTTGCATGTTTTCTCTTGTGGCATCATCATGCATGCATCAAATTCGGATAGAATTTAAAAACATGTATGATTTCTTAGTGATCATGGCATCAAATTCAATATATGCATACATATATACTATAGTATATATGTACATATAATAGTGTAGTCTATATGTAATATATATTGCACTATTTTATGTACATATAAACTCAGTATATCTACATATATACTCAGTATATATGATATTGAGTATATATGTACATATATACTATAATATATATGATACTGAGTATATATGAACATATATACTAAAGTATATACATGCATATATACACACATAATATAATTACATAGCCTCGGATAACACAAAACTACAACAAATTAGTATTATCCCATTTATACTTCATAAAGATGACACAAAACTTTAAAAACTTATCTCTCTATTTTATTCAGCCATCTCTCATGTATTGTAGTGCAATAGAAGTGTTGGAGACAATGCATTCATGGGGATTGAATGAATTATTGGCATTAACCATAGAGTTGTTAAGATCATGTCCAGGTAAGAAAGGCTTCATGTCATGGTCTCCCATGCTATGGAGTAGTTGCAGACCAAGATGCCCCTGGAAAAATGGCTCATAATAGCCATAGTTCATCGTGTTCAGCCTTTCGTCATCCATGAAACTACGAACAAGCAAGAGGGGGAGAACAATCAAAATGAACACATTTAATTGAATTTCATTAGCAATCCTAATGGCTATTAACATTTCAATAGTTTATTTCCATCTGACCGATAATAAGTAGTTGCAAATCTAAACAGCAACAACACAGATTTGCATGAAAATAAGAGTGTCAAGAACAAACCTGTATCTGCATGGGACCAGAATTTTTTCGTTCATCTCACAACTTCAGAAGATAACATGTTGTTCCTAGCACTAGGAGGAGCAGCCAAGCTTTTTACATACCTATAATAGGCTAAAACTCCACCCAAGATATTCAGATGCACACAAACATATTCACAGCTATATAAAAATAGTAATTATAGACATAAATAAACAAAAATCTAAGTTGATAATCATACAACTTCAACAAATATCTAAAATATGTCTAGCAATGAAGTTTAGAGAGAGTGTGTGTGTGCAAAAATAAAATGTTTCTAGAATAATGAAGATAACAGAAGCTTGGCATCATTTTGATCCAGTAGAGATTGGTAAAGATGGGACCCATGCATAGGAAGGATTGCGACAATGTCTAAAGGCTTTGAATTAGAATTTTTTGATGCGTCACACATCAGATGTCCTGCAAATATTTATTATTAGGTTAATCAGCAAAGCAAAGAAGAAATCCAAAATAAAAAAAATTGATACCTCAAAAAATATCTCATCTTGTTTTGATACAGATTGACAAAAAATCAAAAATAGTTTAGAAATAATTCTAATATGAAATCATCTTCATAATTAGTTGTTGAATTTATACTAGTCTCTCTTATGAGATTTCATAGCTGGATCTCGGAATGCTATCTGTCACATCAATGCCGCTAACTGTGACCCCATATAGGATATATATTGTTGCATTACATTCTTAGTTTCTTTAATCTCATAATTTATTTTTTTAATTTCTTGTATTTCTTCCTTCAAATGAGTAATCTGCTCGTCATTCTCTTCTTTCATTTCCTGTATTTCTTCCTTCAAATGAGTAATCTTCTCATCCTTCTCTTCTTTCATTTATTGTATTTCTTCCTTCAAATGAGATATTTATTCATCCTTCTCTTTCATTTTGGTCTCCATAACTTCAAAACATTCATTTGTTTCCATTACTTTTTGTCCAACAACCTCATCCACCATTATTATAATAGATGAATTAGAATCATGACTGATACAACAAAATGCCACACTATTTGAGCCGATGTCATACACTCACTGTTTATTATGACCTTTTATGGTCTCCAAATAGGTAGGATCATAATTAATTGGTTGAAGATTGATAGAACCCTCAACTTGTTGAGAAGTAGCTGTCATACATTCCTCCAATAGTTCCTGTGATAAAACAAAGAAAAATGCTATTATAGATATACATAAAATAAATTTAATATTTTGCATTCCAAACAACTTTCAAAATTTACTCTAGTACTATAGAATTTTATTAATATAATAGATTCTTATACCAATCATCTGAGACTTGTTGTCAACAAACTGACCATCTACATTCTTCACATGCATCTTCTTGAAAATCTCATAAAAATAAGATTTCAACCCAATTCTCCAGCCTAGAGTATGTATTTATTAAGTCATAAAATAACAAATGATAAAAAACTTTAACAAATTTCATAAAACCATGCACAAATTTTATTTATTTAGACTATTTAGGACAACCACTAAATATATAAATGTTTAAAATTTTAAAATCGTACCAAATCTTGAGAGTGCTCAATACTCGACTTTGAGACTCCTGTGTGGCGAGACATTTCTGTACCTAGTCCGGCTACCTCGGTTCATTAATTTTTGCTAGAAATCTCTAATATTTTTTTCACATCTAGCTCCTCCCAAAACTTAAGCCAATCGGGCCAGTCATTCTCGAATATAAAATCAAGCCTTTCATTTATATTTTTCAATTTATGGACAAAATTAGAATACCATTCAGCAGCTTTACTCTCCCACAATGACTTTTATCTTTCCATCAAATTTTGGTGACCATGTGCACTGATTCTATATATAGAAAAATCACAAAAGAATTTATATTAATAACAATGACATAATTATTTACTACTTGAATAATAACCAACATAATTGTTAACTAAATAGATAATTAATTTTCAATGCTTTTGTTTCATTATTTTTATCTGAAAGTCATTAAAATTAGACTATTTTGTCAATTCAAAAACTTTCTACCATGAGAATGCTTTAGAATCAACCTTTTTTCTTGAAAGACTTTGTAATTATAGCCGAACACTTGTGAGATGGAATAAACCTATAAAAATAAATAAATATCATTGAAAAAAAACAAATCATAACTATATATAAAAAAACCACTAACAAGTACATCATAATTTTTTATTCAATTAATATTTACATATTTTTTTATACTTCTCATCCACAATCTCAATTACTAACTTAGCACTGAATATAGAGGAAGACACAATATTTGATGATGTTCATGGTTTTGTAAATGGGGGAACTATCAGTGTAAAATATGGTGTAGAAGGTAGTGATGGATCAAAAGTGTGTGCGGGAAGGCATAATGGGTGGTGGGCTTATATATGATAAAGGTGATAGTAAAGACATCAATGATGGTGATGGTGATGGAAATGGAGATGGTGATTGTGATGTTGAAGTCTAGATAAGGTGGGTATGAGATGATATTGAATTTACAACATGGTGTAAAATAATAGATGAATTTGGTCCATTACTGCTCGACATCCACCTCCAACACAACCATGTCCTTTAGGCACCATCTAATATACAACAAATAAAAACATAGAACAAATAATAGAGATATGATGAACAACCATGCATTTTAGAATAAAATACACCAATAGATTTCAACAAAATTTAGAAACTCTTTGATAGTTTAATATTATAATACAATTATAATAGTTTAATTATCAGCATCACTATCATCCTCCCATGAATCTTTTGACATTTCATCTGATTCTGCTGGAAGTTCCAACTTATCCTCAGATAGAAATCGATCATCTTCAATTTCTATTAGGCTACCATTTGAGTCACATAAATTTTTTGGATCTTCATCTACATGCATAGGCTAAATATTATTTATTTTATCTTCTTGGAATACCAGTGCAATAGCTAAGTATGTACTTCTTTGTTGAGATGTGGTACTTCAAAATTTGATCGAGCTTTTATTTTGCAAATTGCCCGCCAATCACTTTTATTACAAGATAAACTCAGATATGTACAATAATATACTTGAGTGGCTTGAA
This sequence comes from Sapria himalayana, assembly GCA_029783825.1. Taxonomy (NCBI): domain Eukaryota; kingdom Viridiplantae; phylum Streptophyta; class Magnoliopsida; order Malpighiales; family Rafflesiaceae; genus Sapria; species Sapria himalayana. Next base: position 353,594 of record JAREIK010001381.1, on the reverse strand, counting down.
CTACAATAATAAATGGCTCATATCAATGATTCTGTGTTTAAGGTTAACATCCACTAGCGTATAATCTGAATGAATCTTTGTGCCCACATTTCGTGTATGATTAATACACATGCACTTTAATAATATAATCCTATTTTTTTGGAGTCCAATATACTCCAACTCAATAACTTCTATGAGTTGACAATAATAATCAATCTATCTGCACTATAGCTCGAGACTTTAATGCATACGCCACTATTAAAGTGGATATACATATAGAGTTATAGACATATAGTTAAACATAATGTTTTATGTTATTATACATGTAATTATAAATATAGTTACATATGATTATACATATAGTTACACATATAGTTATACTTATATTTATACATGTAGGTATATATATTTGTTCATATAATTTTATATATTTATAAATATAGTTATGTATAGGTATAGATATAATAAAATATATTTTTATATACTAGTAAATAAAAATGTATATTAAATATATGTTGTAAATTATATATTTAAATATAGTTATGTATAAAGTTTTATAGTTATACATATAGTAAGATACAATTATTTATAGTTATATGTTATTATACATTGAGTATATATAGTTATGAATAGTTATAAATAGTTAAACATATTGTTATATATAGATATATTCATCAAGTAGTTATAAGTAGTAATACATAAATGTATACAAAGTTATAAACAAATATATAAATTTACATATATGTATACATATATGTATACATAGTTACAAATATAGCTATATTTAATTATATAAAGTTTTATATAGTTATACAAATATTTATATATAGTTATACACATAGAGTTAAACATAATGTTATATGTTGTTATACATGTAATTATAAATATTTTTACATGTGGTTATACATATAGTTACACATATAGTTATACTTATATTTATACATGTAGGTATATATATTTTTTCATATAATTTGATATATTTATAAATATAGTTATGTATAGGTATAGATATAGTAAAATACATTTTTATATACTAATATATAAAAATATATATTAAATGTAGGCTGTAAATATTAATATATTTTAATATATTTATATATAAAGTTTTTATAGTTATACATATAGTAAGATACAATTATTTATAGTTATATGTTATTATACATATAGTATATATAGTTATGAATAGTTATATATAGTTAAACATATAGTTATATATAAATATATTCATACAAGTAGTTATAAGTAGTTATACATATATGTATACAAAGTTATAAACAAATATATAGATTTACATATATGAATACATATATGTATACATAGTTACAAATATAGTTATATTTAATTGGAGTTTTATATAGTTATACTGATATTTATATATAGTTATATTCATATAGTTAAACATAATTTTATATGTTGTTATACATGTAATTATAAATATTTTTACATTTGGTTATACATATTGTTACTCATATAGTTATACTTATATTTATACATGTAGGTATATATATTTTTCATATAATTTGATATATTTATAAATATAGTTATGTATATGTATAGATATAGTAAAATATATTTTTATATACTAATATATAAAAATATATATTAAATACAGGCTGTAAATATTAATATATTTTAATATATTTATATATAAAGTTTTTATAGTTATACATATAATAAGATACAATTATTTATAATTATATGTTATTATACATATTGTATATATAGTTATAAATAGTATATATAGTTAAACATATAGTTATATATAGATATAATCATACAAGTAGTTAGAAGTAGTTATAAATAAATGTATACAAAGTTATAAACAAATATATAGATTTACATATATGTATACATAGTTAAATATATAGTTATATTTATTTATATAGAATTTTATATAGTTATACAAATATTTATATATGGTTATACACATATAGTTAGACATAATGTTATATGTTGTTATCGATGTAATTATAAATATTATAACATGTGGTTATACATATAATTAATCATATAGTTATATTTATTATTATACATGAAGGTATATATTTTTTTTAATATAATTATATATATATATATATATATAAATGCAGTTATGTATAGGTATAGATATAGTAAAATACATTTTTATATATTAATATATAAAAAATATATATTAATTATATGTTGTAAATTATATATTTAAATATAGTTATGTATAAAGTTTTTATATTTATACATAAAGTAAGATATAATTATTTATAGTTATATGTTATTATACATATAGTATATATAGTTATAAATAGTTATATATAGTTAAACATATAGTTATATATAGATATATTTGTACAAGTAGTTATATGTAGCTATTCATTAATGTATACAAAGTTATAAACAAATATATAAATTTACGTATATGTATACATATATGTATACATAGTTACAAATATAGTTATAGTTAATTATATATAGTTTTATATAATTATACAAATATTTATATATAGTTATACTCATATAGTTAAACATAATGTTATATGTTGTTATACATGTAATTATAAATATTTTTACATGTGATTATACATATTGTTACACATATAGTTATACTTATATTTATACATGTAGGTATATATATTTTTCATATAATTTTATATATTTATAAATATATTTATGTATAGGTATAGATATAGTAAAATACATTTTTATATACTAATATATAAAAATATATATTAAATATATGTTGTAAATTATATATTTAAATATATTTATGTATAAAGTTTTTATAGACATACATATATTAAGATACAATTATTTATAATTATATGTTATTATACATATAGTATATCTAGTTATAAATAGTTATATATAGTTAAACTTATAGTTATATATAGATATATTCATACAAGTAGTTATAAATAGTTATACATAAATGTATACAGAGTTATAAACAAATATATAGATTTACATATATGTATACATATATGTATACATAGTTACAAATATAGATATATTTATTTATATAAAGTTTTATATAGTTATACAAATATTTATATATAGTTATACTCATATAGTTAAACATAATGTTGTATGTTCTTTTTTTTGGATCAACGCCCCTGAACCTCAAATTACTTTCAAACACTTGTTATGCTAGTTCAGAATACAAATCCCATTTGTGCATGTACATACATGAAGAGGGCATGTACATACATGAAGAGGGCATGTACACTTCTAACAAGAAATAAATAGCTATCAGCAATATCTAAAGCCATTTTTCCTATCAACAAAAAACATCAAATAAATTGACTGGTTCCATACACACACATTGCTCACACTATTAACATTGAATGATAATAATAAAAGGCTGAAACAGGTCGGTAGTCATCCAGTAGTTTTTTTTTTTTTGTATACACTTCTGTTCAAAAAAGATTTTGTACTTGAAGGTTACCTATCTAGAATCATGCCATCCTGACCCTCCAACCATGAGGATGAACCTAAAATTTGGCATCAAATAGGTCAAGCCAAGGTTGCAAATGCATGTTAGTTCTTAATGGATAATAACTAGGTTTAGTAGGATCATGCATCACCCTGGAATTTATAGGAAATGAAAATGCATGAAAAACTGGTTAGGGATTCCATTGCTGATGGCCAGGTAAAGATGTAAGGGCCGTACAAACACTGGGAACAATAGAAATACTTGCAGCAAGTGAGATTGGAATATGAGTTGGTGGTCTAGTAGGGCTTTAAAGTAGATGGACTGAGAAGTTCCATGCCTGGTGAGCACCAAACAGGCATGTCATCATCATTGTCAAAGAGCTTCTTCTATGGCATTCTACTCGGAAGAACTTGTTTTTCTTTCAAATTTGGTAGGGCATGAACCTTACATTCGCTAGCTTTCTTGTGCATGGGAATCACTTGAGTAGATACAAGCTTAGGAAACCTTTCGAAGACAAAATAATATGGCACTTTGAAAAGTTTTCATTGACTTGATTGGTGTCAAGGACTTGATCAATGAACCGTCAATATTATCAAATTCACCACCATAATATTACTTGAGAGCCGTGCCATTCAGCATTTTGCCTCGTGAAGAAAGAGAAGTATCAGAAGTAGTTACAAAATCAAAGTCAGGAAGATCATCGTAATTATTTGCAGCCATGGGTTTTCTCCTAGCATCACCTAATGAAAGTAAGGCAACCGAATGAACATAAGGAGATGTTTCAATGGTTTGCCTGCCAATAGTTGAAGTAGTTTCGACTTGTTGTTGTCTTGCAGATGCAAGGAAGGAGAATGAATCATAAATTGAAAAAATATGAGATTGTTCTATCATGGAGAGAGAGCTTGTGAGCAAAAGATAGTCATATAAAAAGGCTGAAGATCAAAATGAAGTTGACTCGTCTGGATATTCATGGAATTGATGTTGGTGTTTCCACAAGCACCATGGAGGGATTCATCAGCTGTTTTGCCTATTCTTTGGGAAGCATTAGAAGAGTAGCGAGGTTTGTCACTTAAAGAGACAATCTTGCTCTCATATGCTTTAACAATAAGACTAGATGATAGATGGTTTCGCCGCCATACAACGTAGCCAATTAACAATTATTGGTGATTATCATTGACATTCGTGCCCTTAAAAAATCCATGCTTATCAAGTATCGTGATTATGGTGTGGCTTTGTGGGTAGACATAAAGATCAACACCCTGTGAAAGTTGTGCAAGCCAACCCTCTCACCTTTCTTGTACTCTTTTGCAACCTCTTTCATGCTTGCATGTTCAGAGTTCGACTCTATTCTAAATCTCTCATTAACATCCTAACATGTTAGGAACAATAGAGACATTCTAATTCAATGATCAAAGAATGCATTTCATGTTTTCGTGTAAGCAAATAATGAGGAATGAAATGTAACTAACCATGACCATGGTACACAAACTCATGAGTGATGATAGGGTTCAAAGAAGTAAAACTACTAGACATTAAAAAAAGATATAGTTTCATTTTGCTGAGTAAGGGTAGAAAGAGTTACCTCAAATTAAATGCTCCTGCATATAAGATAAGCGATGAAGAGTAAGCATTTAACAATAAATATATAAACAACTTTAAGAGCTTGCACACTTTCTGGTGATTTGAAATCCATTAAACATTAACAAAATTAATCATTAAAAAAAACTTGACACTTTTATAAATATACAAGTGTTTAGATATAATGTTGTGTTTAAAATATTTTTATAAATGTTACATATATATAATTATATATATGTAACACTTTTATAAATATTATATAGTATATATATCACATTTATATAAACACTTTAAATATTTTATATTTATATAAAACTTTATATGTTATATAAATGTTTACAAATATGTATAAATATTTTATATGTTATATAAATGTTATATAAAAAATATAAAAAAGGATAGTTTTATGTAAATGTTGTATAAATATTTATATATAACATTATATATTTATATAAACATATCAATGTTTATATAATATGTAATATGTTTATAATATTAAAGTATAGACATTTATATATAATGTCATAAGATTAATATAATTGTATAAAAGTTTATAAATAATATTATCTGTTTATAATAGTTTTGGAGACAACAAAAATAGAACCCATAAATATTGATTTTGTTTTTTCTTAAGTTACAGAAGTAGAAAATATTAAGCATAATTTTTTTTATAAGTTACAGAAGCAGAAAATAGTAAGCAAACAATTTCTTTCTTAAGTTACAAAAGCTAAAAACAAAGTGCATACATTTTGTATTTTAAATCTATATAATCCTAAAAATTTAAACAGTAAAAAAACAAAGTTACACTAACCATTTGCTATTTCATTAATGGTGGAAAGACAAAATCATATAAGTGATGTGAAAATAGAAGAAAGAAGAAAATTGGGGAAAAATAAAAAAAAAATAAAAATTGAATATTCTGTATAAACCAAACTCTGCCATTGGTAATGAAATTGAGAGAGACAGAGAAATGTATAAAGTATTCTGAAGGAAAAGAGCAATATAACATTACATGGTAACAAGAAGAGGTCGAATTTGTAGGTTGCACTCATAGTCCAATTTAACTTCTCCTCTCTACCTCTTTGAAAGATAGAAAAAAAGTTTGTGATTGAATATGCCTTAGCATTTTTTTTCACGAAATTAAGTAATTGAATTTGTCAGTTTTTTTTTATTTAAAAAAAAAGAGACAAAAATATAAAAGTAAACTAAAATTATAAAAATTAAATAATTTAAATAAAAAAATGAAATAGATTTTTTTAACCATAAATGATATTATTTCATTAATAAATTAAATAATAATATATAATAATAAAGTATTTCATATATATATATATATATATATATATATGTAATAAATTTTTAAGAATTCAATTTATTTTTTATGATTATGATATAAAATAATTATAAAGGAATAAAATCTCATATTATTTGATATAATTTATAATTTATATAATTCCAAAAATTTTTAAAGCTCAGAAGATAAATAAAAAATGTTATTTTTATTATTTTAATAAAAAATAAAAAATTATAAGTTAATAGTAAAGATTTTACTCAATTGTTTAATTCTTATAAATTTGAGTAGGGACAAAAAATAAAACTTGAATTAAAATAAGCTTAGTGTCAGTTTGATAGTACTCTTTAAAAGTGTATATAGGCCAAAAAATAAATATAAGTATTTTTAGAAAAAAAAATTTCATTAGTAATATTTTAAATAACTCTTATGAAATCCTAAAAAATACATGAAGTGTTTTTTTTAATAACCACGCTGAGATATTTATTTATTAAATCATCAAAATTTTTTTGATGTAATTAAAACATTATATATTTATCTTTAACTATCAATTTATTTTCTTTTAAATTTAATGAAAAATTAGAATTTTATTTTTGCTAAATTTTAAATTCTTTTTGTAAATATTTTTTAAAAATATTACTATAATCATTAAAATAGTTTTTTTATTTAAAATAATATAAATATTTACTTGTTTATCCGTTAATCATGCTAATTAATTTATAAAATCATGCTAATTATTATTTATTTTCTTATAAATATTTTTTTTTATTTAATCATGCTAATTATTTTACATTTTTAGTAGTTGTAATGTTTTTGTATGTTTATTTATTAATTAAAATATCTTTAAAAATGATTATAATTATATAATAAATTATTTAATATTTTTTTTAAAAATATATTTAATTATCAGAATTAGATATTTCAGAAAAAAAATTTGTATACTTTTTAAAAAAATTTATTATAAAAAAATAATTATTTTAGTCATTATTAATATAAATTTTTATTCGTATTTATATAATTTTGGAATTATTTTTTTAAATATCCTATTTTTTATGATTATATGAGATGAAGGTGTCTTTCAAGAATCGCTTATCCATGGTTAATGGCAAACCTTTAATATAAAAAATTTCATAAAAAATTAAAACAAATAATATAAAAAAAATAATAAATAATTAAAGATTGGTGAAAGAAATTATTCTCAGCTCAAATTGCTAGGGAAAAATCTCTAGCTAACTGCATATATTTTGTTAAAATTATCATTTAAGGAATAATCGGTTGTGATAAAATATAAAATAGAAAAAAAAAATCAGATAATTATTTAGCGACATATAATGTCTTGATCTAATTAGCTAGAGGAAATCCATCACTAATTCCGTCGCTATATTTTCCAATTTTCATTGTGTAGAAATTTACAAAAAAAAACTAGCGATGAATTATGTCTCAATCTAATTAGTAGGAGGATTATGTCGATAATTCCATCGCAAAATTAGCTAAGGATAATCCGTCGCTGTATCCGTGGAAAAAAATGATGAAAAGTTTTCAAACGAAGATTTCCGTCGCTAATCCAGTCGCAAATATTTATTTCAATATTAAATAAAAAATCCATTTCTATTCTGTAGCTAATGCCACACTATTTAGCTAGGGATTATTCCCTAGCTAAATTTTTCTAACAAAAGTGCTATTTTTTTGTAGTGAATTAAGAAGAATAAAAAAATTACAAGAATAACAAGTATAAAAAGAAAAAGAAAAAAAAGATGAAAAAGAAGAATAAGTAGAATAAGAAGTATACGAATAATAATCATTGATTGTAAAAATGGTATTACTCCGCCAAAAGACATGGCTTTTAAAATTAATAAAACAAACTTTAAAAAAGTATAAAAATAATAAGAAGAATAAGTAGAATAAGAAGATTTAGTAGAATAAGACAAATACGAAGAATATGAATAAAAAGAATAAATAGAAATAAAAAAGAATAAGAAAAATAAAAAGAAAAGAAGATTAAGAAGATTAAGAACAATAATATAAATAAGTAGAATAAGAAGATTACGAAGAATACAAATAATAATAAGAATAAGAAGAATAAGAAGAAAAATAAAAATAAGAAGAATAAGAATAAAAAAAGAAAAAAAAGAATAAAAATAATATGAAGGATAAGAAGACTAAAAAAATAATAAGAATAACAAAAATAACAAGAATGACAAGAATAATAAGAATTAGAAGAATAAGAAGAATAAAAAGATTAAGAATAAAATGAAGAATAATAAGAATAAGAAGACTAATAAAAAAATAATATGAATAAAAAGAATAAGAAGAATAAGTAGATTAAGTAGAATAAGAAGTGTAAGAAGAATAAAAAGAATAAAAGGAATAAGAGGAATAAGAAAATAAGAAGAATAAGAAGTTAAGAAGAATAAGAAGAAAAAAAGAATAAAAATAATAAGAAGAATTAGAAGAATAAGAAAATAAAGAAGAAGAAGAATAATAATAATAATTATTATTATTATTATTATTATTATTATTATTATAATATGAAGAATAAGAAGAATAAATGGATTAAAAGAATAAGAAGAAGAAAGAGAATAAGAAGAATAAGAATAATAAAAATACGATAAAGAATATGAAGAATAAGAAGAATAAGCAAAAAATAAGAATAAGAAGAATAAAAAGAATAAGAAAAATAAAAAGAATAAGAAAATTAAGAAGAAAATTAATAATAATAATAATAATAAGAAGAACAAAAGGAAGAATAAAAAGAATAAGAAGTATAAGAAGAATAAAATGAATAACAAGTAAAAAAAATATGAAGAATAAGTAGAATAAGAAGAAAAAGTATAATATGAAGAATTAGATGAAAAATAAGAATTAGAAGAAATAGAAGAATAGGTAGAATAAAAAGAATAGGTAGAAAAATAAGAAAAATAAGAAAAGGAAGAAAAAGTTGAATAATAAGAATAAGAAGTTTAAGAAGAAAATGAAGAATAAAAAGAGTAAAAAGGATAAAAAGAATAAAAAAAATATGAAGATTAAGAAGGATAAAAAGAATATGAAGAATAAAAAGATTAAGAATAATAATAAATAAATAATAAGAATTATAAAAAGAATAATAAGAATAAAAAGAATATGAAGAATAATAGGAAAATAAGAATAAGAATAATGTGAAAATGAAGAATAAGCGTAATTAGAATAATAAAGAGATTAAGGATAATAAGAAGAATGAGAATAATAAAAAAATTAGAAGAATGAGAAGAATATGAATATTAAAAAGAATAATATAAATAAAATGAATAAAAAGAATAAGAAGATTAATAAGATTATCAAAGATAAGAAAAATAAGAATAATAAGAATAATAAAAATAAGAAGAATAATAAAAATAATAAGAAATAGACGAAAAGAGAGAATAATAAGAATATGAAGAATATGAAGAATATGAAGAATATGAAGAATATGAAGAATAAGAAGAATAAAAAAGAATAACTAGAATGAGAAGAATGAGAAGAATAAGAAGAATATGAAGAATAAGAAGAATATAAAGAATATAAAGAATAAGAAGAATAATAAGAATAATAAGAATAATAAGAATAAGAATAAGAAGATGAAAGAAGAAGAAGAAGACAAAGAAGATTAAGAAAAATAAGAAGAATAAGAAGAATACAAAGAAAAAGAATAACAAAAAAATAAGAAGAATAAGAAGTATATGAAGAATAAGAAGAATACAAAGAAAAAGAATAACAAAAAAACTAAGAAGAATAAGAAGTATAAGAAGAATAAAAAGAATAAGAAGAATAAGAAAAATGAAAAGAATAAGAAGAATAATAAAAATATGAATAATAAAAAGAAAAAGAAGAATAAGTAGAATAAGAAGAATACGAAGAATACAAAGAATACGAAGAATACGAAGAATAAGAAGAAGATGATGAATACGATGAATAAGAAGAATAAGATGAAGATGATGAATAAGAAGAATAAGATGAATAATAAAAATAAGTAGAATAAGAAGAATAATAATAATAGGAAAAATAATAAGAATAAAAAAATAAAAAGAAAAATAAGAATACAAAAATTATGAAGAAATAGAAGAAAAAGAAGAATCAAAAAAATCAAAAGAATAAAAAGAATGAGAAGAATAAGAAAAAAAATAAGAATAAGAAGAATAATAAGAATAATAAGAATTATAAGAATAAAAAGAAAAAAAATAACTAAAATAAGAAGAATAAATAGAATATGAAGAATATGAAGAATAAGAATAGAAAAAATAAGAAGAATAAGAAGAATAAGAATATTAAGAAAAATAAGAAGAATAATAAATAAATAAGAAGAAAAAAAAGAAGATGATGAATAATAAGATAACGAGGAAAAAGAATAAAATGAAATAAGGTGAAAAATAAGAATAAGCAGAATAAAAATAAAAAAGAGAATAAGAAGAATAAGAAGATGAATAATAATAATAATAATAATAATAATAATTAGGAGAATAATAAGAATACAAAGAATACAAAGAATAAAAAGAATAAGAAGATTAAGAAGATTAACAAGAATAAGAAGAATAAAAAGAATAAGAAGAAAAAGAAGAATAACAAAAATAAGAAGAAAAAGAAGAATAACAAAAATAAGAAGAAAAAGAAGAAGAAGAAGAATAATAATAATAATAATAATAATAATAATAATAAAAGGAAGAATAATAAAAATATGAAGAATTAGAAAAAAAAAGAAGAATAAGAAGAATAAGAATAAAAATAAGAATAAGAAGAATAATAAGAATTAGAAGAATAAAAAGAAAAAGAAGAATAACTAGAAGAATAATAATAATAAGTAGAAAATGAAGAATACAAATAAAAAGAATAAAAAGAACAATAAAAAATAAATTAGAAGAATAAGAGGACAAATAAGAAAATTAAGAATAAGCTGAAAAATAAGAATAAGTGGAATAAGAATAATAAGAAGAATAAAAAGAATAAATAATAATTAGAATAATAAGAAGAATACTAAAAATACGAATAAAAAGAAGAAAAATATAAAAAAAAGAATAAAAATATTAAGAAGATTAAGAATATTAAAAAGATTAACAATAATAATAATAATAATAAAGAATATTATGAAATATGAGAAAAGAGGGAATAAGGAGAATTAGAAGAATATGAAGAATAAGAAGAATAAGAAAAATAAAAAGAATGAGAAGAATAAGAAGAATAAGAATAATAAGAATAATAAGAATAATAAAATTAATAAAAAGAAACAAATGAATATTACTAATAATAAAAATAATAAGAACTAGAAAAATAAAAAGAAAATGGGGAAAAAGTAGAATAAGAAGAATATGTAGAATATGAAAAAAAATATATGAAGAATAAGAAGAATATGAAGAATAAAAAGAATAAGAAGAATAAAAAGAATAAAAGGAATAAAAAAAATTAAAAGATTAAGAAGAATAAGTAGAATAAGTACAATAATAAGGAAAAGAAAAAAAAGTAAATTAATAAAAATAGAAAGAATAAGAAGAATAAGAAAAATAAAAAGAATAAGAGGAATAAAAAGAATAAGAAGAATAAGATGTATTATAATTATAAGTATAAAAATAATAATAAGTTGAATAAGATGAATAAGAAGAATATGAACAATAAGAAGAAAAAAAAGATTAAGAAAAATAAGATGAATAAGAAGAATAAGAATAATAAAAAGTATAAAAAGAATAAGAAAAATATGAAGAAAAATAAGAATAAAAAGAATAAGAAGAATTAGAGGAAAAAGAAGAAAAATAAGTATAAGCTAAAAAATAAGAATCAGCAGAATAAGAAAATTAAGGAGAATAAAAATAATAAGAAGAATACTAAAAATACAAAGAATAAAAAGAATAATATAAATAAAAAGAATAAAAATAATAAGAAGATTAAGAATATTAAAAAGATTAACAATAAGAAGAAAAATAAAAAAGAATAAGAATAATAAAAATAAGAAGAATATTAAGAAATATGAGAAAAGGGAAATTAGAAGAATTAGAAGAATAAAAAGAAAATGAAGAATAAGAAGAATAAAAAGAATATGAAGAATATGAAGAATATGAAGAATAAGAAGAATAAGAAGAATAAGAAGAATAATAAGAATAAGAAGAATAAGAAGAATAAGAAGAATAATAAGAATAAGAAGAATAAGTAGAATAATAAGAATAAGAAGAATAAGAAGAATAAAAAGAATAAAAATATTAAAGGGAATAAAATAAATTAGAAAAATAAGAAGAATAAGCAGAATAAAAAAATAATAAAAAAACAAAAAAAAAGTAAAATAATAAAAATAGGAAGAATAAAAAAAATAAGAAGAATAAGATGTATTAAAATTATAAATATAAAAATAATAATAAGTTGAAGAAAAGAATAAGAAGAATAAGAAAAATAAGAAAAATAAGAAAAAAAAAATAATAATAATAATAATAATAATAAAAAGAATAAGAACAATATGAACAATAAGAATAAGAAGAAGAATAAGAAGAATAATAATTATAAAAAGAAGAAGTAGAAAAAAGAAGAATAAGTAAAATAAGAAGTATAAGACAAATAAGAAAAATTAGCAAAATAATAAGAATAAGTATAATATGAAAAAAAATAAGAATAACTAGAATGAGAAGAATACAAATAATAAGAGGAATAAGAAAATAAAGAATAAGAAAAATAAGAAGAATAAGTATAATAATAATAATAATTATTATTATTATTAAGAGAATTAACAATAATAATAATAATAAGAAGACTAAGAAGAATAAAAAGAATAAGAAGAAAAAGAAAATAAGAAGAATTATAAAAATATATGATGAATAAGAAGAAATAGATTAGTTTTATGAAATAGAAAAATAAGAAGAACAAGAAGAAAAAGAAGAACAATAAAAATAAAAAAATATATAATAAGAAGAATAAGTTAAAACAAGAAAAATAAGTAGAATAAGAAGAATAAGAAGAATAAGAAAAATAAAAACGAATAGGAAGAATAAGAAGAATATGAAGAATAAGAAGAATAATAAGAATAAGAATAAAAAGAACAATAAGAAGAATATGTAGAATAAGAAGAATAAAAAGAATAAGAAGAATAAGAAGAATAAGAAAAATAAGAAGAAAAAGAAGAAAAAGAAGAAAAAGAAGAAAAAGAAGAATAATAAGAATAATAAGAATAAGAAGAATAAGAATAATAAGAATAATAATAATTATAAAAATAACAAGAATAAAAACAAGAATAAGTTGAATAAGAAGTATAAGAAGGATAAGAACAATAAAGAGAATAAGTAGTATAAGAAGAATATAAAAGGCCTAAGTAGCTGACACTGAGCAGAATTTTAGTGAGAAGATGGATTTTTATGTTGGCTCTATTTTAGTGAAGTTGTAGAGCACACCTAGAGAAAGGAAACTGGCTTAGATAAAATTACTATGGTTCTTTAGGCATACATGCTTGTTCAGATGCTTAATCCTGATATACAGCAAGTAATTCCATTTTATGTAAGAATATTATTATATAGAACTCGGTGATTTATCCGTTTGTCAAATGATTCGTGTTTTTTTAAAAAGGTATAAAAAGAATAAGTAGAAAAAGAAGAAAAAGTTGAATAAGTCGAATAAGAAGAATATGTACAATAAAAAGAATAACGAGAATAAGAAGAATAATAAAAAATAGTAAGAAATAGAAGAATAATAAGAAAAAGAAAAATAATTAAATAAGGAGATAAAAAGAATACAAAGATAAGAATAATAAGAAGAATAAAAAGAATAAGAAGAATAAAAAAATTAAGAAGAATAAGAAGAATAACTAGAATAAGAATAAAATTAAGAATAAGAAGAATAAGAAGTATAAGAATTAAAAAAAGAACAAGAAGATTTAGTAGAATAAGAAGAATAAGTAGAAAGTGAACAAAAAGAAGAATAAGAAGAATGAGAAGAATAAGAATAATAAAAGGAATAAGAAGAATATAATAAATAAAAAAAATAAGAATAATAAAAAAATAAGAAGAATAAGAAGAATAAGAAGAATAAGAAGAATAGAAAGAATAAGAAGAATAAGACTAATGAGAAAAATAGGAAGAATAAGAAGAATAAGAAAACAAGAAGAATAAAAAGAATAAGAAGAAAAAAAATTTATCACGAATAATAAGTAGAAAATTATAAAAATAACAATAACAAGAATATGAAGAATAAGAAGAATAAGAAGAATAAGATAAATAAGATGAAAAAAAAGAATAAAAAGAATAAGATAAATAAGAAGAATAAGAAGAATACTAAAAATAAGATGAATAATAAGAATAAGAAGAATATATAGAATAAGAAGATTACAAAGAATAATAAGAATAATAAGAATAATAAGAATAATAAGAATAATAAGAATAATAAGAATAATAAGAATAATAAGAATAAAAAGAATAAAAAGGATAATAAGAATAAGAAAAATAAAAAGAATAAGAAGGATAAAAAGAATAAGAATGATAAAAAGAATAAGAAGAATTAGAAGAATAAGAAGAATAAGAAGAATAACAAGAATAAGAAGAATAAAAATAATTAGAAGAATAAAAAGAATTTGAAGAATTTGAAGAATAATAAAAATGAGAAGAACAAAAAGAAATAGATTAATAAAGAGGATTAGAAAAATATGAAGAAGATGAAGAATAATAAGAAAATGATGAATAACAACTATAAAAATAATAACAAGAAAAAGAATAAAAGAAGAATAAAGAGAATAACAAAAATAACAAAAATAAAAAGAATAAGAAGAATAACAAAAATTAGTAGAATAAGACAAATAAGAAGAAAAAGAAAAATAAGAAGAATAAGTAGAATAAGAAAAATAAAAAGAATAAAAAGTAAAAGAAGCATAAGAAGAATTATAAAAATAATAAAAATAAGAAGAATAAAAGAAAAAATAAGAATAAGTAGAATAATAATCTTATGAAAAATACGAAATATCAGAAGAATAAGAAGAAAAAGATGAATAAGTTGAATAAGAATTATAAGAGGAATAATAAAAAAAAGAAGAATAAGCAGTTTAATAATAATTAGAAGAATAAAAAGAATAAGAAAATAAAAAGAATAAGAAAACTTAGAATAATAATAATAATATGAATAAGAAAAATTAGTTGAATAATAAGATTAAGAAGAATAAAAAGAATAAGAATAATAAGATGAATAAGAAGAATTAAAAGATTAAAAAGAATGAGAAGAATAAAAAAACGATAAAAAGAATAAAAAAAATAAGATGGATTATAAGAAAAAGAAGAATAGAAAAACAAACAAGGATAAGAAGAAGAATAATAACAATAATAATATTAATAATAGTAATTTAAAGAATAATATGAATAAGCAAAATAGGAAGAATAAGAAAAAGAAAAACAAAAGAATAAGAATAAGAAGAATATTAAAAATAATAAGAATTAGAAGAAACACTATCAAAAATCGTAAACACTTAAATATGATTTTTTTTAATTCTAGCTGAGCCTATGGTGGATAAAACTCAGCTAGATGAGTTTAAAAATAATATAGGATTTGTAAAAGATTTTTCGATCAATAATGGCAAAATATGGTTATTGAGGACCTAGATATCATAATCCTAAATGATAAATAACAAATAATAAACTTTAGTTTAGGAGAAAAAGAATAAGAAATTATATCAATAATATATGCTAAGAACTTTAAAGAAGATAGAAAAGCCTTTTGGAAGGATTTTGGAGAGTTAGCTGAAAAAAAGAAGCCATGGATTATAAAAGGTGATTTTAATATGATTAGAAATATTAAAGAGAAAAAGAGAGGTACCAAGCCAAATGAGAAAGCTTTGTAGTAATTCAATGAAATAATAACAAAAATGAATTTACTAGAAGTGAAGTTTTTAGGGTCAAGATTCACCTTGTGCAATAACTCAAGAATAAGGGGCAAAATTTGGGCTAGATTAGATAGAGTATTGTATAATATAAAATGGATAGAGAAGTATGGTCTCACAGGGGTTAAACACCTAAATAGAACCTGCTCAGATCATAGCCCACTTCTAAATTCTAATTACAATAAAAGATACTAGAGCTACAAGAGGAATATTTAAATTTCAAAATATGTGGAGTCTGCATGAGGGCTTTGAAAAGGTAGTTAGAAAAGTATGGAACCAAGAAGTTACAAGAAACCCAGCCCAAATTTTAAACCAGAAACTTTACCGACTCAAAAAATAGTTAGGGATATGGAATAGGGAAAGATTCAGAGATGTTAATAAAAACTTTAAGGAGGTAGAAAAAAGGGTATAGAATTTAGAAAAGAAATATGAAGAGGAGGATGGTGAATAAAGGTGAAGTGCCTTGAGCAAAGCACAAGCTGAACTCAGGTTAAAGCTTCACATTGAAGAAGTCTTTTGGAAATAGAGGGCTAATATAAAATGGTTAAAAGAGGGTTATAAAAACACTAAGTTTTTCCAAATGGTAGCAAGGATAAACAACATTAAACATAGAATAAAGGGCATAATGAATGGAGAGGGTGAATGGATAGAAAATGATGAGGTTATTAAATCATATTTTGAATAATTCTTTTAAAATCATCTAAAAGCAAAAGGTAGACACAAGGGAAGCAGCATGCAGCAAAATATAGGAAAAAGGTTAATGGTAGAAGATAAAAATAATCTTATAGCTTATCTAGAGGAGGAGGAAATAAGAGAAGTCATCTTCAGCATGGACAAGAACAATGCAGCAGGACCGGATGGATGGAATAACAATTTATATCAAGTATGCTAGAAAATATTAAAAAATGACCTCATCAAAGCTATGGCTTGGATTTTCTGTGTGGCAGTCATAGGCATCGGATGAGGAAACTCTTATATTGTCCTAATTCTAAAAATAGAACACCCTCAAAGGGGTGAAGATTATAGACCTATAAGTTTGTGCAATACTTTATACAAAATATTATTTAAGTATTACAAACTAGATTGACTAGAATTCTTCCAAAAATTATTTCAAAAGAAGAAACAAGCTTATGAAAGGCAGGCTAATAATGAAAAATATTAGTATGGCTAAAGAAATGGTAAGTGAGATAGGGTCTAAGGTTAGAAAACATAATATGTTAATAAAGCTAGATTTATCAAAAGCCTTTGATAAGTTAGAATGGGATGTGTTGTTCTTTACAATGAGGAATATGGGCTTCTCTGAAGCCTAGATAGACCTAATTTTTAGGTGCGTGACATGTACATGGGTTAAAATACTCATAAATGGTGAGCCACGAGGTGAAATTAAACCAGTGATAGGTTTAAGACAAGGAGACCCTCTCTCCCCTTCCCTTTTTAATATATACTTGGAATTACTCTTAGTAAACATTAATGATAGAATGGAAAAAGGTACTATAGGAATCTTCAAATAGCATAGACATACCCCCATGGTGAAATGTATACCACATGTATATGATGTTGTAATATTCACAAATTGCAGTAAAACTTCTATTTCAGATATTGGAAAAAAATGGTCAAAATCTGAACATAAAGAAATGTCAATATATGATAGAGACTAAAGCACCAAAAAGTCTCTACCAAAGAATTAAAAACATCACAGGGTTCATAAGTAAAAAGGGGGCAATTATGTATCTGGGATGTCCCATATATGAGGGGAGATTAAAATAGGAATATCTAGAATTTCTTATGGATAAATTTAAAAGCAAAATAGTAGGATGGAAGGAGGACATATTAAATATGGCGGGAAGAGTAACATTAATTGCATGTGTTTTGCAAAGCACTTTAATGCATAACTTAATGATAATTCAACCCCCATAATTTATAATTAAGAAGCTAAATAAAGAATTAGCAAATTTTTTATGGGGAAAAAGGGAAGGTAAGTATAAGATTCACTGAAAAAATTGAGAAGATTTATGCTTCCCAAAACAAGAAGTAGGGCAGGGCTGCTAAGATTAGAAGAAATAGCAAAGGAATAGGCATGTAAGAGATGGTAGAGACTTAAGAATAATGATGGCTTATGGGCAGAGTTTATGAGGGGAAAATACTGTATAGATGGAAATCCAGACCGTGTTAAGAGGAAGAGTAGGTAGTCACATGGCTGGAAATAGATGCTAGAACAAAAAGAGCTAGTGGAAAGATATCCCAAATTAGCAGCCAATGAATGGAAGGGGACACATAGTGTAGAAGGCATTTTTACACTAAAATCTATCAAGAAAGAGGGCAGCTCAAAGCCTATTTAAACAAGCTTGGGAAACTGATAATCCATAGAAAATATGCACATTTATGTAGAAAATTATGCCAAACATTATCCCAATAGTTTCAAATATATAAATAAAAGGAATTAAATAAGCATCGAGATGTGAGTGCTATTTAGAAAATTAGGAAACACTAGATCATCTGTTCTCGGAATGGAAAATAGCAATAATGGTCTAGGGAAGACTAGAAAACTCTATACACATTAAGTGTGGGATGCTCCTGCTCAAAAAGTGATTGCTTAGTTGTTCGAGGCAAAATCATCGAATAAAACATAGGAATAGCTGAAAAATAACATTTCGCAGATTGTCATCTGGTGTATTTGGAAGGCCAAAAATAAAAGCAGGTTTGAAGTTACAGGTATGCACATATAAGATATTTTGAAAGAGATAAGGAGGGAAGCATGGAGAATATCAAAAAGTAGCTCGATTAAAATTCGAAAAGAAGAGGAAGATAAGGAGACATGGATAACTTGGGGTTTAGTAGTCAAAAAAATTAGGTTGTATAGATGGGTAAGGGTAGCTTGGAAAAAAAATTTTAGAGGCAAGTTAGTATTGAACACGGATGAACGTTTTAATAGAGATATAGGAGCAGCAAGTGGAGGTGAGCCATCAGAGAGTTGAAAGGGAAGCTGATGCTAGCATTCACTATAAGCTAAAAGGTTACTTCAGCTTTTCAGGCAGTGATTCTAGCCCTCAAGGAGAGTCTCCAGATAAGTAAAATGAATGGGTTAGAGAATCTACTAATTCAAATGGATTAAAAAATACAAGTAGATTATTGGCTCAAGTAATTAAATGGTTTCGTGTCACACATATACAAGGAAGAAAATGCGTTAGCTGTTAAGTTAGTTATGGAGAGAGTAGGAAAGGGTAGACAGGTGTTTTCAAAAAAGAATATTCTGGATAAATATAAAGGCTTAATAAAATTAGATAGCGAAGCGTGCCCATACATAAGAAAGAAAAAAGGGGACAAATAGGAATCGGGTAGGAAAGGGGTATTTAAATAGATATGCCATTTTGGACTTTCTTTGTCTTCAGGAATGTGCTGGAAAATAAAAACAAATGAGGCATTTGAAGGCTAAAGCTAGAATAAAGAAAAAAGGAGGAGGGTTAGAAAATCAAAAGAGAAAATAGGATTATGCAAAATGGATGAATGGAGGAGGTACTTATTTGCTTGCGGTTTACAGGGGCAAGGATTGGATAATTTAGAAGGCTGAATAGGAAGAAAGTAGCTTTTAGGCAGTTAAAAACATTAAAAAGATAGGCATTAATTAATTATATTTGTGACTTATTAAATGCTTTTTTTTTCAAAACTCTAGGAAGCAGAATAGGCTTCCTAACACGAGAGGTTAGTTGGTAGATCTATATGCAATTGAAGTGGGATATTAGATATCTCAGTTAAATCTAAGGGGAGGGAAACAAGGCAAAAGGTTAAAAGCTTTATGAATATGACATCGATATCTTGGTGGTTTGTTCTTATATGTGCAGGTCTCAACTATTATGGTGGAGAATCTAAGTTGTGCATGAGAAGAAGGTAGGAAAAAAAAGGAGGAAATGATAATGAAGGAGGCAAAACATGTTTGCTAGCAATGGATATCTATATTAAATCTAAAGGGAAGGAAAACAAGGGTGCTATTGTGAAAAATCTAGAATCATCAATAGAAGGAGGCAAGAAACAGATGAGGAGAAGCAGGAACAGCACCTACAGATGGAGGAGTAGAGGGATTTGCTATAGGAATAGAAACTATGTTATATTAACAGTAAATTATTAACAAAGGGTGGATGAAGAAGTGGAAATGGGTAGGGTAGTAGTTTGAAAGTGATATGGTATATTGGTGGGTTATTTACCTCGTGCAATCTAATTGTAGAAGGATAGCTTCAACAAAGGAGGGTAGGACCAGCTATAGCTTAGAAAAAAGAGGAATAATTAACAGCATGGTAAAGGAAAAACACTCCAGAATCAAAAAATTTATGCTGATTAATTATCTATAACTTTGTTAAAGGGTAGGATCAAAAAAAAATGGGTAGGAAGGATGCTTGTTTTTTTGGTGAACTTGTGTCCTTGTAGAAGAAAAAGGAAAGGACTAGGAGGGCAGCTTGATGTCTTAATGCAGAAAAAGAGAAGCTGGATGCCTTAATTGCAAGATGCATAAATAGAATTAGTGACTGGCAGAGGAGGAGCAATGGAAATGGTTCAATACTCAGAAAGGATATGGAAAGTAGAACAAAAGCAGAGAAATTAGATCAAAATACATTAATTTTGTGAGAAACATGTATAGAATTCTCTTAAGCCTAGGGGGTATTAGTGGTTGTAAAAGGGTAATGAATAACTCAATAGCTTGTAACAAATGTATTCCTTCGCAAAAAAAGAGGGTTATACTAATAAAATAAACTTTTAAAAAAAAAGAGTAAGAAGAATAAAAATAAAAATATGAATAAGAAGAATAAGAAGATTGAGAAGAATAAGAAAAATTAGAAAAATTAGAAGAATTAAAAGAATAAAAAGAATAAGGAGAATAAGAAGAATAAAAAGAATAAAAAGAATAATTAGTATAAATAAAATAAGAAGAGAAAGAAAAATAAGAAGAGAAAGAGAATAAGAAGAGAAAGAAGAATAAGAAGAAAAAAAAAGAATAAGTAGAATCTGAACAATAAGAAGAATACGTAGAATGAAAAGATAAGAAGAATACAAATAAATAGAAGAATAAGAAAGATGATAAAAATAATAAGATTAAGAAGAATAATAAGAATAAAAAGAATATAATAAATAAGAAGAATAAAAAGATAATTATGAATAAGAAGAATAATATGAATAAGAAGAATAAAAAGATAAGAAGAATAAAAAGAATATGAATAATATGAAGAATATGAAGAATATGAAGAAAAAGAAGAATATGAATAATATGAAGAATATGAAGAATATGAAGAAAAAGAAGAATATGAAGAATATGAAGAAAAATAATAATTAAGAAGATTTAGAAGAATAAGAAGAATAAAAAGAATAAAAAGAATAAGAATGACATGAAGTACAAAAGGAATAAGAAGAAAAAGAAGAATAAGAAGAATAAGAATATTAAGAAAAAAAAAGAAGAATAATAAGAAAAAGAAGAATGAGAATATTAAGAAGATTAAGAAAAATAAAAATTATAAGAAGAAAAAGGTAAAAATGAAGAGAAGAATGAATAGAATAAGATAAATAAGATAAATAAGAAGTATAAGAAGAATAAGAAGATTAATACGAAAAAGAAGAATATGAAAAAAAGAAGAATAAAAAAATCAGAAGAATAAGAAGATAAGAAAGAATTAGAAGAAAAAGAAGAATTAGAAGAATATGAAGAATTAGAAGAATATGAAGAATAACAAGTATAAAAAGAATAAGAAGATAAAGAATAGAAAGAAGAATAAGAAGAATAAGAAGAGTAAGAAGAATAAGTAGATAAAAAAGAATTAGTAGAATAAGAAGAATAAGTAGAATATGAACAATAAGAAGAATGAGAAGAATAAAAAGTATAAAAAGAATGAGTAAATTAAAAATTAGACGAATAAGAAGAATAAGAAGAAAAAAAAATAATAAGTATAAGAAAAATAAGAAGAATAAGAAGAAAAACATAATAAGGAGAATAAATAGAATATGCTGAATAAGAAGAATAAGAAGATTATAAAGAATAAGAAGAATAAGAAAAATTATATGAATAAGAAGAATAAAAAGAATTACAGGAACATGAAGAACAACACGAAAAAGAAGAATAAGAAAAACATGAAGAACAACATGAATAAGAAGAAAAACAAGAATAAGAAAAATATTAAATAAAAAAAAGATTATGAAGAATAAAAAGAATATTAAAAATAAAATAAATAAAAAGAATGAGAGGAATAAGAAGAAAAAAAAGAATAAGGAGAAAAAGAAGAATAATCAGAATAAGAATATTAAGGAGAATTAAGAGAATAAGGAGAATAAAGAGAATAAGAAGAATAAGAATATAAAGAATAGTAAGAAGAATCAGAAGAATTAGAAGAATACAAAGAATAATATGAATAATATGAATAAAAAGAATAAGAAGAAAAAAAATTAATAAGAATAAGAAGAATAAGAAGAATAGGAAGAATAAGAATAAGAAGAATAAAAAAATAAGAGGAATAAAAAGAAAAAGAAGAATAAGAAGAATAAAAAGAATAAGAAGAAAAAGAAAAATAAGTAGAATAAAAAGAAAAATAAGTAGCTAAAAAAGAAAAAAAAAGAATAAGAAGAAAAAGAAAATAAATAAAATTAGAAAAATTAGAAGAATAAGAAGAATAAAATGAATGAGAAGAATAAGAAAAATTAGATGAATAAAAAGAATGAAAAGAATAAGAAGAAGAATCAGATGAATAAGATGATTGAGATGAATAAGAAGAATGAAAAGATTTAGAAGAATGAGAAGAATAAGAAGAATAAAAAGAATGAAAAGTATAAGAAAAATGGAAACGAAAAGAATAATAAGAAGAATAAGAAGAAAAAAAAGAATAAAAAAATAAAAAGAATAAGAAGAAAAATGAGAATAACACAAATAAATAGAATAAAAAGAATAAGAATAATAAGACGAATAAAAATAATAAGAAGAATAAGAAAAATTAGTAAAATAAAAAAAATAAAAAGAATAAGAAGAAAAATAAGAATAAGTAGAATAAGAATAAAAAGGAGAAAAAGAAGAATAAGAAAAATAAGAAGAATAAAAAAAATAAATAGAATAAGAAGAATTAGAAGAATAAAAAAAATAAGAAGAATAAGAAGAATAGAAAGAATAAGAAGAATGAAAAGAATAATAAGAATGAGAAGAATGAGAAGAATGAGAAGAATGAGAAGAATAAGAAAAATGAGAAGAATAAGAAGAATAATAAGAATAAAAATAATAATAAAAATGAGAAGAATGAGAATAATAATAAGATTTATAAAAATAAGAAGAATGAGAATAATTAGAACCATTAGAAAAATAAGAAGAATAAGAACATTAAGAAGAATGAGAAACATAATAAAAATAAAAAGAATAAGAAGAAAAATAATAATAAAAATAATAAATAAATAATAAGAATTAAGGAGAATAAAAAGAATAATGTGAATAATAAGAATAAAAAGAAAAAAAAATAAGTAGAATATGAAGAAAAAGAAAAAAATGAAGAATAAGAAAAATAAGAACTATATGAAGAATAAGAAGACAAAGAAGAATGAGAAGACTGAGAAGAATGAGAATAATGAGAAGAATAAAAAGAATGAGAAGAATAATAAGAATAAAAATAATAAGAATAAGAAAAATAAGAATAAGAAAAATAAGAAAAATAAGAAGAATAAAAAGAATAAGAAAAAAAATAAGAAGATGTAGAATTAGATATAAGAAGAAAAAGAAAAAAATATATATGAAACATAAGAATAATAAGAAGAATGAGAAAAATAAAAAGAATAAGAAAAATAAAAAGAATAACAAGTGTAAAAAGAATAAGAAGAAAAATAACAATGAATAGAATAAAAGTAAAAAAAAAATAGAATAATAAGAATAATAAGAAGAATATAAAGAATAAGAAGACTAAGAAGAATATATAAATAATAAGAATTAAGAAGAATAAAAAGAATAATGTGAATAATAAGAATAAAAAGGAAAAAAAAAGAATAAGTAGAATATGAAGAAAATGAAGAAAATGAAGAATAAAAAAATAAGAAGTATAAGAAGAATAAGAAGATAAAGAAGAATGAGAAGACTGAGAAGAATGAGAAGAATTGGAATAATGAGAAGAATAAAAAGAATGAGAAGAATAAGAATAATGAAAATAATAAGAATAACAATAATAAGAAGAATAAGAAAAATAAGAAAAATAAGAAGAATAAAAATAATAAGAAAAAAAAAATAAGAAGATGTAGAATTAGATATAAGAAGAAAAAGAAAAAAAAAATATGAAACATAAGAATAATAAGAAGAATGAGAAAAATAAAAATAATAAGAAAAATAAAAAGAATAACAAGTGTAAAAAGAATAAGAAAAAAAAACAATGAATAGAATAAAAGTAATAAAAAGAAATAGAATAATAAGAAGAATATAAAGAATAAGAAGACTAAGAAGAATAAATAAATAATAAGAATTAAGAAGAATAAAAAGAATAATATGAATAATAATAATAATAATAATAATAAAGAATAAGTAGAATATGAAGAAAAAGAAGAAAAAGAAGAATAAAAAAATAAGAAGTATAAGAAGAATGAGAAGACTGAGAAGAATGAGAAGACTGAGAAGAATGAGAAGAATGGGAATAATGAGAAAAATAAAAAGAATGAGAAGAATAAAAATAATGAAAATAATAAGAATAAAAATAATAATAATAAGAAGAAAAATAAGAAGAATAAAAAGAATAAGAAAAAAAATAAGAAGATGTAGAATTAGATATAAGAAGAAAAAGAAAAAAAATATATATGAAACATAAGAATAATAAGAAGAATGAGAAAAATAAAAAGAATAAGAAAAATAAAAAGAATATCAAGTGTAAAAAGAATAAGAAGAAAAATAACAATGAATAGAATAAAAGTAAAAAAAAATAGAATAATAAGAAGAATATAAAGAATAAGAAGACTAAGAAGAATAAATAAATAATAAGAATTAAGAAGAATAAAAAGAATAATATGAATAATAATAATAATAATAATAAAGAATAAGTAGAATATGAAGAAAAAGAAGAAAAAGAAGAATAAAAAAATAAGAAGTATAAGAAGAATGAGAAGACTGAGAAGAATGAGAAGACTGAGAAGAATGAGAAGAATGGGAATAATGAGAAAAATAAAAAGAATGAGAAGAATAAAAATAATGAAAATAATAAGAATAAAAACAATAATAATAAGAAGAAAAATAAGAAGAATAAAAAGAATAAGAAAAAAAATAAGAAGATGTAGAATTAGATATAAGAAGAAAAAGAAAAAAAATATATATGAAACATAAGAATAATAAGAAGAATGAGAAAAATAAAAAGAATAAGAAAAATAAAAAGAATAACAAGTGTAAAAAGAATAAGAAGAAAAATAACAATGAATAGAATAAAAGTAAAAAAAATAGAATAATAAGAAGAATATATAGAATAAGAAGACTAAGAAGAATATATAAATAATAAGAATTAAGAAGAATAAAAAGAATAATGTGAATAATAAGAATAAAAAGAAAACAAAAAGAATAAGTAGAATATGAAGAAAATGAAGAAAATGAAGAATAAAAAAATAAGAAGTATAAGAAGAATAAGAAGATAAAGAAGAATGAGAAGACAGAGAAGAATGAGAAGAATTGGAATAATGAGAAGAATAAAAAGAATGAGAAGAATAAGAATAATGAAAATAATAAGAATAACAATAATAAGAAGAATAAGAAAATTAAGAAAAATAAGAAGAATAAAAATAATAAGAAAAAAAAAATAAGAAGATGTAGAATTAGATATAAGAAGAAAAAGAAAAAAAATATGAAACATAAGAATAATAAGAAGAATGAGAAAAATAAAAATAATAAGAAAAATAAAAAGAATAACAAGTGTAAAAAGAATAAGAAAAAAAAACAATGAATAGAATAAAAGTAATAAAAAGAAATAGAATAATAAGAAGAATATAAAGAATAAGAAGACTAAGAAGAATAAATAAATAATAAGAATTAAGAAGAATAAAAATAATAATATGAATAATAATAATAATAATAATAAAGAATAAGTAGAATATGAAGAAAAAGAAGAATAAAAAAATAAGAAGTATAAGAAGAATGAGAAGACTGAGAAGAATGAGAAGACTGAGAAGAATGAGAAGAATGGGAATAATGAGAAAAATAAAAAGAATGAGAAGAATAAAAATAATGAAAATAATAAGAATAAAAATAATAATAATAAGAAGAAAAATAAGAAGAATAAAAAGAATAAGAAAAAAAATAAGAAGATGTAGAATTAGATATAAGAAGAAAAAGAAAAAAAAATATGAAACATAAGAACAATAAGATGAATAAGAAAAATAAAAAGAATGAGAAAAATAAAAAGAATAATAAGTGTAAAAAGAATAAGAAGATCAATAATAATGAATAGAATAAAAGTAATAAAAAGAAATAGAATAATAAAAAGAATAAGAAGAATATAAAGAATAAGAAGAATATAAAGAATAAGAAGACTAAGAAGAATAAATAAATAATAAGAATTAAGAAGAATAAAAAGAATAATGTGAATAATAAGAATAAAAAAAAAGAATAAGTAGAATATGAAGAAAAAGATGAAAATAAATAATAAGAAAAATAAGAAGTATAAGAAGAATATGAAGACTAAGAAGAATGAGAAGACTAAGAAGAATGAGAAAAAGAGAAGAATTAAAAGAATGAGAAGAATAAGAATAATGAAAATAATAAGAATAAAAATAATAAGAAGAATAAAAAGAATAAGAAAAATAAGAAGAATAAAAAGAATAAGAAAAAAAATAAGAAGATGTAGAATTAGATATAAGAAGAAAAAGAAAAAAAATATGAAACATAAGAACAATAATAAGAATGATAAAAATAAAAAGAATAAGAAAAATAAAAAGAATAGCAAGTGTAAAAAGAATAAGAAGAAAAATAACAATGAATAGAATAAAAGTAATAAAAAGAAATAGAATAATAAGAAAAAAAGAAGAATATAAAGAATAAGATGACTAAAAAGAATAAGAAGAATATGAAGAATAACAAGTTTAAAAAGAATAAGAATACAAATAAGTATAAGTTGAAAAAAAGTTATAAGAAGAATAAACAAATAAGAAGAATAAGAATAATAAAATGAATATAATAATAGGAAGAATAAAAAGTGAAAAGAATAAGAATAATTTTTATAATTTTTTGATTCATAATTTTAAATTTTCTATTTACTAGGTATGTGTGCATATATCTTGTATTTACATTATGTATACATGTATCTACATAATAATTTTTATCTATATACAATGTGTATATGTATATATTCAATATGAGTGTATTTACACATTGTATATACATTCTATATACATTATGTATGTATTTTGTATATTTTAATACACAATAATTATATTATGTGTATATATAGACACACATAACAATTAACACATCTATGTTATGTATAATATATTGATATAATACTGTCATCATGCTCAGCACTTTCCACCTGCACACATTGTCCAGGAGACATGGACAACATAAGTCTAGGGTCCAGGGCCTGGACCGTTGACAGATGGACTAGGTGCCATGGCCAGGCCCTAATGAGGGCATTCCTGGCACTCCTGGTTTAGACCCAGGCTATTCTAGGTTGGGCACATGCCGAGCCAGGCAATAACCACTCTCATCATAATTATTGGCAAAGATTTTCATGAGAACTATCTAGAGTATCATAATTTCTTTTTTCTTTTAAGTTTGAGGTTATTAATATATATATATATATTCATTATATTTATTGCACTATTTTAATTTATGTATTGTGCTTATATTGATGGCATGCTCTAAACACTTTTACTTTTGTTCTTTAAAAAAAACATCAAGTGTCTTGGGTTAGTCTTCAATATGTTAGCTGAAATGATGGTAGTGGTGGTGACATTATCACTTTTATTTCCCCCACTTTGATATCATGTTCAATAATATAAATACATGCATTTAGTGCCTCATTCCTAATGGAACCAAACCTGTAAAAGAGACCAAGTACAATGCCACACAAAAGAAGAAATACATGATGAAAATTTATCTACGAGAGCATGCTAGATTTATAAGATAGAAAGCATGTTGTGATTGAATTAGCATCAAAGTCATTGGAGATTGTTTTATTTTATTTTGACACGTGTTTTTTTTGGAAGATAAAAATTCTGTTTGTCTAGGCATGTACTGTACTAATTTTCACCGGCCAACTTTTTTTATTTTTTATTTGTCAATTAATTTTCGTAAAGTCTGAAGCCTGTGCAATTTGTTAATGATACTAGGTTTCTACTTACAATGCAGAGTTAGATATTCTGGCAGTGCAATACTGGGCCTCATGTGCTAGCTCTTGTGGTGTGCTGATCTTTCTTTTCAGTCATGTGGAGCATGACATGCATTGTATATGTACATATACCGAGTATATAAGGATGGATATACTTGGTATATACGTACGTATATACTGAGTATATACGTAGGTATATATCGAGTATGTACATAAGTGGGTGCATATATTTATTTATAGACATGTATATAGTATCATACATACACACATTCCCACACACACACACACACACACACGTTTGAATATATAATTGCTCGAGCTGGTCTGGTCATCATCGTGCATTGCTTACCGATGTAGGTCATAAAAGTTATGGATATTATACATTTCCCAAAGATGTGGCATGAATAAATTTTTTATCCAGGCCAGCCATGCAGACAGAGGTTGATCTTAAATCTCTTAGTAATTGTGTAGATATGCAAATATCACATGGTACAAAGCATATGTATAAGGAAATAAGTTTTCTTATTGTAGGTTCTGCAATGATTGATTCTAATTGTACTAGGTTTTAAGATGATGATGATGCTGCTGCTCGTGTAGTATATTGTAATTTAATTAGATTTCACAAAACTATATTCAATCGGAAGGAATAATATAACATTATCTGATTTTTACCAGTCGTGAGTGCCAGGAGGAATATCAGGTCCTGTTTTGGGAGAACTAACTTTCCGCCTCGTCAAAAACTCGCTGAATCTCAAAATAAGTGGTTGGTAGGAAAGTTCATCAGGCCAGCATCATCACCTGCCCCACTTTTATTATAAGTGGTAGCAGCAGTAACAGTAATATTATATACGTATGTATATACTCATTTTCTTATGTTGTCTTTGATGGTATGTGTATTTGCATGAAAGTACATGTATGTGTATAATCTGAGGCTATGTGATTATATATACATACATATAATACTACAGTATATACGTACATATATACTATAGTATATAGGAATGTATATACAGAATATATATGTCCATATATATTATAGAATATATGTATGTATATATTGAGTATATATGTAAGTATATAACATAGTATTTTTGTACATATATACCATAGTATATAAATACGTATGTATTGAGTATATACGTAAGTATATATTTTAGTATATATGTATGTATATACTCAATATATATGTACATATATACTCGGTATACATGAACATATATACTCCGTATATATGTACATGTATACTAAATATATATGTATATACTAAATATATAGGAACATATATATTGAGTATATACATACATATAAACATATACTCAGTAAATACTCATTATACTAATTATACTAAGTATATATAAACATATATATAAACATATAATTATACTAAGTATATACATATAATTATACTAATTATACTATATATATAAACATATATATAGGAACATATATATAAACATATACTCATTATACTAAGTATATACATGAACATATATACTCGGTATATACATACGTATATACTCGATATATACATACGTATATACTTAGAATATATGTTATATATACTCAGTATATATGTACGTAAATACTGAGTATATATGTATGTATATACTATAGCATATAAGTACGTAAATACTGAGTATATATGTACGTATATATTACAGGATATATGTATGTATATACATAGTATATACATACATATATGCTTAGTATATACGTACAAATATACTCAATATATACAAACATATATACTCAGTATATATGTACACTTATACTCAGTATATACGTACATATATACTCAGTAAATACGTACATATAATGAGTATATAAGGACATATATATTTAGTATATGTACATATATACTGAGTATATATGTACTCAGTATATATGTACATATAATATTGTAGTTTTTATGTAGAAATACTATAGTAATATATGTAACTAGTGAAAAGCTAATATATATGTACATATATACTATAGAATATATGTACATATATACTATAGTATTATATATTTATTAAAACATAACATTATTTATTTATTTTAATTTTATTGACTGGTTTAAATTTCATACAGATATTGTACCACATTGTTTCTCATACAAAACTTATATAAGTGAATGAATTTTTTACTAGACAAGACACACCGTGACTTGAATATATTTGTTACAATAGAAAGATTGTGAACAAAGGAGAGGTGGATAGAAAGCAACGTCAAAGCACGGATAGATTATATTTTTTGCACTGTCGGTAGATACACTGATGAATAAGATGTAATAAAATTTTATTATGTATTTTTTTTAATTATATAAAATATTGTATCCGAATAATTTATTAAATGATTTTATTTTTTGTTATTTATAAATTATCATTTATAGTTTCTATTTTTATTCAATTTAATATAAAAATATTAATTATAAAATTAAATTTTTTGAAAAAAAATAAAATTTTAAAAATAGTTTTGGAATTAAAATAGTTAGGGATTTTATCCTTGCTAATTTATTTAGAGAATTTTCTCTTGAGAATATAGCTAAGGATTTTTCTCTTACTAATTTTGCTAGAGAAATCATTAGTTTAGCGAAGAAATTTTACGTTGCTAAAATTTGTAACTAGGGACTCTTTCCCTCATTAATTTTTAGCAACGAGCACTTTAGCATTGACAAGCTTTCATCGCTGATCTGTTGTTATATCCTGTTTAACAACAAAAAACACTAATTTAGGTAGGGAATTTTTCAGAACTATTTAGGATTTTTCTTATAGTGTCCTTATTCTTTTTATTCTCCTTATTATTATTCTTTTTTTTTTCTTTTTTTTCTTCTTATTGATCCTATTCTTCTTAATGTTATTTTTGTTATTATGTTTCTTATTATTCATATACTTCTTATTTTTATAATTTTTCTAATTTTTCTAATTCTTCTTATTCTTCTTATTCTTCTTATTCTTCTTATTCTTCTTATTCTTCTTATTCTTCTTATTCTTCTTATTCTTCTTTTCTTCATATTCTTCTTATTCTTTTTATTCTTCTTAATATTATTATTCTTCATATATTTCTTATTCTTCATTTCTTCTTATTCTTATTATTCTTCTTATTCTTTTTATTGTTCTTATTGTTCGTATTTTTCTTTTTTTATTCTTCTTGTTCATTCTATTCTTCATATTAATTTTATTATTATTTTTATTTTTATTTATCTTATTCTTCTTATACTTCTTATACATTATTTTTTTTATTCTTCATATTCTTCTTATTTTTCCTATTCTTTTTATTGTGCTTATTCTTCGTATTTTTCTTATTCTTCTTAATCTTCTTTTTTTCCTTTTCATATTTTCTTGTTATTCTACTTATTCTTATTTTTCTTGATCTTTTTATTCTTATTATTCTTTTTTTCTTCTTATTCTTCTTTTTTTTTCTTTTTCTACATATTTTATTTTTCTCTTATTTTTCTTATTCTTTTTATTCCTCTTATTCTTCTTATTCTTTTTATTCTTAATATTATTCTTATTCTTTTTTTTTCTCATTCTTCTTATTATTCTCATTCTTCTTATTATTCTCATTCTTCTTATTCTTCTCATTATTCTCATTCTCATATTTTTCTCATTCTTATTATTCTTCTTATTATTCTTCTTATTATTTTTATTAAACTTATTCTTTCTATTCTTCTTATTCTTATTATTCTTCTTATTATCCTTATTCATCTTATTATTCTTCTTCTACTTATTATTCTTATTGTTTTTTTATCCTTTTCTAATTTTCTTTTATTCTACTTATTATTATTATTATTCTTATTCTTTTTATTTTTCTTATTCTATTAATTCTTTTTATTCTTCTTTTTATTTTTATACTTCTTATTATTCTTATTCTCTTATTGTTCTTATTTTTTTTATTCTTCTTATTATTCTTATTTTTATTATTTTCTCATTCTTTTTATTCTTTCCATTCTTATTATTATTCTTATTCTTATCATTCTTCTTATTCTACTCATTATTCTATTTCTGTTCATTCTTCTTTTTCTTCTCATTCTTCTTTTTCTTCTCATTCTTCTTTTTCTTCTCATTCTTCTTATTCTTCTCATTCTTTTAATTCTTCTGATTCTTCTCATTCTTTTTATTCTTCTCATTCTTCTTTTTCTTTTCATTCTTTTTATTCTTCACATTCTTCTTATTTTTCTTTTTCTTCTTATTCTTCTTATTCTTTTTATTCTTCTTATTCTTCATATTCTTTTTATTCTTCTTATTCTTCTTATTCTTCTTATTCTTATTATTCTTATTATTATTATTCTTCTTCTTATTCTTCTTATTCTTTCTTATTCTTATAATTCATATTATTCTATTAATTATTCTTATTCTTTGTATTATTCTAATTATTATTATTCTTATTCTACTAATTCTTATTATTCTTCTTATTCTTCTTATTCTTCTTATTCTTCTTATTCTTCTTATTCTTCTTATTCTTCTTATTCTTCTTATTCTTCTTATTCTTCTTATTCTTCTTATTCTTCTTATTCTTCTTATTCTTCTTATTCTTCTTATTCTTCTTATTCTTCTTATTCTTCTTATTCTTCTTATTATTTTTATTCTTCTTATTCTACTTATTCTTCTCATACTTCTTATTCTTTTTATTTATCTTAATCTTTTATTTTTCTGATTATTTTTATTGTTCTTATTCTTCTTATTTTTTTATTGCTATTATTATTATTTTTCTTATTCTTTGTATTCTTCTTATTTTTCTTATTCTTCTTATTCATTTTATTTTATTATTTTTATTCTTCTTATTTTTCTTATTATTCTTATTCTTCCTATTCTTTTTATTTAGTTTATTCTTCTTATTTTTCTAATTCTTTTTATTGTTCTTATTCTTCGTATTTTTCTTATTCTACTTAATCTTTTTTTTATTCATTTTCTTCTTTTCTTTTTATTCGACTAATTCTTATATTTCTTAATCTTTTTATTCTTATTTTTTTTCGTTATTTTATTCTTATTCTTCTTATTCTCTCTTTTTATATTTTTTATTATTCTTTTTATTCTTCTAATTCTTTTTATTCTTCTTATTTTTCTTATTCTTATTATTATTATTTTTATTATTCTTCTGCTTCTTTTTCTTTTTCTACTTTTTCTTCTTTTTCTTTTTTTTTTCTTTTTATTCTTCTTTCTTTTTTTTCTTTTTCTTTCTTCTTTTTCTTTCTTCTTTTTCTTCTTTTTCTTCTTTTTCTTCTTATTTCTTCTTTTTCTTCTTTTTCTTCTTTTTTTTCTTTTTCTTCTTCTTTCTTCTTTTTCTTCTTTTTCTTCTTTTTTTCCTTTTTCTTCTTCTTTCTTCTTTTTCTTCTTCTTTCTTCTTTTTCTTCTTTTTCTTCTTTTTCTTCTTCTTTCTTCTTCTTTCTTCTTCTTTCTTCTTTTTCTTCTTCTTTCTTTCTTTTTTTCTTCTTTCTTTCTTTTCTTCTTCTTTCTTCCTTTTCTTCTTCTTTCTTCCTTTTCTTCCTTTTCTTCCTTTTCTTCCTTTTCTTCCTTTTCTTCCTTTTCTTCCTTTTCTTCCTTTTCTTCCTTTTCTTCCTTTTCTTCCTTTTCTTCCTTTTCTTCCTTTTCTTCCTTTTCTTCCTTTTCTTCCTTTTCTTCCTTTCTTCCTTTTCTTCCTTTTCTTCCTTTTCTTCCTTTTCTTCCTTTTCTTCCTTTTCTTCCTTTTCTTCCTTTTCTTCCTTTTCTTCCTTTTCTTCCTTTTCTTCCTTTTCTTCCTTTTCTTCCTTTTCTTCCTTTTCTTCCTTTTCTTCCTTTTCTTCCTTTTCTTCCTTTTCTTCCTTTTCTTCCTTTTCTTCCTTTTCTTCCTTTTCTTCCTTTTCTTCCTTTTCTTCCTTTTCTTCCTTTTCTTCCTTTTCTTCCTTTTCTTCCTTTTCTTCCTTTTCTTCCTTTTCTTCCTTTTCTTCATTTTCTTCCTTTTCTTCTTTTTCTACTTATTCTTATTTTTTTTATTTTTTTTATTTTTCTTCTTATTCTTCTTATTCTAATTATTCTTCTTATTCTTCTTTTTCTTTTTACTCTTCTTATTCTTCAAATTCGTATTAGACTTCTAATTCATCTTTTTTTTATTATTTATATTCTTCTTATTCTTGTTATTCTTATTTTTCTTATTCTAATTATTTTTATTCTTTATTCTTGTAATTTTTCTAATTCTTCTTATCTTTCTTATTCTTATTGTTTTTTTCTTCTTATTTTATTCATTTTATCCTTCTTATTCATTAATTATTCTTATTCTTCTTATCATTCTTATTCTTCTTATATTTTTTTCTTCTTATTCTTTTTATTCTTATTTTTCTTCTTTATTCTTATCCTTCTTAATCTTATTAATCATCTTATTCTTTTTATTTTATTTATTCTTATTATTCTTCTTATTCTTATTATTTTTCTTATTCTCTTTATTCTTTTTATTCTCCTTATTCTTTTTATTCTTTTTCTTCTTCTTATTCTATTTATTCTTATTATTCTATTTATTCTTATTATTCTATTTATTCTTATTATACTTATTATTATTATTATTCTACTTATTCTTTTTATTCTCTTTTTTATTCTTATTCTTCTTATTCTTTTTAATCTTCTTATTCTTATTATGTTTTTTATTTTTTTTTGTCTTATTCTTATTATTCTTATTATTCTTCTTATTCTTCTTATTTATTTTATTCTTTTTATTCTTCTCGTTCTTCTTATTTTTCTAATTCTTCATATTATTCTTTTTCTTATTTTTATTATTATTCTTCTTATTCTTTTTATTTTTCTTGTTCTTCTTGTTTTTCTTTTTCTTCATTTTCTTTATTATTATTATTATTATTATTATTATTCTTCTTCTTATTCTTTTTATTCTCCTTATACTCAGTATTCTCTTTATTCTATATATTTTGCATAATCTTCTTATTCTTATCTTTTATCTTATTCTGGTTATTCTTCCAATTCTTCTTATTATTTCTATTTTTTTATTCTTCTTATTCATTTTATTTTTCTTATTCATTTTATTCTTATTCTTCATATCTTGTTATTCTTCATATTCTTCTTATTTTTCTTATTCTTCTTATTCTTTTTTTATTATATTTTTTCGTTTCTTCTTTTCTTCTTATAGTACTTATTCTTGTTATTCTTCATATTCTTCTTATTCTTTCTTATTCTTTTAATTCTTATTATTCTTCTAATTTATCATATTTTCATATTCTTATTTTTCTTATTCTTCTTATTCATCTTATTGTTATTATTCTTCTTTTTCTTCTGATTCTTCTTATTCTTTTTATTCTTCTTTTCTTATGATTCTTCTTATTCTTCTGATTCTTCTTATTCTTCTGATTCTTCTTATTCTACTTATTCTTCTTATTATTTTTATTCTTCTTATTATTCATATTCTTTATATTCTTCTAATATTTTCTATTCTAATTATTCATCTTTTTTTATTCTTTTTATACTTATTATTCATGTTATTTTTTTATTCTTCTTATTCTACTTATTTTTATTATTCTTCTTATTCTTATTCTTATTCTTTTTCTCTTTATCTTTTTAATTTATCTTATTCTTCTTTTTATTCTTATTTTTCTTATTCTTCTTATACTACTTATTCTTCTATTATTTTCTTCTTATTTTTTCTTATTCTTCTTATTCTTCCATTAGTTCTTTTTTTCTTTTCTTCTTATTCTACTTATTCTTATTTATCGATTTATAATTTTTATTCTTCTTACTCTTCTTATTCTTCATTTCTTCTTTTTCTTCTTATTCCTATTTTTCTTCTTATTCTACTTATTATTCTTTTTATTTTATTCTTCTTATTCTTCTTATTATTTTTATTATTTTTATTATTTTTATTATTTTTATTTTTCTTATTCTTCTTATTCTACTAATTTTTCTTATTCTTCTCATTCTTCTCAATGTTCTTTTTTTTCTTATTCTTCTTATTTATATTATTCTTATTATTCTTCTTATTATTTTTTTTATTCTTTTTATTTATCTTATTCTTCTTTTTCTTTGTATTCTTCTTGTTGTTCTTGTTGTTCTTTTATTATTATTATTATTCTTCTTCTTCTTCTTCTTCTTTCTTTTTATTTATTTTATTCTTCTTATTTTTTTTATTCTTATTCTTTTTATTATTCTTATTCTTTTTTTTCTTCCAATACTTCTTATTCTAATTATTCTTCTTTTTCTTCTTATTATTTTTATACTTGTTATTCATGTTATTATTTTAATTCTTCTTATTCTTCTTATTGATCTTATTCTTACTTTTCTTCGTTTTCTTCTTTTTTTTCTTCTTTTCTTCTTTTTCTTATTATTGATCTTATTCTTTTTTTTCTTCTTTTTCTTCTTGTTTTTTCTTCTTTTCTTCTTTTCTTCTTTTTCTTCTTTTTCTTCTTTTTCTTCTTTTTCTTCTTTTTCTTCTTTTCTTCTTATTCTACTTATTCTTAATTATCTACTTATTCTTTATATTCTTATTACTCTTCTTATTCTTCTTTTTCTTATTTTTCTTCATATTCTTATTTTTCTTCTTCTTCTTCTTCTTCTTTTATTCTTCTTATTATATTATTCTTTTTTTTCTTCTTATTCTTCTTACTATTCTTATTCTTTTTATTATTTTTATTCTTCTTATTTTTCTCATTCTTCTTATTCTTCTCATTCTTCTTATTCTTCTTATTCTTCTCATTCTTCTTATTCTTCTTATTCTTCTCATTCTTCTTATTCTTCTTATTCTTCTCATTCTTCTTATTTTTCTTATTCTTCTCATTCATCTTATTTTTCTTCTTATTTTTCTTTTTATTTTTATTTCTTCTTATTCTAATTATTCTTATATTTTTTCTTATTTTTTCTATTCTTATTATTCTTTTTATTATTCTTATTATTTTTATTCTTCTTTTTCTTATTAGTTTTTTAATTCTTCTTATTTTTCTTATTCTTCTTATTCTTATTATTCTTCTTAATCTTCTTATTCTTATTAATCTTCTTATTCATATTAATCTTCTTATTTTTTTAAAATTTCTTATTCTTTTTATTTTTTTCATTCTTCTTTTTCTTCTTATTCTTTTTATTCTTCTTATTTTTCTTAATTTTCTTATATTTCTTATTCTACTTCTTATTTTTCTACTTCTTATTCTTTTTATTCTTCTTATTTTCTTATTCTTTTTCTCTTCTTATTCATATTATTCTTCATATTAATCTTGTTCTTCTTATTCTTATTCTTCTTCTTCTTATTCTTATTCTTATTATTATTATTATTATTATTCTTCTTATTATAGTTATTTTTCTTATTTTTCTTATTTTTATTATTTTTATTATTCTTATTTTTATTAATCTTCTTAATCTTTTTATTCTTTTTATTTTTCTTATTCTTCTTATTCTTCTTATTCTTCTTATTATTTATTATTCTTCTAATTCTTCTTATTTTTTTCTTTTCTTATTTTTCTTATTCTTCTTATTCTTCTTATTCTTCTTATTCTTCTTATTCTTTATTATTCTTCTAATTCTTCTTATTTTTTTTCTTTTCTTATTTTTCTTATTCTTCTTATTCTTTCTTTTTTTCATGTTTGCTTTATTAATATAACCTTCTCTTTTGGCGGAATAATATCTTTGTTAAAAACTATAATACTACCTATTACCCTTTTACACTCCATCCTAGAACTATCAAATACATCATAATAGATCTTAATTCTACTAATCAATCAAGCCGTATTCTTCTTGCCCATCATTCTCCTTTATTAATTTTCTTATGATTCATCTTATGTATTAGCTTTTTTTGTTCTTTCCCCTGTTGTGATCAGTTATTTATCAGCTTATGTATCAGCTTTTATATTAGCCATTCCTATCCTATGATTCTGTCCATCTTTTTTTGTCTTCTCCCATCATCTGCCTCCTCCCTTCCTAATGTTCTGTGTCCTCTTACAAACGTGTTTGGCTCCCTCTAATTAATTTCTCTTGTATAGCCCTTTATGATTTAATTATTTTCATTCTTCCCTCCTTATGATTCTCCTTTCTTGCAATCATAAAACACAGCAACCACAACAACCACATAATGTTTATCTTTCCTAAGAATCCATCACCTGTTTGACTCAATTCAGTGAAAGTCCTTTAGATTTCCTTCCGTGCAATCTTAAATCACATCAATGACATAATATATTTTTCTTCTTTTCACTATATCCATAACCTATTTGACTCAATTCAGCTGTTTCCAATAATTCTTCTTCCATTCCTACAAAATTGAAACTAGCAAAATATATGCAGCCTCGGGCTTTTTCTTTTTAGTCTATGCAACTCTTCTTTTTTTTTATTAATCCATGTGAAGCTGAATTTGCTTATGTATCAATGCTACCAGTTATGGATAAATTCCCCTATTTTGCTTTGCTTGATAGAACTGCAAAACAGAAAGGAAAAACCATCATCCCACCCTTCATCATTTCTTGATAACCTCTACCCTTATTCTTTAATACACCCTATCCCTATTAATTACCAAACAAATCACACATATCTAACAAAATTCGCTCCTCTTTCTCTTGTTTTTTTTTAAACTTCACACTTAGTTTGCTTCTGCTTTCCTTTTTCTTTGCATCTTTAATCTCTTAAGGGGAACTATCTTCTATCCTGGCTTCCATGTGTGTTGTAACCTGTAAAACAAATATGCTACTATCCTACCCCATATGATATACTTAGTTACTACCCATTTTACTTTAATCTTCTGTGTTTATGTTACAAATATTTACACTATCCTTATAAAATAATACCTTGACCCATATCTATTTTGTAGTGTTCGGGACCTTTTCCCCTACCAGCCCTAGATCTCTCTTCTTTTGCCTTCCTACTTGCTTGCTTTTCCAGCACCTATATTGTGTTGCTGCCCATTTCTTTCGCTGCCATTTCACTATGCTTTCTACAAAAAGTTTCTACCAACATGCACAACTATATATTCAATGATAGGGTGTTCCCCAAATTACTTTTGAATCTTTTTTATATTGTTTTTTGTAATCTAATATAAAGAAAACCAATTCTATCTAAATTTACCAACCCTTTCACTCTATTCGGCATATTCTCTGCATCAAACATTTGCATCCCTTTTTTAAACCCCATCTCTACTAATTTGTCTGCTACCACATTTCCTTTTTTGTAAATATGTTTGATTGTACCATTCAATTTTTTTAAAGTGCTCTTTATCAAGTCTACTTCTTCCTCATATTTCCACATATTTTATTTACCTGTGGCTAGATCTACTAATATTCTTGAATCTACTTGTGCTGAGATATTATATAAGCCCCCATCTGCGCATATTAGAAGACCTTTCTTCAGGTTAGTATCTCTGCATGTAGGGTTGATGAAGCTTTTTCTCTTAACATATAAGCTTTAATAACTCTTCCTTCCTCATCTCTTATCACTCCTCCTCGTCCCTCCATCCCCATGTCTTTATTGAAGCTTCCATCTGTGTTTAATGTGACCATTCCTTGTGCAGGTTTATTCCATGGAAAACTTATTATTTTGTTTGAGTTCTCTCTTTTGAACTCTAATCTTCATGTCTCTTTCGTGCTCCTTTCTGTCTTCCTATCTATGCCTTTTATTGGGTGTATTTTTGAGATTTCCGAGCAAGCCTTTTTTTTATCTCTGCTAATATATATTTAACATTCATTGAGGATCCCTCAAATCTACATTTATTTCCTGCTTTGGAAATGCACCAAATTGCTATGTGTGGTATGTTATTTCTAATTCTTTTATGTGTTTTTGTTTGTATATTTACCTCTCTCCAGCTTTTTAATCTGTCTTTTAATGGGGTTAGCTTATTTTTAATATGTGCATCTCTTTCTAATTGTCTCCATACTTCCTTAGCTATCTTTCCTACTGAAAATAGATGATTTATATCCTCAATTACCTCATGGTAGCATTCACATCTTGAAATCATTCTTATCCCTTTTTTTGTATATTAATATCAACTGGTATGGAATTTGTTATAATTATCCACATAAAAATATTTATCTTTTGTCGATTATCATTTTCTCATATCCATTTAAATGCTTACTATGGGGATCTTTTCTTTCTTACAAGAGTTTTCACAATTTTTAATGAAAATGTACCCTTTAGGTTCAAAGTCCATATACATCCACTCTTGTTAAGCCTAGAATGGCTGTCTACTAACTCTCGTTGCTTTAACATTAGCTTCTAGATTATAGAGGTGTTTCTCCTATCTTTAAACTCATTATTTCTTATGTATATTTAGCTCTCAAAAATCTTGTCCATAAACTTTCATTTTCTTTGAATCTCCACCAATTTTTACATGCCCGAGAATTTGCTATGTCATTTAGTTCGGTGAATCCTAATCCTACCTCATCTTTAGGATTACATAGATCTTTCCATTTTTTCCAATGAAGCTTTTGTTTCCCATCTTTTTTACCCCAAAAGAAGTTTAACATCTCTTTTTCTAATTCTCCCACTACTTCCCCTGGAGGTTATATTGTCATAAGCATATGCATTAAAGAACTCTGAAGCACATTCTCTATTAAAGTGACTCTTCCTACCATGCTTTGTAAATTTTTTTTCCAACCTGAAATTTTCTTTCTCATTCTTTCGACTAAGAAAGTTAGATATTCATTTCTTACTCTTCCTTCCAAAATTGGGCACCCCAGGTACATTACTGCACATTTCTTTTGTGCAAAGCTTGTGATCCATTTGATTTTTTGAGCAATCTTTTCTGGGGATTTCCCAGCTATTATAAATTGACATTTATTTTTATTCAATAGTTGTCTTGTTTCCTCTTCTAGGTTTTGAAAAAATCTCAACAAATTTCTTATCGAATTGATGTTTATATTTGTAAATATAATAACATCATCTGCATATGCCAGGTAGCTCATTATGGGGGTGTTAGCTGGCTACTTATAAGATAATATTTTCCCCATTCTCATTCTCTCTTTTAGATTTAGAATTAATAACTTTAAATATATGTTAAAATCAAAGGTGATAGAGGGTCCCCTTTCCTTAACCCTCTATCTGGCTTAGACTCACCACTTACCTGACCATTTATGAGTATTTTAATCCATGCACTTGATACACATCTGAATATCAAATCTATCCAAAATTCTAAAAAACTCATCTTCCTCATTACATAATATAACATACTCCATTCCACTCTATCAAATGTCTTAGATAAATTTAGTTGTATAACTACGTTATGCCCTCACACTTTAGCTTCGACATCCTTCATCAATTATGAGGCTACATTTTTAATTTTCATCAACCTATTTTTAATGAAACCCATTTGCTTTGCTGAAATAATTTCAGAAAGAATGTTAATCTCTTCTAAAGTATTTTTGTTAGAATTTTATATAATTTGTTACATAGACTGATAAGTCTATAATTCTCACATTTCTGTGGGTTTTCTTTCTTAGGAAACAAAATGGTTAAAGTGGTAGTCCAGGATTTTGATATATTAGCTCCTGAGAAAATCCAGACAATAGATGCTATCAGATCCTTCTTTATAATATCCCAAAAATATTGAAAAAATCCATTACTCCATCCATCTAGACTAGCAGCACTATCTTTGTTTATTTCAAAAATGACTTCTTTTATTTCTTCTTCCTCTGGGTATTCAGCTAGACTTTTATTATCTTCGTCTTACACTTTACATTTTATAGCTTGCATTAGCAAAGAATTCCTATGCTTGCCTGGCCCGCATAGGAGTCTCTTATAAAATTTTTCGAATCTATCCTTTATCTCCTCTTTTTCTATCCATTTATCTTTAAAGTTTTTTACAATTTTGGCTATCGCATGAAAGAATTTATTATTTCTATCTCCTTCCTTTAGCCATTTTATTTTTGATCTTTTTTTCTAGAAGATTTCTTTCATGTTAATTCTAAGCCTCAGTTCAGCCTTAGCTTTGCTAACTTTAGTCCTATTCTCTTTGTTTTGTTCTTCCTCATATTTTATTTTCATTCTGGTCACCATTTCTTCTACCTCCTATATTTTCTTATTTACTTCTCCAAAAATAACCTTAATCCATTATCCTAGTCTATATTTTAGCCTACGCATCTTTATCACCCATATTTGCATAGGGTTTCATATGGCTGCGTCCTGCCAAGATTCCTTGACTATCTTTATAAAATTTTCATGTAGATACCACATGTTTTGAAATTTGAATCCTTTCGGTCTCCCCTCTTTTCTTAACATAGATAGGAATAGCAAGGAGTGGATTGAATAGGTCATGTTTAGATGTCTAACTCCTACAACTCTAAACTTCTCTAACCATTTTGGGTTGTATAGAATTTTATCTA
The DNA here is from genome assembly GCA_029783825.1 of Sapria himalayana. Classification (NCBI taxonomy): domain Eukaryota; kingdom Viridiplantae; phylum Streptophyta; class Magnoliopsida; order Malpighiales; family Rafflesiaceae; genus Sapria; species Sapria himalayana. The sequence continues at coordinate 310,964 of JAREIK010001381.1, read as the reverse complement.
TTTTGGACCAGATTACTCCTCTTTTCCTCCAGTTATTACACCATGTGTACTTGGAGCCTAAAAAGCTGCTTCCATTTTGCATTAGTAAAAGCCTCATTAAAGTGAGTTATAGCTTTTGCATCTGGGGGTCTTCCCCCTTTATTTTCTGTTACTTTCCTAATTACATTAAAATCTCCTCTTATGGTCCAAGGCATATTCTTTGATGCTAGTTCTTTCATCTTTTGCCATAGTGACTTCCTATCCTTTTTTTCATTATTTTTATACACCACCTATACCATTGCCTCTGACTGAGGACTTATTTTAAAAGTGATTATTTGTTTTAATTCCTTTATAATTTCAATGTCAAAATTATTATACCAGATTATCCATAATTTACTATTAATATTACCAAATGCCTTACCCATTCCCACTAAGTTTTTATATTTTTCTAGTAAACTGATATCCACCATCGATTCAGCTATTATTATTTTTTTATTTTATGTGTTTTGATAATATTTTTAATTCTATTCAATGTTGGAGTATTTGCTACTCCTCTTAAGTTTCAATAAAATACTTTATCCATTGAGTGTATTTTTATTGTGCCTTAGTTATGCATTTTGAATCATATTTCATATTCAAGTATTTTTTTTTTTGTGCATTTTGATGGCTTACTAGAACTAGGTTGAACCATCTCATTCAAGTTGTTGTATATAATTTGTTTTGATAAACTAATTGTATAACTAAAATATGTTTCTATTTTAATATTTTCATGTAAGTGTAGGAAAAAATAATAATAAGAGGCTAGAAATATAGCAAAAGCACAATAAAGGAGGTCCCGCTGTCCAATTAGTGAGCAAAAAAATTTTTGGAACAAAACCTAGTTCATCCAAGTGATTTGACCCGCTCTGGTTAATTAAACCGAGAAACTATATTGATATAAATTGGTTTTTTATTTTTGTTTTTGACTGCTATAATTTTGCTTGTGGAATGATTCATCTCCGTTTTCTTTTTTATGCGTGATTTTTCATCGTGACAATCTTTGCTCACAAACTATAAGAGCTTTCTGATTTGGTTATAATCTGTAGCTAGTCATGTGAATGACTAGTGAACCATATTATTTCGTGTGTTCTATTGTGTTTTTTTATTCTACAATGGTTTTGTTGGATTGTAGTTGTGGAAATATATATCATTTGCTATTCTTTGTTGTTCTTTTCTTTTGAATCTTTAAAATCACAATCATGGAAGCAGAATTGCCCAACACAAGCCTCCTAATTTTTCCCTCATGCCTAATGTCATTCCCATGTGCTTATTTGCTTCCATCGCCGTATCCCTGCTATTAGGCCTTATTTTTACTTTATACATTTGTATATCATCTCTTATCCTATCTAGTTACATGTTAAATGGCTCCTTATTCTTCATGATTAAGGGCCAACTCTTTGAGTCCGACTTAGATTCTAAGTGGACGTCATCCTCCGACCACCTTTATTTTTTTAGCCATTCCCTTTCTATTTCCATTTTTATTTCCTTTTTTTCCTACCCTTCTCAATTGCCTGTTCTCCACGAAGCCTCTCCAAAACTATTATGTCTACCCCTTCCCCTACACCTACACCAAGCTGCCCCCCTCTCTCTAAATTTCTCTCTTCCTTACTACCCTTTCCACTTCATTTTTCCCTTTCCCTTTCACATTCCAACAACCTCATTCCTACCCTTCCCTCTACCCCTCTCAAGCCTACTCCTTCCTTATACACTACGCCTTATCTTTCCATCCCTTCTAGCATATCGCTTTCCTCAAAAACTACATCCTCCCTATATACTCCTTTACTAGCTCCCTATTTCTGTCCCTGCCCCTCCTCCCTTAGTGTTTCCTGCCCTTTCTTAACCCATATATTCTTATTTCCTTTATTTCATATTTTGGTTTTCTTTTGTTTAACATTTCCTACCATGCATTCTTTTAACTCATGTTCCATTTTATTGCAAGAATTACAATATGGAGGCAAGAATTCTGGAAGTATTGATTGACAAAATCCCTCCTCATCACTTCAAATTCACAGTCTCTATATAGGTGTGTGTTGGAGATTTAACTCCACACACACCCTAGTAGCATTTAGGCGAGTCATATATGTAGTTGCCTCATCCATAATTAATGGTTTACCAAAGCATTGAGCAATGGAGAAGAGAGAGAGAGAGCTTATTAAACATGTATATAGGAAGTTTTGGCAAAGAAAACCATGCCAAGGATAATGGACATTCCTATAATGTAGTGAACTTGGGCATCCACTTCAATATTCTCACAGGATATCCATCAATAATTGATAGCCTTCGTATCCATATATGATGGTAGTCATCTTCCACTCAGAATTGTAGAAATAGGTGTTTTGAATCATAGTAAGCCATTTTACCACTTCCCATAGCTTTAGAAAAGCGAAAAACATTTAAATAACCTAAAATTGAGGTTTACCTAAAAAAATTTTCCGATTAATATATAGGAGAAGGGTTTGGAAAGCTTTGCAAGTGTTGCTTTCGAAAATAGTAGCACGGGTTCATTATTTTCACTACAACAAAAACCATAATCGATAATGCCTAAAAAACATCTTTATATATATATATATATATAATGTCGCTTATCGAGAGCGTCATCCGCTAGCGTGACATAAAAAGTCTATACATATAATGATGTTTTTTTGCAGTGTCGTTGAATCATACCTTGACGCTAAAATAAAGTATCATTTTTATTAACAATGATACTTTATTTTAGCGTCAATGTATGATTCAATGACACTACAAAAAAAATGTCATTATATGTTGTAGCTATCGTAAATTTTTTTTAATACTATGATACTTAGAAAAAGTGTCAAAGAAGATTATAATTTAAATAAATTTAAATTTAATAATTATTGTAAATATATTTTCATCTGTTATTGTAATACTACATGCACATAAGAACAACATTCTTTATAATCCATACCAAGAATACAGTTTTCAAGTACAATGGAGAACTCAGACTTCTTACTAATCAAAAAAAAATACAACACAATTTCAACATTCGTTTCTTAAATTCAATTCAAAATTTCTAATATATGCAACCCAATTGTGCCTTAACTCCATAAAACTGGTTCCTGCTAGCATGATAAAGTTGAGAGTTAATTTCCAAATAAGGTAACATGCATACAAATAGATGAACAATAAATACTTACGCTTGCATAAATAAATATATATTATAGATAATTGGAAAGAAAACAGGAATAATAACAACATATCATAAAAATAATTTATATAACAATTGACATATACAATTAAACAAATTTAACAACAACAAAAACAAAGTTAGTAGTAATGGATAAAATATAAAGCTGGAGATTTATCAATTATGGCATAAAAGTTGATAAAATTTTTTAAAATACAAAACAATAATAATCCATTTAAAACCTAAAGGGGTGTAGTGAGTTTAAAGATCTCACAAACAACTTGAAAAAATACTACAAAAACCAATTAAATAGCATAAAATGAAAAGTTAAATTACTTGCCATCTTCCCAACACATCAAAAAAACTCAATGAGATGCTATGTAATTTAATTTCAAGTTCTATTTGATTACACAAATATAGTAATCCAATCAACATATAGTTTTAGATTCATTAATAAAATATTGGCTGCATTAAAAAAATTGTGTGCCTTGAAATAATTATTGTGTTTTATAAGGGCGAAAAGGTAATTTACACTGTTGTGGTAAAGTAGTGAAGCCAAAAGTCAAAATCACAATTTATTCCATTGTCAATCTACCACAAAAAAAATCTATGGTTGACAACATACATAAAAGATAGAATGAAAACAAAAAAATTCTAATTACTTATTCAAGTTTTGAATATTTAATTGAAAGTAAGAAGTAATAACTATGATCTCATTAAAAAAATACATTTATTATCACAATAGTGCATGGACCATTCCAAAGTAGGAAGATCTCCTAACTTGACCAAAAAAAAAGTTTACCTTTAAAGACCTAAGAATCATGTATTCAATATACTAACGTAATTCAACATATGAAAAATATTGAAATATAATGATTCTGTAAGTTAAATACTAAAATTTCTTCAAATGATTATGTCGAACAATTTACCTTCAGTCATAGTTTTGTTCAAAAGAGATATAAATTACGAACCTCATCAAAAGTTAATATTGTAAATCCCAAAATTTGTTTATGCTTCAATACAAAAAGGTGTCCCCAATACTTTTCAAACTGAGGAAAGTATTAATTGATTCACCAACATCACCCATTCAGATCGTACTTCATCCAACTCATCTTTGTTGTATGACTCATTCCCATTAAACTATTAAAAAGTAAAGTATTATCTTAATCAATAAAATTGGAAAACTAAAAATAACTGATATATTGAGAAACAACAAAATTAACACATACCTTTGATGTTAGACATCTTTGATCAAGAATGATATCTCTCATATATCTCATCACATAGTACCCACATTCAACACTACCTTGTTGTCTTGGGCACTGAATGTAAAATAAAATCAATATATATATATATATATATATATATATATATATATATATATATATATATATATATATATATATATGGAGTTACTTGCAAGTCATATTGTAAAAAGTTTAAAATTAAGCAGAAGACACTAAATATTATACTACTCAGTTAATGAGTTATGTACCCCTAGTACAACCCAATTAGGCTCTCTTTTTGATGATATATGTTTTTAAGTGAAGATTTCTTTGAGCCCTGCATTAAGAAAAAAAATTTATGTTGTCACCAAATACTTCATTCTATAATAAGAAGGGAAAAACTTACATATTAACAATATCTTTAAGATCATATGCAGGTTGATGATGCAAGGAATCAAGGTAATAGGCAATCAAAGTCCTTATTTCAAGTACCACCAATAACTAATGACAACTACAAAATTAAAATTAGTGTAACAACATATCATTTATAATTTGATATATATGCATACTTATAATCTTACTTATGTTAAATAGCTTACCCTGGATTATATGGAATAAAAACCAAATCTGCATTATTTGCATTCATCAACCGATTAGCTATAATCTTTGACCTATTTTTCTTGCTTGCTTCTCCCAATCCAGCTTTGGAAACCAAGGTCGGATTTACAAAAATAAATTGCTCTGCCTCTTTAGCATCAACCAATTTTTTATGCAAATGCCTGATTAAATTTCACACAATATTTAAAAGTTATAATATTTTATTTAACTAATATTAAATACAATTCGCATAATGAAAAATTAAAGCATAAATAAGATAGTTAAAATAAATGAAAAACATATTAAATTTTTATCTTACCATATATAGAACAAAAGGCAATTAGATGGCACCTCTATTAATGATATAATGATATACATGTCTTCTTTCATGATAAAGGTCTTAAATGACTGTCCAAAAACCTCCTCTATGATTTCTACTGCATGCACGATCTCATCCTTTAACAAGCGCCCAACTAATGTAGCAAAGTTCTTGATATCTACGGGATTCTCATCATTTAAACTCAGTGTTCTCTCTCTATTACTCTCTTTCTTAAATTTCTTTGAATCCTATCAAACATAAAATATTTTTGTATAAATAAGAATTGTCTTAGATAAACTAGTATTATTATTATTATTAAGAAATATTTTATTTTAAAAAAAAACCACATACCTAGATGCGAAGAGTAGAAGGAATGACAAATTGGGTAGGCCATAAAATTTGATGCCCAATAGCATCTCCAATAGTGGTAATTTGGCTTGGAATAGGTACAGGAAGTAATGCATTTGGATCATAAGAAACATCCACGACAACAAGGCAATTATCATCACATTCAAGTACCATAGTTCCAGCTAAGCCAACATTTTCTTTTGTCCCTATGGGTAATTGACAATTCCTTTCCTGTAAAATGAAACTTTATTGTTTAGTTATATGCAATCATCTAAAGTTGAAAATTTTCACGTAGAAAAGTATTAGTTAGACAAAATTGAGTTATCATAACTTAATGAGCTTATTAATATAATTTATCATGCTAACTTATATTGTAATATTACTTCTATATTTTCATATAAACTAGGTAAGTTGATATGAAAATTATGAGTTTGTGATACCACATTTATATTAAAGAACATAATATTAAATACAACTAACCTTTTTTGCTGCTAGCAGTGGTGGAGTGTGGTCTTATACTCGACGTTTTGGTTTCTCAACACTTTCCGGAAGGACAATATGTTTTTAAAGCATGTTAGAGCTACCAATATCAGATTGAGATGCGATGAGTACAATCTGAGAGAGTTGGAATAAAATCTTTTCCTCCCGCTCTTGCGATTCTTTCATAAATTCCCGCAAAGCACTATCAGCCATAGAATGAAAATAATTTCATGGAGTATAATGCTTTCCTTTAGCTCGTACTCGACCACTATATTCTGGAGTTCCCAATGCTTCTGTAAGTATGTCATTTCCATTGAAACTCAAACTGCTTTCTTGTGACTGTTGCAACTTCATATCCTGAGACACAATTATATTATAAAATTAAATGTCATATTGGTTACAATAAATAAGTTTATACTGTAAATGAAATATTTGTTCCATAACTTATACTTACAATCTTCTCCACAACTGGAATGACCACTTCATCATACGTGCCATTTTTTTAACCATCGCTTTCTTCCATAATACACTTCTATCAATGACTGAAGTAAAACTGATTTCTACTGACTTTTACAATATTGCAATGTAATATAATGAGTCTCTAGGAAAATTCAACATAAAATAAAAAGTAAAGTAACAACATATTTAACTTACCATCTCTGTTTCAAGACCAGCATATCCCTTCCTACTAAGATGATGATTATAAATATGCTTTTTTCTTCTTTCCTTTTGAACTTCTCTAAACTCCTACAATTTTTAATTTATATTAAGTAAAGAAAAATTGAGAAAATTCCATGAAAATAATTAGAAATATACCTGAAATCTTTGAGTCACTCTTTCTTTGACAAAAATTGTCCAATCTTCATCTTCAATAAAATTGTATTAAGATTGTGGTTTTTTAAGAAGCTCGAGTTGGTCTATGAATGGAATGATATACTTTGCTGTCAACATGTTCTTGAAAGATCTAAAGCACATGCCAATTATTTTCATACAATTCCTTCTACTTTTACAATCCAGTGTAAATATAGCTTAGAAGTAATGAACATAGTTATAAGTTGGAGTCCCACAATTTATTCTTCAATTACTTGGGTACATGGTGCCAAGTGCTATATCTAATTGGGACCATGGTACATGCCAATACCCCTAAAAAACTTGTGAGATGCACCGCAGCTTGTCCGACATAAATACCATCGACATTATACTGAACTGAAAGTTTAATTCCTTTGCTCCTATTCTTGATAATCATTGGCTTTCTTGTTATCCCTCTATATCTATTTCTTGTAATAGCTTTATCTAGTTGTTTTGTTTCCATACCTATCAAAATAATAATAATAATGTTTAAAAAGAAGTACAAAGAAATAAAAAAATATTTAAAAGGAAAAAATATAACTAATTAAATGCATTACCTAATCAGCTGTTTTGCACAAAACATAATAATGTCAGTTTTTAAAATATTCTCAACCTGCCATTAACTAAAATTGAAAGAATAACATTCATCTAATAACAAAGACAAATAACTTAACTAGTACGCATATATTTAAAAAATAAAAAACTTTAGAAGCATATCAATTCACAAGGCCATAACAAAGATAAAAATTAGAATCATTTATGATTTGTTCTCGACCCAAATTCCCTCGCAATCATCCCGATTACAAATTTTATCAGATTCATCCAATGCATCAAATAATTCAACTTGTGGCAAAGAAGATATGACTGGATTGTGTTCAATAAAAATTTACATGGGATCATCATCATTTGTTCTTTTTGTGAAATCTTCTTGAGGAGTTGACAAAACAATTGACCATCTTGGATTAAGCTCATCTTGTACATAGAAGACTTGCTTAGCCTGGGAGGCTAATATGAACGGATTTGACTTATGAGCCAATCTGCTAAAGTCAACTAAGGTAAACCCAAGATCATCGACCCTGATTCCATTCTTATTATCAACTCAATAACACAGTGAAGACTGTAATTCTGAACATTGTATAATCCAGGTCCCAAATCTCTGTGATAACCCCATAGAAACAAAGTTCCCCAAAAATAGAATTTTTATCCTTAGCACTAGCAATTTGCATTATCGTTGATAAAATACTAACTCTGCTATTTTGGGTGGCTAGTAAATTATCACGCTCCATGGTATTATATTGACACCCATTTATGACATAACCATTATACTTCATCACATAAAGGCTTGGACCATTAGCTATCCATTTAAGGGTTTCAGATACAGGTTCATTATTTCTCAATGCAACTTCAACCTATAGAAATAAGATAATGATATAATTTATATGGTGACCAATAATGAAAACGAAAATGAAAATTTAATAAACCATTTTTGTACCTTTTTTCATAACCAAAAGGTAAAAGTACGAACATGCTCATCCTGTAACCACTTTTTCCTTTTTGATTGATGTGGATATATTGCTTTCAGCCATTGCATGTGCTCTCTATGAGGTCAAGTATAAAAATTAAATAATTAGAATAATAGATAATACGTACAACACATAAAGAAACAAAAAGTAAGTGGTGCTTACTCAATAAAAGGTTGAATAATTGATGTATTTTCCAACACATAATGATGTGCTTGTAACCATAAATTGGATTCGGCCTTCATAGTAAGACCTCCAAATATTAGTGCTCCGATTGTGTGGTCAATGTTTGAACTACTAGGAATTAATTGCTTCCACATTTGATAAGTACTCAGTACAAAACACGATTCCTTCTTCTACAATATATCATTCAGCAATACAACCTTCAGGTCTAGTATGATTTTATACATAGCCTTTTAACACTTTCATAAACCTTTCAAATGGGTACATCCACCTAAAGTAAACTAGTCCACAAAGTCTCACTTCTCTTACAAGATACACAGTAAGATGCACCATGATATCAAAGAAAGAAGGTGGGAAGTACTTTTCAAACAAGCATAATGTCACCACTATCTCATTTTATAACACATATAATGAAGGAACATCAATGAATTTAGTACAGAGAGCATTGAAAAATAAACTCAATCTACAAATCGCATTCCTCACATCCTTGGGCAAGATAGAACTTAACAAAACCGGCAAAAATAAGATCATATGATCTCACTATCAAGTAAGTACATATAGACTAAGTAAGTAGGAAGACGTGGAAAAGAAGCCCGCTGGGTAATATATCCTTCTTCTCTTCTTTCTCTGCCCAACCGGTAACCAAAAAAAGCAAGCCAGCTTCAGTAGTGGGAGTACTTATACTTCCTAGTTGCATCCAATCCAGCTGACGAGGGAAATGCAAGTATCTTTTTTTCCAGGTTAACCCGTGAAGGAAGAAAGATTCTCGTGGCTTTCCCCTTTCCTAATAGGTATGGGATGGTCGAGCTAGGAGCCCAATCCACAGCATCTCTTTGTCACCCGAGTTGCTTGGGCTGAGGCTTCCTTCTCTCCCATTAGCTTAGAGCATCCAGTTCAAGCATCATCCTAACTTGAGGATGGCACCTTCTTACCAAAATCCATTGACCCTATCGTCTGGGACTAAATCAAAAAGAAATGACCTTTTTCCTGGTGTGAACTACGCCCCCTTCCGAGAACAGATGAATGCTACTGAGGTTCTTTCACCGAGTGTTGGATCCTTCTACTATGATTTCACTCTTTCTTTAGGGTCCTACTGATTGTGATGAGATTCTTTAGCCTCTTTCCCAAGGTAGGAATCGAGTGAAGTAGCTAAGCTTTCTGCGATGAAAGTAGCAAGGAAAGCAAGGGAAAGTTCGGAAGGAATAGGAAGAAGCGATGCCATTGAAAGAAAAGAGTGAATTGGATTCATTAGATCCGAGAGTGAAAGAGATTGAATAGAACCCACACCATTTAAATCCCTATTGTTCAGTGACCAAAATATATATTTATTAAAAAAGAAGCAACATTCTAATGGTCCTGGCTTTGGACTGACCTCAATGAAAGATAGGATTGGGCAATTCCGCCGGTTCTGGAGCTTACATGGGGAATTTGTTTATAGAGAGAGTCAGGGAGGTTTGCTTGCAGGCTTTCAGGGCTTATAGTCAGTTCTTTTCGAAGGTATTCCCTTTCATTAGCTATGCGAGGTTAGACCTTGACTGAAAGGAAAGGAGAAGGGACGAGTGGGATAGCACATAGAAGGCTGTGCACCGCTTAACCAGTTGCCACTCACTGGCTCCATTTGTCTTTTATCGGTCCACTGGAATGGAAAGCGATCTATATTCCCCCCCCCCTAAACCTGGACTGGACTGGCTCGCTTGAAAGAAATGCACGAATGTTGTTGCATTAATACATGATAGTCATGGGATTTTAATCCATTAAGTTTCAAGTCTTCAATTGACATGAGGTTTCGAAGGTTCGAACTATATCCATATGGAACCTTCAATTGTGAAAGTGTTTGGAAAAACACCTTCTTTTCCTTTGTAGAATGTGCATAACATGTAGGAGAGAGATATGTTCTCTTCGAATCAAACACTAGTGCCAATTCGCTCCTTAAGCCCATATCTACAAGATCCAAGCGAGTATTAAGTCCATCCTTTGTCTTACCTGCACTGTTGAGTAAGGTACCAATAATGCTTTCACAAATATTTTTCTCAATATGCATACATCCAAATTATGATGAACATGAAGATATTTCCAATTAACAAGATCAAAAAAAATTGACTTTTTTTCCAACAAATAGTATTGTTGATTTCAGATTTTCCCAGAATAACCCTTTTTTCCCCCAAGAATTGAAAATTCCATTGATTTTTTTAATATTTCCTCGCCAGTCAATATTTTTGGAGGTGACCCAAACTCTTGTTTTCCATCAAATGTATTCTTTTGTTTCCTATAAGGATGATTTCTTGGAAGAAATCATCTATGTCCAGTAAAGAAGTTATTTTTTCCATGCTTTAACCTACAAGAATATGTTTCTTCTCCACATATTGGACACTCATAATATCCTTTAACTTTGCATCCTGACATGTTTCCATATGCAGGAAAATCATTTATTGTCCATAAAAGAATGGCTCTTAAAGTAAAGATTTCTTGTTTATGTGCATCGTAAACTTGAACTCCGACCTCACATAATGTTTTAAGATCTTCTATTAGCGGTGCTAAATAGACATCAATGTCATTGCCAGGTTGGCGTGGACCCGAAATTAATAATAATAACATCATAAATTTTCTTTTTATGCACAACCATGGAGGAAGATTGTAAATTATCATGAGAATGGGCCAACAACTATATTTGCTATAAAATGAACTGTGAGGATTTATGCCATCTATAGAAATTGCAAGTCTCGGGTTTCTAGGTTCTTTTGAAAACTCAGGCCATCTGTGATCAACTTGCTTCCATGATGGTTAATCTGATGGATGACACATTTTCCCATCAAAATTTCTTTCTTCGAAATGACATATGAGCTCTTTTACAATTTTTGATGATTGAAACATTCTTCTAAATCTTGGAATTGGAGGAAAATACCACAATACTTTTGCAGGAACTCCTTTTCTCCTCTTAGTTCCAGTGTTATCTGTCTTCCACCTCGAAGTTCCACAAGTAGGACATAATGATGCATCTTTCAACTCCTTCCGATAAAGAACACAATCATTTGGGCACGCATGGATTTTCTCATATTCTATTCCCAAAGAATTTAATGTCTTTTTTGCTTCATACATCGACAAAGGCAATTCATTATTTAAAGGCAACATTTCTCTAAGAATTTGTAAAAGCTCTGAAAAGCTATTATCAGACCACCCAAAACGTGCTTTCATGTTGTATAATTTGATCAAGGCTGACATTCTTGTAAAGTTTATGCAACCAGGATATAACGGGTTTTCTACATCTTGTAGTAATCTTGCAAACAATTGAGGATCATATTGACAATCCTCATGTGCAGCTTGAACCATTTCTATTGTACTACATTAAATATCAAATTGAAGTCTATCATAATGTTCTGCTCTTATGGAAGGTAGGCCAGTTGAAGCTGCCTCTCCATGTCAATACCATGTATGATAACTCTGATCAATTCCAAAGAAAAACAAATGATCTCAAATCATTTGAGGAGTATTGAAAATCATATTACCACATTGTAAGCATGGACATTTAATGGAGGTTTTATTTGTAGAATTTTGTATTGCAAATGCAACAAAGCATTCAACTCCATCTTCATATTCCTTCGATCTTCTATCCTTTGAGATCCATGAATGATCTATTTTTAAAGAAAAAATTAATTCCAATAGATATCACACTTCAAATGGAAGAACTCATCAACATTCCAATGTTATTCGTCATGCAACCTCTATTTATCTGTTAAAAGAAAATTAAAAAATCAATTTAAAAAAATATTTAAATGCATGTCAGATATAAGATAGAAGAGATAAGCATTATTTTTTGTAATATTATTTAATTTGTTAACACAGGCAAAATTATTAAAATAAAATTTAAAAATGAGAAATTATTTCTCAAAGTAAGTTAGATTCATAGAAAAAAAATATTTAAACATAAAAATATCATTTAATTATACTTTAAATTAAAGTAAAATATGATAAAAGTCATTTTATAGATATGACATTTAATGTCTCTAGATCCTTAGGCTAATTGATTTTGAAATAGCATGACTATAGAGCACACATTTTTATGAAATATAGCCTCATTTTTTTCCATACTATCACTGTCTGATAAACAGAGGACGAGAGAACAAATAGAATAATATGTATAAAAATGACACGAGATAAAAAAAAGAATGGATAATAACTTGCTCAAAGCCAACAACAAGAATTGCCCACTCTTTATCTCTTGTAATTAGCAAATAGGACCTTGCAAGATGAATTGGAGACTAAGCCTGAAAATGGGAAATGGAAAAGAAATCATTATAACTCTGTGGCAGAATTGTAGCCTGAAAATAGGGGGTAGATAACTCAACTAAGGCAAAATCACCAACAAAACCAGTACCAACATCAAAAAATCTGCATAGAATGATGGAAACATAAATAATTAAACTTCACAAAATAGCAACACTAAACACGATGCCGAAAATATGATCCATAAGTCATGTACAACTCAACTTTCCACAGTTTGTAAATCAAAGTCGTGTAGAAACTGATGACAAGAGTAATTGACTACAATTCCTATCTTTCGAAAACAAGAAAAGGTCAAATTCAAGCTAGTATTGGGGGGAGTGAAAAAGAAACATATCCTCTAAAAGGCAGAAATGCGATGGAGAAGAAAGCATCCATGAAAGTAACTTTCTAATATGATATGATTCTGCAACCTCTACATCCAAGTACAAAAGAAATCAATAAAAATGAAGAGAAGGAAACAAAAAACTTACACTTTCACCCCTAGTTTTACTCTGAATTAAATCTAAACAGGAATCCAAGGGCATTTGATGCTAATTATTTGAGCATCAAAAAACTCACTCAAATTATTTAAGCAATGAATGATGAGACATTTCCAAAACTTATTTGATGCTACTTTTTAATTAGAGCTTCACATTTATTCTAAAGATGTTCAAAATTTTTATTAGTAGAAGATGTTTACTCTTCTTGTAGCTGTAATATATGTAAGAAGAATAGTTATGTTGAAAAAGTTTTATTGTATAATTCAAAACCTCAATATTTTAACTATAAAAATATTAAGCATCTATAAATAGTCTAACAATACTATTAATAAGTCAATTAATATAGAAGGATAATAATTTGATACATTAAGAGAATAACTATACTATATGTGATAAGGAATCAAGAAGTATACTTTGGAAGGTGAAGATTCCTAAATTTGTAACATCTCTATCAACCTCAACTCAAGAATCGATTCTACATTGAACATGCATGAAGTAAAATAGTCTAACTTATGGCACACAAGATATGGAAACATGAATTATAAATGCTTTAAGCTTCATAGTCAAAGCAATTTGGTGAATGGACAGTCCCTTAATATTGAAGTATAAAATATTGATTGTGGAGAATATGCTAAGGGTAAATAGTCCATGCAATCATTCCCAAAAGGGGTTGATAAGACATAGCATTATATTCTTGACTTGGTTCACTTATATATTTGTGTACAAATGTTTATATTATTCTATACGAACAATAACTATTTCATATTGTTTGTACTTGGTTATTTAAGAATGATTTGAGTTTACTTTATTATATAAAAATCTAAAGTATACTTAATATCTAAGAAGTTTCAAAACTTAATTGAAAGATACTCCTAAATATACCAAAAGTACTTAAAAGTTAAAAGTGACAAATGGAAAGAATCACTCTCTAAGCATTTTCTCTTCTATTGTGAATAAAAATGAATTCATAGATAATTCACAACCCCATAAATTTCTCACTATAATGATGATGTTGTAAAGAAGAAGAATCATGTGATAATAAAGCTGCACTATGCCCATGATGCCTCAAAAGAGTCTTCCAATATACTTATAAGCCAAAGTATTGACACTTCTATTTATTTGTTAAATAGAAGTCCAACCACAATCTTAATGCATCTCACTCCAATTGAAGTCTAGAGTTGAAAGAAGCCAAAAAGTAATAATTGAAGAGCAAATGAAAGTTTACATTGCTCTCAAAAATCCAAGCATAAAAGAAAGAAATTATGTAATTCTCTCATATAATGGGAAATGTCTTCACACCATCAAGTCTACAAATGTCACTAAAGATAACTCGAATTTCACTAATATTCAATAAATTTGCTCAAAATATATATTTATTAAAATCTTTATAAAAAATACTCAAATATGCATAACACAATATTGAATACATACAAACTATCTCAAAAAAGTTAGTAAATAAAATGTCAAATAATAATTCAAGAAAAAAGAATAATCATTATAATTCACAACTTACTTGCATGGGGACATAACCATATAGGTTCTCGTTTCTTGGTAAGCATGAATAATATATAATTAATTTATTTTCAAACACATTAGAAAATCACTTAAAAAAGTTCAATTATTGGAGTTTCTAGTAAAAGTTTACTATATTGAATTATAAGTTAGAAAAGGCTAACATGGTAGTTGATGAACTAAGCCATGAGATTGAGCTTGATGTAATCAATAACCTTCAATATCTACAAAAAGAACATATCAAACAAGACTACTGCAACATTTAATTTCTATTTCATTGATATAATATGTCATTGAAGGAAAGATTCAAAAAGATTATGAAATAAGAGAGTTACACAATGTCCAGTTACACAATAATATTGAATCTAGAAGATTCTATAAGATTCTAGAATATCCAAGCTAAGCTCAGTAGTATGTTTAGGCCAAAGTTCAATTTATGTTCTATAATTTTTAATGTTTGTTTGTTTTTTACAATATAAGAATATGACATAAGGCAGAATTGTCAAAAGTTTAATATATCTATCTGGCATAAGGCAAAATTTTCACAAGGCAGAATTTTTAATGTTAGGGTACAAGAGAGCACTCGAATTGTCATGAGTAAAATAAATTGGAGAAGAAGTTTGCATTGAATTAGAGATAGAAATAAGAATTTTCAAATCACCAATTTCTTCTAGACGGAATCCTAGAAATGACTGGTGCCAAACTAACAAATGGCCTCGACACCGTGGATTGGTATTCTCCGGCGAAGAAAAACATTTCCAACAAATGCAGCACTTGTTATGATACTTGTTTGCGAAGATGGTGTGATAGAGCTTAAATAGCGGTGCAGTGTATTTAAAGGCTTCAAAAAAAGATGAACGATCCAAAATATAAACTATTATTGGTCACCACTATTTATTTTAGTAAATGGATAGAGCTGATACTTTTTCATTAATCAAAGATAGAAAGGTTACTTGATTTATCTGGGACTTCTGCTACTCCGACATCCCAAGATCAATTATATCTAATAACGGGCGACAATTTGAAAGCCAAGTCTAGCAGGACTTCTGCCATGAATTGAAAATAAAAACTTATACTTTACCCCTTGGTATCTGCAAAGAAATGGCCAAGTTGAGGCCTCCAACAAAACAATGTTGATTACCTTGAAAAAACAACAAGACTCTGCTAAATGTAAATGGGTGGAAGAGCTTTCTGAGGTGCTCTGGGTTTACTGTACCACTACCTAAAAGTCAACTGGAATCTCTCCTTTTGTTCTCACTTACAAGATGGAAATTATTATCCCTACCAAAGTTGATCTGCCACTATCCAAATAGTTGCACACGATTCAAAAAATACGAAATCAATAGCCACGGTATTAGATATAAGTGAATAACAACGAAAAGTTGCGGCAGCCCGCATAACACCCTAACAATGCGTATGATTCAAAAATCAAAATCTTATTTTTATTTGGATTAATATGTGTTTCATTGTAAGAAAAAAAATCATAATAAAATATATAAATGTTAGAGACAAGTAAACGCATATTTATAGATTTACAAAAGATAATCATAATTTTAATAGAATGATAAAGTATGGTAAAACATTAATAAAAAAACATAATTTTAAATAAGTACAAATGAAAAAATAAATAAATTTATTTATGATTGATCTCAATGGTGCACTACATTTAATTTATTTTAAAAACAAGAATAAATTTATGAATGAATTATTACATGGATGTCATTTTATGTTACCTATGCTAAGGCAGGATATTGTTTTTTTTTTGAAGTTATCATTGTGACATTGGTGTTCTCAATGAATGAACCTTATCTACTTATATTTTTGTTGAACAGTTGCTATATAAAAATTAATATTAACATGTTTAATAAAAAAAATCATAACTCCTAAAATTTAGAAAAAAAATTGCAACAAAACTAAATAATTAATATTTTATTGCTCTTCAATTCATCAAAATAAATCAAACTATTCTTTCCCCTCTTTAATGTAGACAATTAAAATAAAACATGTTGAATATAAAAAAAATATGGATCAGATAAAAAAGTACCTAGGTGAGAATCAAAAAATTCATCCAATAGATGCATGATAACATGTGACTCAAGAGTTGTTGTGCATTAATAAATATGTAGGTTGCATCAACTTGTGATTCGATCTAATTCTAATATACATGCACATACACACATGTTTATTGCACTTGTTAGTAGCACTTAACATGAGAATGGTGAAGGTGATAGATTGGCAAAGCATCTACATTTATAAGGAGAAGTTGGCTTCAGGTTTGAACAAAAGAATCACGGTGGCAAACTATAGGAATTTTAAACAATGATCACTCAGTTCAGCCCAACTTTTCTGCTGTTCTCGTCGATTACTCCCAACAAATAGAGCATATAATACTGCATTTATAATAATGCGGTTTATGCTAAATCACTCGGAACACGTTCACATTAATTAATTAGGTTAACAAAAGCGAAGAGCTGATACAATTATAAACTTAATGGAGAAACTTACAGGATGCTGCAAATATGTCCAATGATTTCGAAGATGCGAGCTTGAACCCAAGCTATTGGAAATGGCCGAACGTGATGAAGAAGAAGTGCAACTCTTTCTAGCGCTAGATTAATCAATATAATTAAGTTAAAAATAATATTAAAATTTTCACATAATTATATTAAATCACATTATTTTTACATTTTATTTTTATATCTCTTAGGGATAAAATAAATATTAACAAATTACATTTTAAAATTAAATATTATTGCTTATTTTATAAATAAAAATCGCAATTTTGTATAAATATTTAGATATTTTTTAATTTTATCATAAGTTTCTGTTTATTTTTAATAAATAATTTTGAACAAAAATTTGATAATTTTTTTTATTAATCTAGAGTAAAAATAAAAATATTATTACTTATAAAAAAAATTAAATAAGAAATTTGTTACAAATCTATAAATTCAAAATTAATTTTTTCACATCCACGACACTAATAAAAGTGACAAGGTTTATAATTTTCAGCCTCTTTTTCCTTGAAAAGTTTTAAGGAGTTATGCAATTTTCCTAACCTATTAGTCTTAACAATGACACTTCTAGTAAGTGTCATTAAATGTATACTTACAAATATAATAATGACATTTTTTAAAAGCGTCAAGATATATAGCGTCATTAATTTTAAGTTTTGTTGTAGTAATAATGACACTTCTAGTAAGTGTCATAAAAACTTAATAAATTTTACAAATAATGTCGCTTTCAGAAAAGTATCATTAAATGTCTAATTACAAATCGTATAATAACATTTTCTGAAAGCGTCAAGATATAAAGCGTCATTAATTTGCTGTTTTGTTGTAGTGTTTTCATCGAAATTCTTTGACATAATATCACGGCTCCTTACTAATGCACACAAATGATTTCTTATTGGTTAAGAGATCATTATTCTCAATTTTCAGCTTAAAATGGAGCATTTCTTGCTTAAAAAATGAATTATTTTATATCTAAAATTGTCACTTTCTATCTATAGTATTGAAAGTTGTGGGTTTTCATAAGAGTTTTTTTACTAATTATTTTTATTTTTCTTATTCTTTTTATTCTTATTTTTCTTATTCTTCTTATTCATCTTATTCTTTTTATTCTTCTTATTATTTTTATTCTTCTTATTATTTTTATTCTTCTTATTCTTCTTATTCTTCTTAAACTTCTTAATCTTATTATTCTTCTTGTTCTTATAATTTTTCTTATTATTATTCTTCTTCTTATTCTTTTTATTTTTCTTTGTCTACTTATTCTTCTTATTTTTTTATTCTTCTTATTCTTCTTATTTTTTTATTCTTCTTATTCTTCTTATCGTTTTGATTCTTCTTATTCTTCTTATTTTTTTTATTCTTCATATTCTTCTTATTCTTTTTATTCTTAATATTCTTCTTATTCTTCTTATTAGTTTATTCTTCTTATATTTCTTATTCTTTTGATTCTTATAAATTTTCTAATTTTTCTAATTTTTTTAATTATTCTGATTCTTCTTATTCTTTTTAATCTTCTTATATATCTTATTTTTCTTATTCTTTTGATTCTTCTTAGTCTTCTTATTCTCCTTATTCTCATTAATCTTTTTACTATTGTTCTTCTTCTAATTCTTCTAATTCTACTAATTCTTCTAATTCTTCTTGTTTTTTTTCTTATTCTTCTTGTTTATATTATTTTTAATATTCTTGTTATTTTTCTTATTCTTCTTTAATTTCTTATTTTTCTTATTCTTTTTATATTTCATATTCTTCTTATTTTTAATATTCTTCTTTTTTTTTCTTTTCCTTCTAATTCTTTATTTTGTTTTTGTTCTTCTTATTATTCCTATTGTCAATTTTCTTATTATTCTTCTTCATCTTCTTGTTCTTATTATTCTTTTTATTTTTTTTTAACTTATTTATCTTATTCATCTTATTCTTCTTATTTTTCATATTCTTTTTATTTTTCTTATCCTTTTTATTATTCTTATACTTTATTCTTATTATTCTTTTTATTCGTCTTATTCTTCATATTCTTCGTATTATTATTTTTCATCTTATTTTTTATAGTATACATATTCTTCTTATTCTTTTAATTCTTCTTATTGTTCTTATTTTTTTTATTATTTTTATTCTTATTATTCTTTCTATTCTTCTTATTTATTTATTCTTCTTATTTTTTTTTATTTTGATTCTTCTTATTTATTATTCTTCTTATTTTTCTTATTCTTTCAATTCTTCTGATTCTTCTTTTTCTTCTGATTCTTCTGATTCTTCTGATTCTTCTTTTTCTTCTTTTTCTTCTGATTCTTCTTTTTCTTCTTTTTCTTCTTTTTCTTCTTTTTCTTCTTTTTCTTCTTTTTCTTCTTTTTCTTCTTTTTCTTCTTTTTCTTCTTTTTCTTCTTTTTCTTCTTTTTCTTCTTTTTCTTCTTTTTCTTCCTGTTCTTCCTGTTCTTCATGTTCTTCCTGTTCTTCCTGTTCTTCCTGTTCTTCCTGTTCTTCCTGTTCTTCCTGTTCTTCCTGTTCTTCCTGTTCTTCCTGTTCTTCCCGTTCTTCCCGTTCTTCCTGTTCTTCCCGTTCTTCCTGTTCTTCCCGTTCTTCCTGTTCTTCCCGTTCTTCCTCTTCTTCCCGTTCTTCCTCTTCTTCCCGTTCTTCCTCTTCTTCCCGTTCTTCCTCTTCTTCCTGTTCTTCCTGTTCTTCCTGTTCTTCCCGTTCTTCCTGTTCTTCCCGTTCTTCATGTTCTTCCCGTTCTTCCTGTTCTTCCCGTTCTTCCTGTTCTTCCCGTTCTTCTTGTTCTTCCCGTTCTTCCTGTTCTTCTCGTTCTTCCTGTTCTTCCCGTTCTTCCCGTTCTTCCCGTTCTTCCCGTTCTTCCTGTTCTTCCCGTTCTTCCTGTTCTTCCCGTTCTTCCTGTTCTTCCCGTTCTTCCCGTTCTTCCTGTTCTTCCCGTTCTTCCTGTTCTTCTCGTTCTTCCTGTTCTTCCCGTTATTCCTCTTCTTCCCGTTCTTCCTCTTCTTCCCGTTCTTCCTCTTCTTCCTCTTCTTCCTCTTCTTCCTCTTCTTCCTCTTCTTCCTCTTCTTCCTCTTCTTCATCTTCTTCCTCTTCTTCCTCTTCTTCCTCTTCTTCCTCTTCTTCCTCTTCTTCCTCTTCTTCCTCTTCTTCCTCTTCTTCCTCTTCTTCCTCTTCTTCCTCTTCTTCCTCTTCTTCCTCTTCTTCCTCTTCTTCCTCTTCTTCCTCTTCTTCCTCTTCTTCCTCTTCTTCCTCTTCTTCCTCTTCTTCCTCTTCTTCCTCTTCTTCCTCTTCTTCCTCTCTTCCTCTTCTTCCTCTTCTTCCTCTTCTTCCTCTTCTTCCTCTTCTTCCTCTTCTTCCTCTTCTTCCTCTCTTCCTCTTCTTCCTCTTCTTCCTCTTCTTCCTCTTCTTCCTCTTCTTCCTCTTCTTCCTCTTCTTCCTCTTCTTCCTCTTCTTCCTCTTCTTCCTCTTCTTCCTCTTCTTCCTCTTCTTCCTCTTCTTCCTCTTCTTCCTCTTCTTCCTCTTCTTCCTCTTCTTCCTCTTCTTCCTCTTCTTCCTCTTCTTCCTCTTCTTCCTCTTCTTCCTCTTCTTCCTCTTCTTCCTTTTATTATTTTTATTCATATTCTTCTATTTCTTTTTATTCTTCCATTTCTTTATATTCTTCTTTTTCTTCTTTTTCTTTTTCTTCTTCTTCTTCTTTCTTCTTCTTACTTCTTTCTTCTTCTTTCTTCTTCTTTCTTCTTCTTTCTTCTTCTTTCTTCTTCTTTCTTCTTTTTTCTTTTTTCTTCTTCTTCTTCTTTTTCTTCTTTTTCTTCTTATTTATCTTTTTCTTCTTTTTCTTCTTTTTCTTCTTTTTCTTCTTATTTTTCTTATTCATCTTATTCTTCTTATTTTTTTTCTTCTTTTTCTTCTTTTTCTTCTTATTCTTCTTTTTCTTCTTATTCTTATTATTATTATTATTTTTTTTATTTTTCTTATTCTTCTTATTATTCTTCTTCTTTTTATTCTTCTTATTCTTCTTATTCTTCTTATTCTTCTTATTCTTCTTATTCTTCTTATTTTTCTTTTTTTTCTTATTCTTCTTATTTTTTTATTCTTCTTAATTTTCTCAATCTTATTATTCTTTTTATATTTCTTATTCTTCTTTTTCTTCTTTTTTTATTCTTTTTATTCTTCTTAGTGTCGCTACCATATAAAACTCAAGAAAGACCATTATCAATGTCATAGTTTTTGAACAACACCACCACGATATAACAAAATGAGAAAAAAATCACAATGCCACATCTATGTCCGATCACCACAATAATTTATGGTTAACAAGATGAACAAGATATGAAGCGACAATTACTTCACACTATTATAACTTTGTGTTATAGAGATATTAGGCCCAAGTTAACGTCATTGTTAATTTTATGATTTTATGTTATAGAAAGATTAAGATGCAAACTAAAGTTATGATCATTTTATAGAGTTGTGAATTTGAGCCAATGAGATAAAGGCTTGTTGTGAGCCTCTTCTTAAATCCACAACTTTCTACTTATAATAATGCATAGTCATTCGGGTATAAATGTGGAAGAATGAGAAATTCCAAAAAACATCTCATTTTCTCCTACTTCCTCGTGCAACATGGCAAAAGAGATAAAAACTAACAAACCTTATAAGTGAATTTCATATTTCAGGGGTCCCACCTGAAGGTACAGAATGTAAAATTTAAGCTAATCTCTAGAGTTGCAGGTGTATCTCTCAAACCCTCCTTCTCTAAATTAGATTTATAAATTTATACCAAAATAGCCAGAGTCTAGGGTTTGTATATGGGATTGTTATGGTATGTAAATTTAATTAATAATCAATATATTTGATTTATTTTATATTATAGATATTGATAGATAGTGATTAAATATAACTTGAACTAATATTTTGACTATTAGTGAGTTTATGTGAGATTGTTATGGTAGATTATGATAGGTAAACTATAAGGTTCACTCATGCATATGTTATAAAAGAAGTGATATACTTTCTGACGGTAATGCAAGAGATAAAGTTATATATTGAAACCCAAAATTTGGCAATATTAATCATCACAAGTATGGTACTTACAAAGTTGGGCTTATTATGCATTTGCAAAGCTGTGCTATATTAATCTTCTATCTTTTTGGTTATTAGTCATTTTAATGACCATCACTATTGTTCTTAAATGAAAGCATAACCGTGACTTGTATGATTGAGCTTATTGCCAGTACTTTGACATACTACCAGCACTATGATAATATGATATATGAATGAAAGCATGCTAGTTCCATAGCCACTCACAACACCTTGGATACTTGAGAAATATTAATGGAAAATTATGTTTCATGAATATTTTCTAATGTAGTGGCCATGGTCAACACACAAGAGAACTTTTTAGTGCCATATAATTTTCTATTCTTCATCCTCAACTATATTATAGTGGTAACTAAATCATCACCATCATCATCATCTATAAATAATATATATATATATATATTAATAAGTAAATGAGTAAAGAAAATATTTATCATAATGATCAATAATAAAGTTAACTTACCATTAAAAACCAAGCAACCAATCACATGGATGCTTGGATGGTTTCATCAAGCATTTTACTAATATACATGTTCAAAACACAAAAGTCAATACTAAATAAATAGAGTATGATGCCATAGTAGTTATTTGAATTCTCATTATTTCATTACCTCACAATTCGTCCTTGCAAGATCACCAAATCTATCACTTCTATCTTTTTAATAACTAAAGACAATAAAATTTCCAAAGTAGGAAATTCTTGGTTCTTCCAAATAGAAATCAAGTTTAAATTTTCCATAATGGTTACTTTCATAGCAATAAAATTCTTCAAAATCCCTAAAAATGAAAAATAAATAATTTATTAAAAATATAAATTTATGTAATTAAAAATAGAATTAAAATGAAAATGGATTTCATTAAAGACAACTTATATCAAATGTAGGCAACTTCTTCTTTTTTTTTTTTTTTGTAAATCTTAGTGGTTGGTTCACCTCATAAAAAATGAAGCCAAGTTTGTTGATCCACATTAGTATTTATACTTTTCAAAAAGTGCATACAAAAATGTGTTTACCATCTCTATTTTTTCTTCATTGCATATGTTTCACATCTTTAATAAGTATACTTCGAGAAATTACACATCTTAGTTGGATCAAGAATAGCCCAAAATGCTAAAACCACATTCTTTTCACTATCATACTTGTCAAATTTCTTTTTTATTCTATAACATATATTTTGAATCAACAAATCTTTATTTGATAAGTTGGGCGTCAAGAGGATAGGATGATAGAGATCATCTAAAATAAAGATAAGATGACCAAAACATATTTGCAAAGAGTTCAAAAAATTGAAAGTAGGATAGGATGACCTATAAATCAAATTGGTCATTATATAAAATGGATTCATGAATTGGCACATTGGTATTAAATTATTATAAACTATTATGACTTTGTTATGATGCTTAATTTTATTAGATAGTTATTATCCCAAAAGCATATTAATGAGATTGACTCATCAATTGAGATATGCAAGTGCATGGGTCATACAAGTAGTAAAATAAACTTTTATTTATATATTGATCCCACAATGTTTGTTTTGGTAGTTTGGTTATTCAATAATGAAATAACCTATTTTTAGTAAAATAGATAATCAAATTATTAGATAATCTTAGGTATATGGTTTATTCATTTAATTTATGTGTTGATGTCTAAGTTGCTTGACTTATATTATATTGTACACATAATGAATGTTTGAGTGTTGTTCAGTGACTCTTTTCCCTAATGACATACAGTGTGTCACCATTGAGCCCATCCTAATGGTGATCCTCTCATAAATATGTCATTAGTACTTCACCATTGAGATAACAATTCATCTCTGCTCATGAGTCAATCATAAATAAAAAAAACTTTTAGGCAACTTCATCAATTGCCCTTGATGGTTACTTCTTATGCACACTCTTATTCTCTAGGCAAAAATTAATAAAGACCAAAAATTGATATGGTTTATAAGTATTTATACTTTTAGCTTCACAAGCTTCCGGACCTTAACTGGCCGCCAGACCCAAGTGGCGACCCAGAAAGTCTCTGACCCAAATCATAAGAAATGCCAGAGAAAGGTGACCCATATGCATTGGGGTGGTTCATGCTATTAGGGAAGGCTGGCACTGAATAAAATCAAAAAGTATACAGCACAAGAGATGCTGAAGAAAATAGACCCAGAAAGGAATCACAAATCATGAAAGTTCTAGAAGTATAGTACCTCCTGAATAACAACAGGGAGAAGAATAGGATGATCCCCTACATGACTCAAACAATAGCTTGGATTGAAGTGAGTTTTCACTTCCACTCAGTAGCAAAGGAGAATGCATTGGCATTCCAGATGAATTTGGGGAAGAAACAATCACATTACAGATGTTCTGCAGTTTATATTGCCCAGAAATCTGCACAAAGAAGAGTTTTGTTAGTTTAATTCATAACAGGCAAAATCATGTCCAATGGGCAGTAGGAGAAACTGCAGAAAGTACAACAACTGGATCCAGCAGAAGAGATAAATTCACATACAGTCAAATGCTTGTAAAAAAATAATGGACACACCATAAACTTTAGGGTACGATCATAAATAACCACTAGATTAGAGAAAAGCATTACAGCATAGTCTGCAATCTCATGAGTTTCATATTCTGCAAAAGCATATCCTTTGAATTTGTCACTCTCCTTATCCCGAGCAAAGTGCAACTTCAGAACTCTCCCAGCTTGAATTAAAATATCATACAAAACCATATCGCTCACCCTCTCATCCAAATTCTCTGAAAAAATTATCACAATATATAATATAAAGATGTTCCGTGAATACTTAGAGAATCAAGATATTGGATTCTTAGAGAAACAAGATAATTATGGAAGAAGAATTTTGTTGAGCAGTTGGTGAGCAGAAAATATGGAGCCTGCTCTTTTATGTCCGTTACATTCATGACCCAATCAGCCTTCAAATAGGCATTAAAGATAAATCGAAAAACACCCCACTATGTGGGAGAACACCCCCACTGACTTTACAAAATAAACTACCACAACTTAAAAGAAAAATAAGGAAAAGACTAAGTATAAGTCAACAACTGAAATGGGTAAAGAGTGGGTAGTTAATGGTGTTTTGTTTGAAGTTGTACTGACAAGAACGTAACCAAAACAATGTTGAGATGTGGTAGTGGTTCATGTAATGGCCTAAGTATGCTGACGATTACTGATTGCCAATAGGTTAACCTCGTCAATTCTAGTGATTCAATGCGCTGTTTTTTGATAAAAATTAAATGTATGGAAGAACAAATACAATTAGAAACTTACTGAGGAAACTTACAAAATACTGCAAATATGCCCAATGATATCGGAGATCCGAGCTTGAAGCCGAACTGTTAGAAATGGCCGGACGTGATGAAGAAGACGCGCAAGTCTTTCTAGCGATCGATTCTTCATTATATTAAATTAAGTTAAAAATAATATTAAATTAATCACATAATTTTATTAAATCACCTTATATTTACATTATATTTTTATTTCTCTTAGGGATAAATTAAATATTAACAAATTAATTTTAAAATTAAATATTATTACTTATTTTATAAATAAAAAACTCAATTTTGAATGTAAAAATATTTAGATATTTTTAAATTTTATCATAAGTTTCTGTTTATTTTTAATAAATAATTTTCAACTAAAATTTGATAATTTTTTTTATTATTATAGAGTTAAAATAAAAATATTATTAATTATTTAAATTAAATAAATAAAAAATTAGTTACAAATCAATAAATTCAAAATTAAATTTTTCACATCCACGACACTAATAAAAGTGACAAGGTTTTTAATTTTCAGCCCCTTATTCCTTAGAAATTTTTAAGGAGGTAAGAAATTTTCCTAACCTATTAGTCTTAACAATGATACATCTAGTAAGTGTCATTAAATGTCTACTTACAAATATAATAATGACATTTTAGAAAAGCGTTAAAATATAAAACGTCATTAATTTTATGTTTTGTTGTAGTAATAATGACACTTCTAGTAAGTGTCATGAAAAGAATACATTTTCCAAATAATGATGCTTTTAGAAAAGTGTCATTAAATATCTAAATACAAATAGTATAATGACATTTTCTAAAAGCGTCAAGATATAAAGCATCATTAATTTGCTGTTTTGTTGTAGTGTTAGTTGCTCCCAAATTAAATTATATATATGTATTCATTTAGTGTATGAAAATGTTATTTAAATATACAAATTAAATAGGTAAATAAAACAAAATTAAAATATTTCATACATGAGACCATGATGGCCTACTTATAAATTCATGCTTTGTAACTACAAAAACTCATATTTAAACAAACCTAGTTGAAAACTCCGCTTACTCTAGCTTGAATAGAGAACAATCCCTAGAAAAGTTTTTTTTTATCCACACATAAACATCTCATTATAAAAAAAACATAAATGGCTCTCCATAACAACTCTCACATTTACTACATTAAGTTGACATGGGTTTGAAATTTTCAAATTATATATTATACTTTTGTTACACTTTGGATTTGTACTCCACAATACACATGAAATTTTGATTATGGTTTTAATATTCCTCTGGATTTGTATCTTCTATTTTCATGCCTTAGTGAAGTTAGTAGAGGCAATCTTCTCTTTGATATTCCCAAGTGAATTTTAGTTTACCACTTGGCCGAACATAACCATCCTCAAAGTAAAAACTATTCTAGATAATTAACTAGTTTTTCTAAATCATTCTTCTTATTTCTTCTACTTGTATAACCATTGAAAAAACTTTCTTATAATTTGATATTTGAATATCAAATTATAAGAAACTTTCTAGATTATTAGCTATAAATGTTTATGTGCTTGTGGACTTTTGATTTCAAGCTTTTCTTGAAATATGTTACTCTTGTTTGCTATCACCTTTACATAGCATATGAATTGAACAAAATTTCAAATCTTATTTTATAACCACATACTAGTTTCTAAATAATGAAATGACTAATATTTCTCTCTCTATATTTTATCATGAAAATACTTTTTAATAAATATATTCATGAATTATTTCAACAATAACATTTCTAAATTTACACAATGTTTTTGATTCTCACTATATCTACACATCTATACATAGTTTTTAAGTTGCATAGTTAATTTGGTGGTCATAAAGTAAGGCTATATGCTCAAATTATTTTTTCAACCTCTTACATTTTTCTATATCTTCAATGAAACTAGATCCTCTTAGTATTAATTTTTTTTAATCTTTCAAAAATTTGATCTTATTGTTCCATTTTGAGTTGTTCCTAGTATGGAGGGAGAATGCTTCTCTCTTAATTTTTAATTATTAAATTTAGGTAGATTATTCTGTAACTAAAGATGATATATAAATCATCAATTACAACATATCTTCCTTATTATTTCTTATTGATTCTGATGCTCTAGAAGACTCTTGTCCATCTAATCTAATCTGCACATTTCTTGATGGTGTTATGACTATCTTTTTTTGCAAATTTTTCTATAAAACTAACAAATATTTCTACTATTGAGTATTTTACTAATGTTTGAACTTTTACTAAATTTCCATTTGAATTTACTAATATTAGCAACTTCATTCAAAATCAAATAGAATAGATGATAATTTCAAAAATTGCTAAATCATATGTGTCTGATAAAAAACAAAAAAAAAATTGTGCAGGTACAAAAATGCTAGCTAGTAGCTATCCAAATCTCTTTTATATCACTTTATGTTGTAACAATCTTTCCCCCTTATTTACCCATGTTACACTATCATGAAAAATAATTTGACAAAATCTTTGTTATTGTTGTTCACTGGAAAATAAAATACATAACATGTGTACTTTTTGCATTTTAATATTTAATTTACTATTAATGTTTTGTAGCAAAATAATTTAGTATCATCCATTTTATATTTTTATTAACAATTTTAACAACAAATTATTATGATTCATCATTATGATGACTCACTTAGAGGATCCCCTTATTCATTTAAAAAAAATATCTAACGAGGGACTATGCACATGTAGCCTTTAGGAAAAGCTAACTAAAACAACGCTTTCAACTAGGCATTCCCTATCTAGTTTACCTCAAGTATGATAGAATATCAAAACATAATATATATGCTTAATTTGGAGCATCCCTAATTTGAAAATCAAACAAAATTAATATTATATATCTATAAAATAAATATTTTTCAAATGTTAGTGATTAATAAAATTTATCAAAAAAAATATTATAGCTACCACTCTCCAAAAATCTAACTATAAAATTGATGATGATAAAGATTCAAGCACACAATTTATTTATTAGCTTATCACTAATTAACATTTTTACTAAAATTGTTCCAAAGCTAACTTAAGCAACAAAGAGTGTAGATGTGTGGTCATGACGTGGTTTATCGGAGGAAAGAAAACTAAAGAAGAAGAAACAAAAAAGTTTTGGGGACTATAAAGCTTAACCAATTGAGATCCATAAGTCAAAAAGGTCTTCGGTCCAAATTATTAGGTTCTATTAATTAGTACAATCATGGAAATAAAATGAAAAGTCATTTTGGGTTTTGATGATTAACTAATAAAAAATTATTATTGTTTGCATCATGATCTCTAAACAAGTCAAAAATATCACACGATCAAATGAAGAAATGTTTTAATGATAAGTTTCTAACATCACAACAAGATGTCAAAATAGCAAGAGGAACAAGCACTTCAAGTGTAAGAACCATCTTATCTTGCCAAATGTTGACAGCATACAAATGAGTAGATGATCTCATAGTTAGGATTTCCCCAAAGGCTACAAAAGATAGTCAAGCATGATGATACTATGCCTCTAGTAAAAGAAAAATAAATATCTATTCTTATCGAAAAAGATGATAGCCACTTCATATACAATGAGATCTTTGTTAATGGTCTGCATGTATCCATAAAATGATATCATGCTTTTTGAGCTTAGTTTTAAGCATGATCTTCCCATTAGCAATTAACAATCAACATGATAAACAATACGTGTGGCAATTCTCACATCCAACTTAATAGAAGGAAACAACAAACATCACAAGAAATAAAATATTTCTTAACATGAAATAACTCTTCCTATATTATTTGATAGACAATTATTTGATAGACTATTGAGAATGAATGATCTTCCCATTTTCAAACTATGTTATGATGAAAAATATTATTTGATAGACTATTGAGATAGGGTAAGGTAGTGAGGCCTTCCTTAACATTAAACTACTAGTCACCACATATATTTATTCATTATACTTCCAATTGTTTGATGAGACCTTTGATCATTATGATAATATGTTGCATTTGAATTGGATCATGATCTAGAATGAGGGAGATCATTTGTTAATGTGTAAGTTTTTATTAGCTAGCCTATGTAAATTGATCTTACTCTATTTTCATAAGCTACCATGGGGTTAAATTGATTACTTTAAAGATTTATGAGATGTATTTATTTTTCAATATTCATGCTTTGTAAGGTAGAAACACGATATCAGCTCCATCTGAAATTATAGAATCCAATAAGAAATATTGATATAAAGCTTTGCTAAAATATTTTAGCATATCATGTTGTAAACTGAATCATACAACAAAAATTTCATACTTTAAGCCTTTTAAAATTATTTTGGGTTGGAAAACAAATTTTTCAAATCAATGTCAATAAAGATGTTGATGATCACCATGGAATATCTATTAAAGTAGGCTCACAAATAATATATTCTTAAAGATGATGTCCACACAACCACATAGGAAGGTGTTGATAAGTTACATCCAACTAAGGGAAAAAAGTCAAAATAATTATAAATGGAAAGCATAGCTAGGGAAATGAATGAATATGTCTCATCCATCCACCACATTTGAGTATAGATCACTAATAAAAGATTTTTTCAATATGATTTAGACATAGATATTACTGATTATCTGATATATTATATGATTTAGGTGGGCATGTCATATTTGCACAAATCCATTAAAAATGGATCATGCCCGTTACATAGAAAAATGTAAAAATATTTTTTTCCTAATCATCGAGCATGCCCATGCTAGACGCCTAAGGAGATATGTCAAAATTTTCCACTAGGTAATAGCCCAGTCCAAAACATGGATGCAATCCCTAGACATATTGTGGCTACACAATCAAGAATTCACCATAAGCGTAATTAAATACATGGTAGCCAAATTAGTGTATTTTATCAAGATAAATGCTGAAAATGTTTAACAAGTGTATCCATGATGGACCATGCATGTGCTATTTAGAATAATATGATGTTAGATGGTGCTAGATTAATTGGTCCCCTCAATCAGTTTCCTACCATTTAATCAAAATTTGGGAAGATATTATACTTCAAGATATCATAGTGTCCACTCTTGGGCCCTATTGAATTTGATGTCAAATGGGTGCAACTAGATTTAGGTAGCAAAGTAGTTTTATATTATATTAGATATATTATATTCCCCAGCCCTCGCCCCCCCCAATGAAGAGCCCCATCAAAGCACTGTTCTCTCTAAGAATAAGTCTCTAATGAATCATTGGAGCAAGAATTATAATCTTAGTGACATTATTGCTTATATTGATAACCAACCTAGTTATGTAGCTAGTAAAATTATTGGTAGTTAAAAAACATGGCATGTATGACATATAGCTTAGGAGCCTAATTACATGCCATGATGGTGGTCCCTTCCAAGTATTATCAAATGGCTGGCTATGAAAAATTAATGGTCATGTTGACCTTTATATTTATTAACATTTTGATTTTGTTATCACTTGGGATTCCATGATCAACCAAAGGAATCATCTCCGCATATGCGAGTCATCTAGCTTAGGAGCTACATAATAATTACTATTTTTCATCCAACAATAAGCTTGAGGGGGGGGGGGGGGGGGGGGGGGGGGGTTGTCTTTTGACTGATTCTGTCGACGAGATGCAACTAGATAGGATAGATACATGTACATTTTATGAGTGCCTCAGTATCGGGGGAAGAGAAGTACTTGAGGCATGCCCATATTGAACATGGTAATGCATTCACATGATGACATGTTGATATGTTTAATGTCAATCCATGATTGACTCAAACATTGGTAAGATGCATGTTATTTGTAGTGAATGCCAAATAATCAATTTTTTTATATTATTTTCTTATATTAAATGCAATTTAGATATGAAACTACAAGTACAAAATGAGAAACTCACATTAATATCATTTGACCATCATTCTACAAATGATCCATCATTCTTCTTATCCATTCGCTTGAATACCTCAAATGACATTGGTGGACATCCCAGTTCAGCCTCCCAAAAATAAATAATAGTTACCATTAAGGTACATCATACATTATTACACATATTTTATCCTTTGCATTCACAAAATTTAAATAATAACAAAAAAGGAAAGATAATTTTACCAAATCCATTGAATGTTAGTAGATCACCTTTGAACCTCCAACATGCTTCGAAGGTCTTAATCCTTCACCTACTTTCTATGATTGATGATTGTGTGAGGTCATCTATGACAAGGCTTTGAACTCCTCACCATTCTAGTATTCCTACGACTTTATCCAAATACTTAGCGGGATATTATTAGGCTTTACATCTCTACCATACTTTTTTCTATAGCTTTTAAGCTTGTGATTGTATCACACACTTGTCACATATTTTAAATATATCCTTCACCGAGACCACCAAAGAATTATTCCATTTGTAATTTTTCTACAAAAATCAAATAAAATAATAATACATTATAATGCATTTATTTTAAGAGTAAATCATATTAGACCAAATTAAAAAATAATTAAATGGATGAAAATTATACTTCAAATTATTTCTAATAAAATTCTCTAATACTTGTGGGCAATTTGAACCACCTTATACCCTATAGAACTAGTTTCTCCTTAAATATATTTTAAATTATACGAGAAGTAAAATGAATAAATCTTTAAGTAATTTAATATCAACACGTACATATATATATATAATACACCAATTTTTCTACTACTAAATTTATATTTAATTTATTTATATTTATCATCCAAAATGTTGTAACACAAATATTATTTTAATTCTAAATAATAATGTTCGATAAGTAGCAATATCACACTTTGTTATCCGTTTAAATTACCAAATTTTAAACATTATAATATACTTATAATTTCATTCACATTTTATTTTATATCTAATTTAAACAAAAATAATGAAAAATGATAATGCATGCATATAAACAATTAAGAAAGCTACGTATTGTTTATGGTCAATTATAGGCCGGTTAAAAATTCTCATAACTTGGCATGCAAATTATGGATTATGAAAATATTGCCGGTGTTAATGCTACAATACCTTCAGGTATTGTAGTCAGTCCATGCATGTCATGATGAGGTGATACCAATGTTTCCTTCATACATATGATGAATGCAAAGAGCCATTTGTAGTGTTGTCATCTCTGAATATATGTAGATTTTCTCATCCACTAACTAATAGTTGACTTCCTCTACCCCTGCCCACATATTAAGATCCTCGGCTACTTGAAAGGGTATCTCTCATACCTAAATTGAGTTATATAAACATCAAAATATATAGAGAAAATAAAAACATATTATGAAAATATCATAATAACAAAACATAATGATAAACACATTGACATTCAAAAAAGAAAATAAAAAATTTTTATTTAGCATCAACCCTATAACAATTACAAAATAAGTATGAAAACACAACATGATAATCAATAAATTTCTAGTAATCATTAGAAATTTTTAACAAATCAGCTTCATCTACACATTTATCACCATCTAATTCTACAATTAATTTCTCTTCATTATCTTCTTCAACATGTCCATCATCAATGTCCAAATAGTCCCCATCTTCAATAAGCAATGCTTGAAGCACATCATCTATCTTATGAATGAATGAAGTTTCACATTATTCTCTTTAAATGCTGATACACACGATGAAGTGACAAAAACATTTTTATTAGATAATTTTGGATTAAAATGCAATAAGGTAGTTGATTCAATGTATTAGATATATATCAAAAGTCATAAGTTATAATTTTATCATATACATAAAACTAAATACTTAATATTTATTTATATTGGATAAAATTGAATTAATAAAGAAAAAAATAAAAATATGCAATATCATAATTCTTGATTCTAATTAATAATCTGTACTAACTACATTTTTATAAATTTTGAAATGAGCATATAATTTTTCTTTAGTTTTATAATTGTTTGTTACATTTCATCCTTCTAATTGCATACTCTTAAAAATTTTTTATGATATTCATTGTTATTACAAATAAACTTTTGGTATTTGTTATAATATTTATAAATTATTCATTATTAAAGTTGTGTCATTAGTATGAGTTATTCTTTTAAAAATTATTATATTTCATCTAATCCTGATAATTAAACAAATTCCAAATTAATTAGCATGATCAAAACTATAGGTCAATAACAAAATGTACAAAAAATTCATATCTCAATTAGGTAACACAAAAATTTAATAAATCCAAGTATGTGAAAAAAATATAAAATATATATGTTATCAATTAGAATTATAATAATTTAACAAAACAAGAAGATATAATCTAATAAGAATATTAAAAATGAAAACAAACTATACGTAACATCAAAATACACAAATAGAGCTATTCCCAAATACAATACATATGGGATAAAATAAAAATCATAATTTCATACCTCAATTATGAATGAATTGCATGTCGATCAATTATTGAAAGAAATGAAATCCATAAATAATTTGGGTGAACTCACAATTTAAATGAAAAACAATAAAACCCTAACATTGTTCAAAGTTTCTAAGTGTTCTTAAAAAAATTAGTTATTATAATTTAGCAATTGAATTACTTTTTGTTTCTAAATTTAGCAATGGAATAATATTTCGTCACTAAATTTTTTTAAAATGATATAGTGACGTATGAGTATGATGTTTCTCATTTAGCGACGTTAATATATAATATATTCCAGAGTTAAAATTGAAATGGATAAGTATTCCATTTCTAAAAATATATATATAAATAAATTTTCATTGCTAAATGTCATGCAAACATATTTGCATCCAACTTCGCATCACAATTAGCAACAAAATTTAAAAATATATAACAATCCATCGCTAATTAGCGATATATTTTTTTCCATTTCTAATTATTTCATTATTTGTCATTTTCATTTATAATCCGTTTCAATTCCATTTCTAATTTCTATTATCATCATCAACAAACATATTGCAATATGCTTGTTGATGCATAATGTGATGTTTAATCATGAACTATATGTTTGTTGATGCATAACATTATGTTTATACATGAACAATAAGTTAGTTGATGCATAACATGATGTTTTATGCATGAACAATATATTTGTTGATTCATAATAACATGATGTATATTCATAAACAATATGTTTGTTGATGCATAACATGATGTTTATCCATGAACAATATGTTTGTTGATGCATAACATCATGTTTATGCATGAACAATATGTTTGTTGATGCATTACGTGATGTTTATGCACGAACAATATGTTTGTTGATGCATAACATGATGTTTATGCATAAACTCGTGTTATGCATAATATTATGTATAAACAACACATGCTTGTTTATGTATAACGTTAAGCATCACACTTGTTGTAACTTTTAACTCATTTTTACGTGTTATGGGTAAAAACTTAAATTAAAAGGGTAATTATGGCATTTTGAACTAAAGATATTAGTCAAGTTACCTGCATGAAAATTTGTGCCAATAAATATAATTTCCAAAAAGTTTTTTTATAGGTAGCTTTGACGATAAAGTTTTGAATAGAAATAGGGTGTTTGAAAATAAAAAAGATAAAATCAGTTTGGTGGAGAAAATATTAGCCAAAGTAGTGCACAATGTCGACAATGAGGATAATGACATTTGAATTAAATCAAATGCCAACATCCACAATGACAACATTTTAATTAATTCAAATGTTATCGTCTATAATGGTGACATTTGGCTGAATTAAATTTGTGTGCTTGGGCTTTTTTTCCCCATTTTTTTCTTAGCAAATTCCTAAAGTCAACAAAAGAGATACTAAGAGTTAAAGGTCTCTTTTTTTATTCTATTAACAATTACCCATAATAATACCATGATAACTAGGCATTTGAAGAGATTCTTGAAAAAATATGTTCACTTTTCAGGTAGTTTCCACTTAATTTTTTAATGCACTTCATTATAGTAATTTGGGCTGCTAAGTCTTTTTGTAGATGAAGCTCTTGCAATGATATAGTACTTAGATTTCATTTTTTTACTTCAAGAGAACAACTTAGTTAAAACATGTCCTTTGAGCACTTTATAAATAAAGACATGGAAATAGCTAGGCATTTAAATTAATTAAAATGCCATCATTGTCGATGATGACATTTGAATTTATTAAAATACTACCATAAATCTATATGGAAGGAATGAATCTTACACTGCAAAAAGTATCGCCCTTTGCTGCATCATTATCATACCATTTCATAAATAAATCAAAAAATCATGAAGAGTGGGGGTGGGTTAAGCCTCATCAGGACAGAAAAAATATACCTCTCCTTCATCTTTTAGCTTAATGCAGGTGCTGAACACATCAAGGAAAACCAAATCATAGATAATTGGAGCTACATTCATATATTCATACACATTCATTTACTAAGCTTAATTTTTATTCTTACAAGAATGTTGATTGTAATCCAATTGTATGCACAACCCACATGTGATTGAGATTTTCTCATCCATTGCATTGAATCAAGTGGTACAATCGTCAAACCACCATAAATAGGTCACTCATCTTCTTTGAATATTTGATGGAAAAGACTTGCCCATGTGTCATAGTAGGACTATGTAGTGTAGTACTCTTCCACAAACAAATGAAAATCAACATAGTGATGCTGGCATACGACTATCACATGGCTACATATAAATCTATATATCAGTATCTTTTCATGTGTGTATTTTTTTAGATAAGTTGAGGCAATGAGTTTGACATCTCCTTTACTTGACATGAAAAAAATCCTATACATGGTCATAAAGCATAATTTCCATCGAACATGCCTTAGCAGCACGAGCCTAGATCTACACATCAACATACGGAGTGAATTGCTCAGTAGATGCAAATCTATTAACATCTAGTTCCCTTCTTGCAATAAAGTAACCATTGAGACGAAAGAAGGTTAACTGTACTAATGTAATTACTATTAGGCTACGAGCTCCTTTTAGGACACTGTTAAATACCTTTGAAATGTTGGTTGTCATTAACCCATATTTATGATCTCTGTCATGTTAAAGAGCACATAATTAGAGTAAGATAGCCTCGAGTTATTGCAGTGCTTCAAAATTAATTTTTCCAATTGAATTTGAGTTATGTACTCGCAAAAGCTGCTCTACATACCAAATTCTTCAAAATATTATCTTTGAACTGGATCATAAAATTGCTTACAAAATGATGCATGCAAATCTTGTGATAGGTAGATAATACAGCCCAACAAAGATGAGGATCATATATTACTACCATGATACCTGGATGTTGGTCAGATATAACACAAATTTCCATCCATTGAGTCACTATATTTCTTATACATGCCAAGAAACATCCCTAACTATCTATATTCTCGCATTCTATAATAGCAAATACCAATGGAAATAATTGATTTGTTATGTCACACTCCATAGTAATCAATAATTTCTTTTTATACTTCCCATATAAATGTGTACCATCAATACTCATCATGAGACTATAATATTTGAACCATTCAATAGATAGCTTGAATGACCATAACACATGTTGGAATATCTCAGTGTTAGGCATATTAATTCCATATGTTTTCCAAATAACCATACATCCAGAATTTACTTGCTCTATAGCCAAGAACAAATGTGACAGCTCTGTATATGATTGAAAGAAATCACTAAATAACTGTCTAATTGTTATATGCATTCCACCCAATGCCTTTTTGTATGATATTTGATATCCTCATTTATCAATCACACTTACTTGAATAGCAGCCATAGATGATGTGAATTATGCCTTAATTAATGCCTTTATAAAACTAGCAACCAATTTCAAGTCTAGTTGGTGATAGTTTTGGTTCAAATAATAATTGACACAAGTATGCATCCTAGTATATTTGTTGATAACAAATAATGAAGTATCTTTTACAACCATTACACGAAACTTCTATGGACAATGATATTCTTCTACTTTCTTCCATCTTAAAATGAGTAATTTTTTTGAGGATGCAACAACGACATACTCTTGGTGTGTTGTAATTGAGTAAATCTTTGTCATCTCTTGTAAATCAGATTTTGAATTAAAAACATAGCCAATAACAAAATATTTGCTCTAATAATTGATAGTATGTTTCACCCATGGAGTCCAATAACTTGCAACAATATTATATAGGTTTTCAACATGTAGAAATTGAGGTGTTGGTGGTAAGTGATAATTAACAAAAGATTACTCATCCAATATCTCATCATATGGATGATTTGATACATCACAAGAGGGTGCTTGTGTTGAGACATATATCCCTTGTTTATTCTCCAAAACTTGATTAAAAGTTTGAAAGGAGGATGCATGTCCATCAATATTAACATCTTCATCATCTCCATCACATTTATCATTAATATCTTGATCATACTCATCATTACCTTCTTCATCTACTATGACTTCATCATCTCTATTTGGTCTAATATCTAGTACTACACCGGTACTAGGCCCATAATCATAGCTAGATTGTGTAATATTGCAATTCTTGCGAACAAATAAATCTATATGGCCACCATAGATTGGTTCAATTGTGCCTTAACTCGAACAAATTCAATAAGCAGTTCAATTTCTTCAATGGTTGTTGTGTTAACAAGACTCAACATTTGGCACACACTACTTTCATCATATATCAGAAAAGGTTGAAACTTATTTCCATTTCTAAGAGGATACTTACAATTTAATACAAATTTGAACCTTCGTTTGTCAAAATTTGTATTGAGTATATCATATCAATCAAATCTTCTAACATGAATTCAATCAGTATATTCATAGGCACAATAATAACTTTTCTCCCCTCATATGTGACATCTATTTTAGTTTTTAATATTTTTCTATTATAGTAACATATCACGAGAATTATTGAAACAAATATATTTGATCTGTACAAAATGATCCCAAATGAATTAAATAATATGTAGAGGTCATTAGCCTGATAACAAATTAACTTTATCATAAAGAAAAAAATCAGTGTCCTCAATTTCAATCATTGTGTTCTTATTTTTGTTGTTCATATTTATATTATTGGATATTTTTTTATCATTCTAGCACTTTCTTCATTGTCTAACTTCATAAATAATAATCCTATTACAGCCAATTTCAAACTCTAAAACTCTTCATTGTCTAAAAGCTCAAACTCTAATTTCATAGAGTTTGAGATTTTAGAAAAATTTAAAATTTAATATAGTATTTGCATTTAGTTTATAACTAGAGGCATTGAATTCGAACAATTAATATGGAAGTCATCATAAGGGTGTAGGCTTTGTGGCCCATGGAAAAAATATAATGACACTAAGAAGCCATGATATGACATCCATTATTTTATCACTCAAAAAAAATTCAACTTATGTATCACTTATTGTAGTCGATCTTCTTTTCATGGCATGATGGGATATTAACAAACAAATCCAAAGTCAATCTCATAAGGAGTCTGAAAATGTCAACATTACAAGACTCATTAAGTATTTAAAAAATCATAATAATGATAATATCACTATTGATTATTTAACCAATTGCTTCTTATCTTTCCCACTGATACCTTTTTTTTAATTTTGGTCCTCAAAGAAGTGTATCTTATCTATAGGATTTGGTGTATTACAACATAAAGCTAGCGACTTTAAAAATTTTAGGATCATATCTCAATAGTGGTAGTAGCCGTTCAATTTATTTTTTTATTTCCCTTTACTTGTATTTCAATCTATTGATTTGAGAATATTCATTGCAAATAAGGTAAAATATATGGATTTATATATTTTCATAAAAACTAATTGTCTAAGTATGATAATATTTACAATTTATTAAAATAGTATTCAATTACTATCATACCTAAAATACAATTATTTATTTTTATAATTTTTTTTCAATTAAGTATTATATATTTATTTTTTCATTTATTAAAATCAACCACACTAGAAAACTTAAATACGAAATGATAAAAGCTACAAAATCAAATATTACAAACATAACCAATATTCATAAAGGAGGAAAGTTCATAACATAGAAACCAAAATAGAAATAGAAAAAAAATAAATCATTTCTAAACATCATTAATTTCAACTACCATTGCAAACGAACACATGAAAATAATAAATACATGATATGTCATTGTTTGTTAAATACTTATTATTTCCACGTCTTTATTTACAAAGA
This sequence comes from Sapria himalayana, assembly GCA_029783825.1. Classification (NCBI taxonomy): domain Eukaryota; kingdom Viridiplantae; phylum Streptophyta; class Magnoliopsida; order Malpighiales; family Rafflesiaceae; genus Sapria; species Sapria himalayana. Next base: position 270,989 of record JAREIK010001381.1, on the reverse strand, counting down.
GCTCAAAAGAAATATTTTAATTAAATTGTTCTCTTGAAGTAATAGAATAAAACCTAAGTACTATATCATTGTAAATGTTCCATCTATAAAAAGACTTAGCAACTCAACTTATTATAATGAAGTGCATAATGAATTAAGTAGAAACTACCTGAAAAGTGAATACATTTTTCAAGAATCTCTTCCCATGCCTAGCTAACATAGTGCCATTTTTAGATAATCGTTAATAGAATAAAAAAAACCTCTAACTCTTAGTATATCTCTTGTTTCCTTTAGTACAATGCTAAAAGAAAAATAAGGAAATAAAAGTAATGGCACACAAATTAATTTCAGACAAATATTATTGTTATGGATGATGATATTTGAATTAATTAAAATGCTATCATTGTGGATGACGAGTTTTCGACGTGAATACTGCTTTTAAAAAAATTAAAAATTTAAGGTTAATATCAAAAATATACCCAAATTAGTGCGTCTGGAAACAACTTGGCAATGCCAGTCGTTGAGAATGACAACCATTGCCACCCTGTATCCAGATGTATCAGTTTGGACATATTTTTGAAATCAGTCTTAAAATTTAATTTTTTTTATTTTAAAAGCACTATTCATGTCCAAAACTCATGAATGACGATAGTATTTGATTTAATTCAAATGTTGTTGTCTCATTGCCGGCATTCCACATTATTCTGGTCAATAATTTCTCAACAAAATTGGCTCTATCTTTCTTATTTTCAAAACTTTATTTCAGTATAGAATTGTCGGTGATATTAGTTAGTTGTCTCCATAAAACTTGAGGTGTAAAACGGGATATTCCGGGCTGGCCCCACCCATTTTTTGTGAGCACGATCGTGCTTTCGTGCAGGGAGAAGTACGACCACGACACATTTACTGTACCGTAGAGGTGTCAAACAGGCCGGGCCGGGCCGGCCCGACACGTTTTTTAATAGTGCCCGGGCCCGTGCCGTGCCTGGCCTGGCATGGTTTCTTCCCGTGCCGGTTAGGCTTCACGCGGGCAATCCGCACGCGTGGCCGTGAGTCCGTGACCCAGACCCTCCCGAATTAAAGCCCGCGGGTCGGGTCATGAATGGACCCGACCCGCGGTCTCGAGTCCCGACCCAATCCCAACGGGAAAAAAAAAATTTTAAATTTTGCTTGAATATTAGCCGTTGGATTCAACTCAACGGCTAGGGGGTAGAATCCAACGGTCCTCGTGAATCTGCCCCCTAATTATATATAAAAAATTCAAAAAAATATTAAAAAAATATCTTTTTTAATAAAAAATTAATATCTTTAATCTATAAATTCTACCCCCCTCCCTATTACAATTATGTTTTTCAAGAACATATAACCTCTCAAAACTTTCTCTCTCTCACATAAACCGTGCATCTCTCTCTCGGGCCTCGGGATTTTGCTTTCGGCTTGGATTTTCGTGAAACTTGACTTGAGTTTTGAACATCAGAGCTTCCTGCGGTGCACCTTGCACGTGACTGACCTCATCGCTTTTACCGGGTACTTTATTTAACGTTTTTATTTACTTTCTCTCTCTAAATCTTCTCTCTCTAGAAAAACTTAGGAAAAAATAAAAAACATAAAAAATGACAAATACACCTGACACGAATTTAAATTTGGAAAATGAAAATATTACACAGAGGTCTGAGGCTGCTGAAACTTTGGTTTCTCCAGTCGTCTCAACCCAAAGTTCTAAAAAATAAAAAACTAGGAGGACTTATGTAGTTTGGATTTTTGTTAAACAAGAGATAGAGCCTGGATGATAGATTTTAGATTTTTGGATTAGAGAGAGAGAGACTAGAGAGAGAGAGAGAGAGAAAGTAAACAACAAAACTTAAAATACCTTTAAAGCAGTGAGGTAGATCACGTGCACGGTGCACTATAGTCTAGTTCAAACTTCCAAACTCGAGTTGAGAGTCCTGAAAAGTCGAGCCGAATGATGAAATCCTGAGTCTCTAGAGAGAGAAGAGCAAAAGCTTTGAAAGAATTTTGAGAGAGTGAGAATAAATGTTTATGAAAAACATAAATGTTATAGAGAGGTGATGGTGATTTTATAGATTAAAAAAATTTTTTCTTTTAAAAAAAAGTAATTTTTATGTTTTTTTAATTTTTTATTGATTTTTAGGGGGCAGAATCATGAGGGCCGTCAAATTTTGCCCCCTAGTCGTTAGAGGTGAAATCCAATGGCTAATATTCAAATTTTAATTCTTTTTTAATCGTTAGGGGGGGAGGGGTGATTCGGGTTGGGGGGGACTGCAGGTAGGGTCGGAGTGGAATTAGACACGTGCTTGCACGTTTTCCCTATCCGTATGGTGCTGCATTGACGATGGGGCGGGGTGTGGGATATGTCTCGTGCCGGCCACTGGCCATCGAACCGTGCCGGGTCAGGCATGACACGAAGCTCGGTTGGCCTTGTCACAGCATTACACGGGCTCGGGCACAAGAAATTTATTTGCGGGCCCGGCCCAGGCATGCACGAAATGTGCCGTGTCGGACTGATCCGGCACGGTTGACACCTCAACATAAAACTTCGGGCTTCGACTCGTACATCTGTAGATCGTAGTAGCGCAAGAAATTTGAAAATGTGCATCGAATTCAGCTTCTTCGTGATTTTTCTCTCAGGAATCGCTTCTTCTGCTGATATCTTTTCTGGTATGATGATTGTTTGCCTCTTCTATAAATGAGTTAGTTTTCGTTCCTCAAGCTGCACCAAGAAATTTTTTTTCGATGTGGAGTATTTTTCACTCTACATGTTTTCATGTTAATTAACTTGTTGAATGAATTTTGAACCTTGTCAAACTTGATTATGATGAAATCTGGTCTTTCTGTACAAAATTGGGATTATTTTTTTGTTATCTAAACCTTGATGCTTGAGTATTGAGTGTTAATAGCAACCCTGATTGATTTCTGTATCATGGAAGGACTCCGAAGTAATGTTGTTGGGATTTCTTTGCCACGTGTGTTTGTTAGTTTCCCTGCATGTTAATGAATTATTTAGCACTCATTTTTTTTTTTTTGATTTTACTTGATTTGGTTCAGACATTCCATGGTTCATTTCTGGGCTCTTTCAAAGCAGCTTAAATTTTGGAATGCTTATCTATGATAGGAAAATGTGTCGCATGCAAATATTACTTGATGAATTGTGTAACTCCTTATTAATGGATGTGTCCTTTTGAGTTATCAAAGAAAAGTTTTTTGCTAACAAAGGTATTTGAACCAAAGAAATTGAAGGTGTAAAGCCCAAAACTCTTGCGAGATGAAGCTGTTGCAAGACTCAATAAGCTTGGAAAGGTAAAAGTAAGACGTACTGTTCATGTGTCATGATTTTTGTTATTCCTATCTATTATACCAATGTATTTGGTTATGTTGAATTGATGTTAAGATTAACGCTCTTTACTCGCAACAGAATTCTAATATCATGATGACAAAGGGAAACAATCAGAAATTATTTTGATCACAAAGATAAAATTAGAAAGATGTGGTAACAAACATTTGAGAGGTCTGCAAACACTCTTACAAGCTCAACGCAATGTTGTTATTAACAAAATATTATATTCTTCTTCTTTCCACTCTCTATCTCAGTTTATTTTATTCCTAATTTCTGGCTCAAAGTCTCCAATGCAATTTACTGATTTTTTTTATGAAGACAATGAAAATATAAAAGATGTTTACTGATTCATTTTGTATGACACAATCCCTCATTCCCTCTTGGCTTTTCATGACTGGTCTAGCATGTGTCAAATGCATTGGGGGTCTTTTATAATGCCATTATTAATAAAATAAAATAAAATAAAATCAAATAGGTAATTAAGTGTAGTGTAGTCTCTATTGTCATGATAAATTTTTTTATCCCACTAGCTATTGCATGTTTATACATTAAGTTACTAATTACAAATTTTTCTTGCTTAAAATAGTTTTGTTAGGCTCATTATACATAATAAAGATTACAAAGAAACTATGTATGATGCTTTTAATTTTAAAATGGCACCTATGTAAATATTTATAAAGTTGAATTTCTTATTTTGTATTAAGGTTTGATTTATTTTTTATTATTATTTGTGAATATCTGACTTGTAGTTTATCCCAACTTATATATATAAATATATATGATTTATATTATATATTTTTTTAATTTTCATAATTAATAAAGATTTTTTTCTTTCTTTTCTACTTTTTTTTATCTATTATTTTTTTGTCACTTAAATCAACCCTAATCCTATGAACAATTTAACGTGGTGTCAAAGCTTTTTTGGTGAGATGGCTTTGGAGTTGAGCTGTGGGGGTGATGGTGCACTCTTTTTGGTAGTGTCTCCAATTGTAATTGCTAGCAATTTGTGGTGGAGGTAGTACCACCATACTATAACTCTAAAATGACTATGCACAAGTATTTATGTTTTCTTTATGTATTTTGTGGCTATCAAATTTTTGATGACATATTTTTTGGTATTCTAGAAAGTTTTTTGAGGTGCATGATGGCAAACCTCATGACAGCTGCCATGATAACTTCAATATAAAATTTTTCCATGTCATTTTTGACCAAAAATAGTGTCTTAAAATAGTTGTGATTTATATTTGCAAATTCTACATTAAATTGTGGTGATATGTGTAAATTATTATTTTCAATGATATTTGTGTGGAAGTGTGCTATGTTCTAAGACAAAAAATAATTGAAATTTGTGTGGGATCATTAAGGATAATACAATGGAAATTGAGGTATATGCATACTCTTTTTGGGTTATGTTAGTGAGGATTTAGTTTGTGTTCCAAGGGTATATGATTCATTTATCGTAAAACTCATCTTAGTTTAATATTACTAAGTGGATAACAATTGATGCATAATTACTAAAGTATCTATTATAATTGATTGATACTAACTTGTTAAATATGTTTGATAATTAAAACACTTGCAAGAGGGTTTGAGATTTGACCAAGTTGATGTATTTTTTGTGATATTTTGTTTATATGATATTATTATCAAGATGATAACTCATTATGTGGTTTAGATATAATTGTGGGAAAGGATTAATGTTATCATATCGATGTTAATTGATTAGATTGTATTGAGTTGAGAAAATTTGATGAACAAATTGGTAGCATTTTTTATATGCATTTATTGAGAGAATGTTATATTATTTTGCAAATAGATTTATGGAGAGAAGGTAATTTAGTTTTTGTTAGATGTTTATCAAAAAGTAATTTAACTATTAATGTTTATATATCAATTAAGAGGAGATAGTATGATCAGTCATAGTAATATGGTGTCTTTGCCACTCAATGACAATGAGAGAGTTGACAAACTTGATTGAGGTACTTTGTGAGTTAGAAAGATAATGACATATTTTTTATGTGGTAAGTTGTGATTTACTTTGGAGGTGTATTAAACTTTGCTTTCTGAGTTCTAATAGATTTTTCAAGGTTAAAAGACAATTTGATAGACTATTAGATATGCTTAGTTTGGTTCTTCTATGATTGGTACTACCAGTCATGTTATGTTAATGCATTCTCAAGATGAGTATGTCAAATTTTATTTTTCAGGTGTTGTTGGTTCATTTGTGTTTACATTCATCATATTTTTTACTAAGCACTTTACTTTAGATTCTTGGATAGTAGATTTAGGAGTGATTACCTATGCCACATGTAATCATGTTATTTTTATTTTTTTTGTTGAGTCTAAGGTTTTTGATATTATCGTGACTAATAATATTATTTTATGAGCAAGAGGGCATGACAATAATAATGTTATCCCTTTCTTTTTAATGTATATTTATATGTATAAGAGTTCTATTATAATTTATTCTTTATTAGTTACTTAATGAAATAACAAAATTGTCGTATTATTATTTTTCTAGAGTTATTATATAGAATTACTAGAAAAGACAAATAATTTTCCCGAGGATTGAGTGAGATATATTATATTTATTCTTCTCAATTCATTGAAATCTTTTTAGATGTTTGTCTACATTTGATCAACTTGTAATCACTCTTGAATGTGACATCTTGTATTGTAGAAGACAAAGATTCTAAATTTGAGCATAAGAGGAGTGATATCTATTGATTATGAGATATGTCAGAAAAATATATTAGAATATTTTATTGGACATATCAATAGGGTAATAGGAATAATCAATTCTATCTAATTCACTTAGATATTTTCGGATCTTATATGATGTTTATTGATGATTTGAGATAATTTATTATTTTTATTAATAATTATACTTGATTTATATGATTATTAGTATGTAAGAAAAAATCTCTCATTTTTTTTTATTTTTGTCAATTTTATAAAAATAAAAAACTCAATTGAATATGATATTATAATACTAATAATTAATAATGTTTTAAAATATATATTTTATTAATTTTCATGTTTTTTTAAGAAACATGAGATTATTTGTTAAACATCCTCTATTGATAATCTTGGATAAAATAAAATAATTGATATATAATTGAGATGATTATGATATTCTTATTTCATATGAATGCACCTAGATGTTTTTGGAGAAAAATGATGTTAACTATTAATTTTGTAATCAATCATATAACTTCAATTTTCTTAGATGATATATTATACTATCTTTTATATCCAAAAAGAGATTCTTTGAGTGTACTTATTTTGTTCAGGATCTCTCTTTAAGTTGAAAGAAGATTATTGTACGTGCCATCAAATACGTTTTCTTTAGTTTTTTTAGTAATTAGAAAGGATATAAGTGTTATTCACTTGAGATTGGGAGGGTTATTATAAATTTTCATCGAGAAAACTTATTTTAAGGATTCGATTCAAGAGAATATATTTTCAAATACTATAATGATAGACTCATTTTCTTATCTAGTTGTTATTCCTCACAGAAGAGTAACTGCTAATCCTATTCATATGTCTACTCCCGATATGATTAGCATAATTGATTTTGAGGAATAGTAACGACATCTCTTTAAGGGTGGTATATTGAGAAGCCTAGTGTGAGTGTCTAATTGGACATTAAGGTGAGCATCCCCAAGAGGATGAGATTAGAGTTGAGAGGCTTGATCCCAATCTCAATATATATACTAGATAAATATATCCATAATCTTTTCTATTTGAGTCTTCTAAGTAATGACTTGAATCTTCTGATTGTATTACATAGGAAATTAAAAATGTGTTTTACTTAATATTCTTTATTTTAAATATTTTTTTAATTTTGTTTTGATACTATATATTGTAGTTTTTTTCATTACTTGATAGTTATATGATCTTAGATATTTTTTTTTGAGATATTTGGTCATGTAGATGATGATATACTATGATGAAAGAATTACATGCAATCATATCTAATCATATATGATAATTTTTTTTAAAATCGATGGTCAAGCTGGTAGTAACCATAGTTATTAAAGGATTTCCTAAAGCCTAGGTGCCACAATGTCTTTCCCTTGGCACCTCACATGGGAGAGGTGCATGGATTTGTGAAAGGCATGCTTAAGTGCATCTCTTGCAGGTGCACTTCAACCCCCCCATTTCACTCCACCCCCACAAACATAACTTTTCAACCAATGCTTGAGGTAATTGAGCAATATGGATTAGAATATAAGAGATCAAGTTTTTATAATGTAAGAGTTACTAATATAACAAAATAACTGACTCTTATAAATGATTTGATGAAAGATTATTTCATAGAATAAAGCAAAATTAATCTTCAATTAAGTCGAATGGATAAATTGATAGAAAAAAAGGATATTAGTGAATTTTATGATAAACTCTTTAAGAAAGATTATTTATGAAATTTATCGATATTTCTTTTATGATCAAGATGAGAAATATTATTTGAATTACTTGATAATTGAATGAATAAAATTAGTGAAACAAATTTAATTCAACTTATAAATTATGCTTTAAATTATATGATAACATATATTTATAATTAAATTTGAAAATTTTAATTATTTATGTAAGTGATTACTTCTATATTCTATAATTCTATTTATAATATATTTAATTTTAATTCATACAAGATTGTTGGAATTAATATGGTCATATCTGTATAAGATACCATATGCTACATTTTATATTGATTTATCATTGGAAGATATTAGGAAACTACCACATTACTAAAACAATTAAGAAAATCATATTTATATAGATTATATTTATAATAAAGAGAGATTTCTCAATATAATGAGATTATTTACTGAAAAAAAAGAGTTATTGAGGCTTATAAAGACTTAGGCTGCAATAGTCTTTGTGTTTGATATTTTTTACTTCATTATATATCTTTAATGGATACAAATCATAGATAATATTTAGTAAAATATATAAATTTTAAATATATTAGGTAAACTACATCTCACAAAAAAAGTTAATACTTTAATTGCACATTATGCCTCAAAGCCCTAAAAAGCTTTTGTACTTCAATTTTTCTTGCACTCAAATAATAATAATGAAGTTGAGACCTTAAGAAAAAGTCAATTGCCTTAAGGCTAGATATCGAGATTTTATGCAAATCTTTGACATTGCATATTAGGGAACTTTCTCTCCAATGACTAAAATAATCACACATGCATTTTTTCATGATCTAGAGGAAGAATTGTTTATGCAATATCCATCATGGTTCATGGTTATTAAAAGTTTAGGTATTTTTTGTATTTTGTAGAAGACATTTTATGGCCCAAAGTAGTTTGCTAGCACTTGGCATAATAAATCTTCTTTGACACCCATTGTCATATATCTTTGGAGATTTATGTCAAATTGTTATTGTTTTTTTTAATATTGATTATAAAGTAAATTTGTGATGTTAATTATATATGATGTTGATATTCTGATTACAGAAGATGATCGACCAATTAAATATATTCCAATTAAAATTATTTATTTAGATTGAGTTAAAGATGATTGATATGAGATGTATGAGGTTTTTTTAGTATTGAGGTTAGATATTCAAAAATATGATTTTTCTTTCTCAATGGATATACATTTTGCACATATTATCTAACCTTGATATGTTTGGATGTGTACTTGCTAACTCACTACTTGATATAGGTGTAGAATTATGTTTAAATATCGGTTTGTTAGTTAATTATAATAAATATAGAAGAATCATAGAAATAATAAACTACCTGATAGTGTCAAACCCAGATATTTTCTATGATTAATTATTTTCTAAATTTTCATAGATAAATTCATATGGATATAATGCTTAAAATTATCATTTCTTCAAAGAGAGTTCCTGTAGGAGATTTATCACATTTTTTTTTGTAATTTTTTGTAGCCCGACACATTATAGTCAATCATTATGTTCCACAAGTATATGAACTATATTTAAGTTGATTTTCATTTCATTCAGGAGAAAATCTTATATGATTTAATTGTCACTATCTACTTGAGATAGACATGAAGTAACTTCTTGATATTATATTTTTGTATTTATTATCAAATAGTTTCTTAAGATTTCATAATCAAATTCTTAGTGATCAAGAATTTCTCTTTAGACTAGAGTTATATTATCAGTCAGTTTAATGTATATGAGACTTACTAAAATTTTCTAGAGAGATATCTCATTTAGCATATATTGACAATCAAATGAGTATTAGTCATAGTAGAGGTAGAAACATGAGCATCTCACTTGAGTGCATTAATTGAATGATGAGTAATACTAGAGTGTGTTATTGAGAGTTGTTTTCAAAAGAGAATGTCGAAAGCATGATAGATAATTCTGGGAAAAAAACTAACTTTCAGAGTCATTCTTGAGTTTTCATAGAGTTTTATCTTTGTGATCCTTATCAGAGAGGAATATACAGAATTCCTTGCCAACAAGGCAATAACATACACATCTTGATTTTTTGTTACTATCAATCTCATGAAATATCTTCTTTAGATTCATAGATTATTAATTTAGGAGTCAACAATCTCATTACACACAACTATTTTTTTTTATTATTTTTTTCTCATGTTCATTAAATGTTATGCTAGCTAATGACAGGTCATCAAAAGCTATTTGTTATAATACTATTCTGCTTGTTTTTTTATTATTTTCACATGTTATGCTTATTCATGCTTACCATTTAGTTTTTTTTTTGTGAGTTACCTTTCTAAGCTATTAAACACTATCTTTGTTTTCTCTTTCATTGATGATTGTTTATATGATTAAAAAATTTTTTGAGGAAGACTTCCTTTGAGATTAAATATAATGACTTATATGTTCTTATTTCTACAATGAGATATCCTACTAGATGTTTGACTAATGTTGATCCATATTCTTGATGTGCTCACTTATCACTAAACAAGATAAAAATGTTGGATCTCAATGTTAGAGATATTTTTATACTAAAATTTGAAGTATATCAATTAGGAAAGTACACTAGAGCTTCCTATCTTGCCCGTCAAACTTGTATGAGCAAGGACCCATTCAATTTTATATTCTTAGGCATATGTGAACATAATATAGATGAAACTCAAGTATAATTTAGATTTTATCATATTTATTGATAATTATAAACATTTTATTTAGTTGATTTTTTTGTTTCATTTTAGATCTTTATTTTTTGGTTTTAGTTATTTTATAAAAAAAAATACTAAATTAGTTTAATAAAAATATTAAAATAATAAAGAGTAACAATACATTAAAATATTAGATAAATTTAATACTTTTTATATTGATCATTGGATCATGCAACAAATTTCTTGTGCTAATATACTTCCATTGAATTGAGTTGTAGAAAGGAATAATATATATTTGATTGAGACAAATTGAATGCTCCTATTTTGTAAGAGCATTTTGAAGTATATTTGGGAATAATATATATTTGATTGTGTCAAATTGAATGCTTCATTAATTATATGGTTTTGTTTGTTATTTCTTATCATGTATCATTTTAGATCTTATTTCATGGAGATATATTATTTAGTCTTTCTCCTAAAGTTTGTTTTGTTTAGTATTTCTCATTAGATTAGGATAATATGACACATGATTTTAATGTGTGCATTTCTTGATTATTCGTTTACCTAAAAAAACTATAAATATTTTTTATTAGTGTCTGATAGAATATTAATTATTGTTAGCTTTAATTTTTTTAAATATCTAATTCTTGACTAGTATATGAAGAATACATTTAGAAGATATATTTAAATTTATTACTTTATCTTACTCCTCTTCTATCTTACTTGGTCATCTAGTTATGAGGAAGAGTTATTCGTCGAATATATTTGAACTTGCTGGTCTATATTATGATGACACTTATATGTATCAATAGATTTAGAATATCTTAATTCTTGAGAGAATGAAGTTTTCTAGGAGAGAATCTTTATTGAGTCCATGCTATATGGCTGTCCATGAGTTTATTCCATTTTTGACTCATGATGAATTAGAAATTATAAGACTTGATTATCTAAGACTCAAAATTTATACTAAGAGAATGTGATATAGGTAATTTGTTCATAATGGAGGAGAATAATTTGAGAAACTAGATGATCATATAGTCAGTTCTTGTACCCAATACATTATTTTAAAAATATTATTGTTCTCATACTTCATTATTTTTTTTTATTTTTCTCGATGATATTATGATATTAAATCTTTTTTTGAGATATTATCTCATTTATGATGTTATTTAACCATATTCAAAGAAATAAATATCTTTTAATCTAATGAGACTTAAAAACTAGTATATCAATATTTAGAAAGCTTTGTTGTTGGTTGCAAATAAGTGTTCCCTATGAAAATTAGTCAAGATGGAAGGTAAATCTTCTTATGTCTAGACTTGTTACATAGGATTCACTAAGTTATTTTACATGAATTCTAAGGATATTTTTCCACTAATAGTTAATGTGACTTCCGTATAAATTATAATATCATTTGTAGTTTGTTAGAGAAGGAGGATACATCAATTTGATGAGAAAAATATATTTTTGTATGAGATCTTGAGGAGGTGTTATGTCTGAAGCAATCATTTGATTTTCAGACAATGCAATTAGATTTAATTAATAATTTGCAATAGATATTATATAATCTTAATTAGCCATCAAAAACTTAATTTATGAGCTTTTTATATGTAATTATTTCTTCTAGTCTACACTTGTATGTTGCAAATATCGTTTTGTTTTTTTTGCAAGAGTTCAAATAAATTTGATGTTACTTATTATGTTTGTGGATGATATTTTTGTATATTTGAGAAGATGAATTAGTAATTCAATTCAAAGAGTATCTTCAATCATTGATCTAGCCGAATGATTTTGGGGGGCCCTAATATTTTTTTGGGATAAATTTGATTTATTCTAGGAAAGATATTATATTGTTACAAACAAGATATATAATATATATTCTAAAAAAATTGATATTTATGGTTGTGCTTCGGTGGACACTCATTAATTTCTTGTCTGATATGATATATTGAATATATTTAACTACTTATTAGAAAATTATATGAAAGATTAAATATTTGACTAATCTGTAATGAGATATGAAGAATTTTTTGAAACATGAAATTTTATTTTTAACAATTATGAGCACTTATAATTAGTTAGATATTTAATAATAAGTTGGGCACCAAATTGTATTGAAAGTAAGTTTACTATAAGTTTTTATATTTTTATTTATTTTCTTGAAAAATAAGAGATAAACAGTTGTTTAATGATAATATGCAAAGACATAATTCATAGTGATGATGTCAGTTACATGTAAGATAATTTATGTCATACACTTTTTTGAGGGAATAGCTACCTATTTTTTTCTCTTATATTTTTTTTTTTTGATAATAAAATAGTGAAACATATAATTTATAATCTAATATTTTAGTAGCGGATGAAATATAATGAATAATCTTTATTTTGAAAAATATTTATGATGAGATTATTATTATAACTTATGTTCTTAAAATATATTTATCAACAAATATTTTTAGAAATCTTAAAAATATATTAATTTATTTTTTTGTAAGTTTGACATTTTGGATTTTTACATATCAATTTCAGGTGCTATATTATGATTTACAACTTATTATTTTTTTCTTTTTTCTATTTTTTATTCTTTGTTGCATTATGGATTGGAGCTCCTAACATGCAAGTTGTTCTAATCCGATTAGCTCATTATATAAGGTGTTATCTTGTATATCATTTTTACACCGAGGTTTCTATTATAATTTTATTTCTGTATGGCTTGATTTTTTTGCATAATGTAGAAGATTTTGCATCATATGATGTAATCTTGAAAAAAGGCATTGCTATTAGTAGTGGAAGTGCTATTCATGATGGTTGTTGTATGTGTTGGTTTAGATAATGGCACGAGGTTGTGGTCTTTGATACATGTGTAGAAAAATAAATGAAAAATAGAAAAATTCACACCCATTGATAACACCATGAAAATAATAAATATAATAGGAAAATTCTTCTTTATAGAATTTATTTTTTGTATAATAAATATAAATATAATAGGAAAATAATAATAAAATAGAAGATTATAGAAGCACTTTATTTTTTGTATAAATTCTTCTTTATTTATCCCAAAATACAACAGAAAATAAAGTATAACTCATGAAACACTATTCAACAAAGATAAAGCAATGTTCAGTATTTATGGTTTCTAAATGTAAGGTAATGAGGTATTCATGTCTCATAAAAATTCATAAACATAAAAATCAAAAATTTATTAAACGAATATGTTCCAAAATGTTTGGGTCCTTGCTGGTTTTTTATGATTATTGAAGGATTCCATAGGACCCAGATAGGGATCCTGGAAGATTCATCCCTCTGAAACTTCTATATCTTTGGCTGTTTAGTTTCATGAAGACAAGTGACAACCATATCCTCAGTCAACACTCTTATTATCATTGTTTGCTGATCCTTTTGTGTTCTCCATTCCCAGTTGATTCATCTGGTGGTGCCAATTATAATTCTTTCTAGTGTTAACATTATTATCTGAACTAACAGGTGAGTAATGCTGATGCATATCTTGTTAGAACATTCATGAGTGCGGCGTCTTTGAGAGCAGGATGTCTTGTACGTGACTGGATGGAAGATGCTGGTTTGGCAACGTCAGCTTCATTGTTTTTATCAGCATTAAAATATGGATACATTTCATTAAGCATTTAAGACTGATTGATTTTGAATTGATTTCAGATGGGTGGATTTTATGGGTAATGTACATGGTCGGATTGGGGGATTGAATGAAATAGCTGAGGCTTTATTGATTGGATCCCATTTGGTGATATGCTCATGTTCAATCTTAATTGAATTTACTTGTATTGGCATTTGCGTACTTTTTTCATGTAAATAGTCATTTGCATTGCTTGTGATACATCTACCAAAACACACAAAGTTGAAATATATATTTGTGTTTTTTAAACAAGTCGTGCCCACATATGATGTCAATTTTTCTTATCTCTAGATTTTTTTAAAAAATTGTATTAAACTTAATAATTGAAGAGAAATTTGCAAAATATGCCTTAGTTTGGCATATCTATATCTGAAATTTAGATATTTGTTATCTTCTAGGACAAAAATATTTCTGTAATATAAAATCTAAAAACTCAAAAAATCACAATCTCACACACACACAAACACTCTTACAATTGTTATCATTTCTCTTTTTTTTTTTTTCATATTATCTTTCATAACATGGTTTACATTATCAAATACTAAAGTAGTTTTTTCATAAAATGCCATATCATGATTTAATCTAATTATAAATTAAGTTGTTTTTATATAACATTTGTTGATTTTTGGTAAAACATGATAATATTTAAATCTAGATCATATGAATAATATTAATGTTGCATTACATTAGTTGATTTTTAATGCTTTTTGATACAATTTGATGTGTTAGATGATATAAATACAATGACACTCATTGATTTATCTTACAAATAGCATGAAAACTTTCATATTCAATAATATTTAAATTTGATGATATTCGATAAAATATAGTAATCATATGTTTGGTGAATTTTGAATATTGTTAATGTGTATTTAATAAATTTGAATGATATGTGATAATATATTTATGCTATTAAATGTATTTTTTATAATTTTTGTTCATTGATATTTGATAATTTTTGTTCATTGATATTTGATATTTTTTGTTTAAAAAATATAATGTTATTTTTGATGACAATTATTTTTAGTGATATCAATATCATTAATGCTTGTTTGATAGACATAAAAGATATACAATGATTTTTCATGTTATTTGATGCATTTTCAATTATTTATGTTCTATGATATTTGTTGGTAATTTCATAGTTATGAAAGGTTTGTCTTATGCATGCATAGGTGCTGGTGTAGGTGAAGTCCATGCTTGACACCTTGCCTGCCCTAACTAATGTGCTTTTGTCATGGTCCAATTATTTTGGAGGATCTAGCTCGAACCAATCTAGTAACATAATGAGTCTTTTCTTCTTGAAAGTCTTAGATGATTTTAAAATATCTAAGATGAATCCAAGAATAATTTGATGTTCTAGAATATTTTAATGTTCTAGAATATTTTAATGTTTTTCTTTGTAAAATTTAATGCAATCTCCACTATGTGTAGGAGGCTCTCCTTATATAAGGAGAGCTTCCCATCACTTGTCTTAATTTAAATATTTTAGAATTGTGTGAAATTATTATTATTTTTTTTAATGTTTTTATTTTTTGTTTTACTTGTGTATTTTTTTTATGTGAGATAAAAGTAAGCTGACATAAGTTTGTGAGTATAATTTTTAGGTAAGATCATACATAACTATACTAAAATTTACGTTCCTTGACAAATAGTATTAGAGATACATTATTATTCCTATAACATCAATTTTTAAAATTGATAATCTTGTTTATACTTATTATGATACATAACTAATTTGAAGGATATTATGTCTTTCATTTAATTTCATTTGACTAGAGTTGACATTGTTGTTGAAACAATATAGGATAGATTTGAGGATACATGAAGATAAGATCGAGGGGATAGTCTCCATAGTTATTTAAGGGGCAAGGCGCACCAAGGTGCAAAAGCCTCTTAGGGCCTTGAGGCGCAAAGGCGGACTTGAGGCGTGAGCTTTTTTTTTTGAGGGGCACCCTACCTAATGCAAATAAAAATTATATATATTAACTAAATATTGTCTATTATTTTTATCTAATAATAAAATTTAAGAAAGTAAAGAATATCAAAACATAAAATTTAAACATTTCTCATCATCTAAATATTCAAAGTTTCAAAACAAAATAATAAACATCATTAGTACTTCCTATCATCACAAAAATTCAAGGTTTTAAAACAAAATAAAATCATTAACATCATTCCCATCATTAATCTTCAACTCTTTCTTTTTTTCATTTTTCTCTTTTGTTGAATAAATCATTTCTTCATCTTCATCAATTAAAGCAAGAATAGGAGTATATTTAGAGCTAGATGGTCTTGAATTTGGTTTTGATGTTGTTGTTTTGCTTGCTTTAGTTCTTGTATAAACCCTAAGTTCCTCAGCTCTATTAGCTCATGTAACATCATTCCATGTTAAATCATCGCCCTCAAACACTAAATTATTTTCTGCATCACCTTCATCTTCTATTCTTCCCATCAACAATTCATTGCTATCATCTATATCTTTCAAGGTAATGGGATCAATGGTATGACATTCAACATATCTTTTTATCATGGTTCAGTTGTATTTAATATACACCAAATCATTCAAGCGTTGATGGTCCATCCTATTTTTTCTTTTGCTGTGAATCTAAAAAAATTAAATAATTTTTATGATTATATCTCAATGTTTTAGTTTCTAAGAATTAAAGTTACGTTAAAGAATAATATAAAAAGTCTAAAGACATAAATTCAATAGCATGGAATTGCTTTAGTAACTTATATTTTCAAAGATACTCTAATTTCATTCTCAACTTGATGCACTATATGTTAGGTTGAGAATCCTCAATGCAAACTTTTGTAAAATTTTAGTACTTGATCCAAATATACCCCACCATTCAGCTACAATTAATATAAATAAATTATTAATTGAATATTTCACTAATTTTAACCAAGCATATATCATAATTTTAATACTATTTAACAAATCTAAAAGATAGATGTGTCAAACGGGCCGGGCTGGTCCGGCCCGGCATGACACGCTGCAATGCTGTGTCCGTGTGTGGCACTGTAGGCTATAGTGTCGTGCCCGTGCGCGGCATGGCACGCTACAGTGCCGTGCCCCGGCTCGTTGTGCCTGCACCGAACGTGGTCAATACGAGCCGATGTCCGATAGGCGAGACTCGACGAGCCCCGAATTGGCGAAGAAGCGCGGTAGCGCGTCGCCGAAATTCTAATTTTTTAAAAAATTAGGATTTTGTTCAACCCGAACTTGGTCTAATCTGGTGGTTTTTGGGCCGAGGGTCTATGCCGGAAGGCATGGTATAGTAACTGTCCCTGGTCCGACATGTCACGGTTATTGTAGCGTACCGTGCCTAGCCCGGCACGGTAGCTTTGTTGGGCGGCCTAAAATTAGGCCGGGCCATCTCGGGCCGGCCCGTTTGACACCTATACTAAAGGACTAACCTGGAGGTTTAGTCCTCCTTGTTATAATGGTAAATTCATTACCAAAAAAAGTCTAGCATGCATGTACAAGTTTAGTTGTGATATAATTACATCTTATTAATCTCTATTTTTCACCAATCTCGACATGCAACTACATACATCTTCAAAGATTTTTGAATCTAGTTTTACTCTTAATCCTTCTATATCATAATAGAATTTTCAATTCGAAAAATACACAGTTGAATGCAAAGGCTGATAAAGTTTAACCTACCACTTCTTATCAATTATTTATATGATATCCTCATATATTCTCTTCATTCTCATTAAAGTTTTTGATAATGATTTCTTTTATTTTTTTCATGGTTGTATAAATGTAGCCCATATGAGATCTCTTTTCACCATTCACCAAATAAAGCACGCTTACAAGTCGGCCGACACATTAAAACAAAACACTACAATGTTTCAAAAAGAAGACATTAAAATTATATTTGTTATATTTTTTTTTTTGCTTGTTTATTCATTTACTTTCTATCCAATCTGAACTAGTAAATATCTTTCTTAAGTTATTTTTTTGTTCATTGATACGTGATATGGTGATAAAAGTCATTGAAAATTGAGTCTTAGTAGTCCTTAACATCTCCCATTACTTAGTAAATTGCCTCATCATGTTGAGCAAACTCATTCTATTATAGATGTAGCCGCTTATAGATATGACCCTCTATTATTTTCTTGATGTGTGCTAGTTTTTCAATATCTTCTAGTATCAAGTTAAGATAATGTGCGGCATAGAGTCCAATACAAATGTGGTCTTTTCTTTTTCAACAATTTCCCTACATAATTTAAACACTTAACAAATAGATAATAGATGTAATCACTTACATACATAAATAAATGAAAATTTCAAATTAAATTATAAGTACCTGCTGCTACATAATTTAAAGTATTATTTGTTATTACTTGAACAACATTAGTTTCATCAACTTCATTCACACAACTGTTAAGTAATTCAAACAATTTCTGTCTCATCTTGATCATAGAAAAAGCATTGATAGATCTTATAAACATGGTTTCTCTTGAAGAATTTACCAAGAAATTCATCAACGATATTTCCTTTCTATCAGTTCATCCATTTGACAAAATTAAACATCTATTTTGCTTCCATTCAGTGAAATGATTTTTCATTGAGTTCTTTGTATGAGTCAATTCTTTTTTGAGGTTAGTAACTCTTATATCATGAAAATTTGGTCCCTTGTTGCCTACATCATATTGATCAATTGCCTCAAGCATTGGTTGGAAACTAGCATAATTCATTGCATTAAATAGAATTGTGGCATCATACATCCATCTGCAAAATAATAAATCGGTTCTCTTTGGCATCTTTCTTGTAGGGATTGTTGATTGTAGTTTGAATATTTTTTTTATTTTGAACAATTATTTCTGGATTAGGAGTGAAGAAATAATCCATATGACTTTTTTACCTTGTTCTTTTATGCCACGACCACTACCACCACTTCCCCCTTCATTGCTACCACTACTAGAAAAATTTTTTCTTTCCATTTTACTAATAAACTTTAGGTCCTCATCATTTTTATCTTGGAACTCAAACATATCTTTATTCACATTATTACTCCCAAAACTCAATTGATTATTTGAGTTTTTTTTTAATAGCATATAATTTTCTATTTTTTTCCTAACATGGTCATGATTTTTTGTATACTTTTTGAATTTCTAAATCCTCAAACAATGTGTTACTTTTGTCTATAAATGTCTCCTTTAGTTACTTTATTACAAAAAATACAAACAAATGTATTTGTATCTTTCTCATTAAATAAATAAACATATTTTCATATTGAATCTTTTCTTTCACTTGAGGCCTTTATTTCAACTTCAATCTATTTGTTTATAATAAGTCAATAATAAAATAATAATTATATTGAGAAAAAATGAAAAAAAAATATAAAATATAATATATTATAAATCTATAAATTATAAACATACTTAATATTTGTCAAACAATTAAAACTTTTTAAAATTTGCGTTATAATTGTTTCATATTTTTTCATAATTTTTTTTTTTGTTAATTTTCATATTTTTTTCTATTTTGTACATTAAATTTTTGAAAAGTTTTTCTTTTTTTTTTTTAAAAGTTTCTTAAAATTTTTTTTTTCCTATTTTAATAAAATTTCTTAGAATATTTTTTTACTTTTATAATATATAATATACATAATATATTATATATTATAAATCTATAAATTATAAAACTTTTTAAAATTTGTGTTCTAATTATTTTATATTTTTTCTATTTTGTGCTTAATTTTCTGAAAATTTTCCTTTTTTTTTTTACAATTTTTTTGAAAAAATTTTCTCCTATTTTAAAGAAATTTCTTAAAATATTTCTCTACTTTTATAATATATAATATACATAATATATTATATTTTATAAATTTATAAATTATAAAATTTTTTAAAATTTGTGTTCTAATTTTTTCATAATTTTTTTTTATTTTTTCGTTAATTTTCATATTTTTTCCTATTTTATATAGTAATTTTTTGAAAATTTCTTTTTTTTTTCAAAGTTCCCTTGAAATTTTTTTTCTCTATTTTAATGAAATTTTTTAAATATTTCTCTACTTTTATAATATATAATATACCAAATCTATTATATATTATAAATCTATAAATTATAAACTTTTAAAAATTTTTTTTCTAATTATTTCATATTTTTTCATAATTTATTTATTTTTTAGTTAATTTTCTGCATTCCAGAAAATTTCTTATTTTTTTAAAAAAATTTTTTTGATAACTTTTTCCCTTATTTTAAAGAAATTTCTAAGAATGTTCATCTACTTTTTTCAGAATTTTTTTCCACAAAAAAAAGGAAAAAATGAAAAAAAATGTCTTTTTGAGTCTTCTTTTCTTATTTCCTCTTCGCCGAGGTTGGAAAATATTTTTGAAAGAATTTTTGTTGAGAGTTTTAGGGTATAATCTGAGAAAGGGAAGGCTTTTATAAGGCTCTAGGTTCAGAAACCCCAAAACGGCATCGTTTTGATTCGGGAAGCCCAAAATGACGTTCTGGAGGTTCCGCATATAAAAAAAAAACATAAACTTCAAAATGATGTTTTGAGGAATTTTAATTTAAAAAAATAACTGAACCCCAAAATGACGTTGTTTTGCAGTGTTTTTATTTTAAAAAAAATTAATCCAACTCAAAACTACATCATTTTGGGTTAGGGCACATTGCTTTGTCTTCTTCCCCTCGATGCGAAACTTCTTGTCTTCTACTCCTCTTCTCCTCTCCTCCTCTTCCCGACGTCACAACCCTCCACCGTCGCTCTTCCTAGATAACGTTTTCCCTTTTTCGACAACCAAAAAAACAAAAAAAAAAGTAAGGAGAAGAATGTGAAGAAGAAGAAGGCTGCGTACCTTAAGCAGCTGCTCTCCTAGAAAAATTTGGGCGCCTCACACCCTTGCACCTCGCCCGAAGAGAGGCATTTTTACCGGGAGTGGGGGTGCCTGAGCTTTAAGCACGTCTTAGGCACACCTTTCATAACTATTATAGTCTCTATGATGAATGAACCCAAAGATGAGATGTAAAGTGTCTTCAATGTTATGGTAGACATTCTCACCCTAAAGAATGTTCCATTAGAAGTCATAGTAGTATTTATGCAATACCAGATGAAAACGTTGAAAAGATAGCTTTCAATTTGTATGGATTATAAAAGGTGGTGTGTTACTATTAGCGGTGGATGGAACAGTACTTTCGAGTGATGAACATCATAATAAATGCAATTAAGCTTAGTATTGTCTTCTTGTATTTTATGGATATAACACTCTTTTGGTGCCATTGAGAAAGTGATGATGTGAGATGAAAATGTACTCTAATTAATACTTGAGAAGAATTTAAAAGAGATTCATTAATAATTTTATTTAGAATATCCTTAAAATGAAGTGAGAACAAAATTACAAAAAGTTATTCAACATTGGGAATTACTAGAAGAGTTTGCAGAAATCATGATCTAGATTTTTGATTTAGGATAACGAGAGATATGAGAGCTCATGGATTATCTTATACCTTGAGAAAATAAGAATCACAAAAAAGAATATTCAAAACCTTTCTTGGTCCATGTCGGTAGTAGAGTTATTGGTGGAATTTAAAAAGAAAAAATACTTGATTTTTTCTAAAAATAGATATATAAGCAAATGCAACTAACTCAAGAGTAGTAATGAAAAGTTGTATGAGATGGTAAAAATAAAAAAAGAGTTATTAACATGTTTTCTCAGACCATGCCAAATACATGATTTTATGTGTTAGGGAAAACTCTTTTCAAAAGCCTTGGAGATATAGGATATTAAAAATGAGACACTTGGCTGAGCTTGATTTTGTTGAATTTCATCAATGTTAAGAAAATTAGTAAGCAAAAAGAGTTGATGTTTACTTATGTTATTATAACTAGTTAGAAAGTTATTTCTTTAATTGATCATGTGCTATCAAATACCTTTACTTTTGAAGATATTGCAAGAAACTAGACTTGATTATAATTTATAAGTTGAACTTGGTTTGATTATATTGAATTCCATCAATACCAAGAAAATTGGTATGCAAAAAAGGTTAATGCAAATTGATATTATTATAATAGGTCAGAAAGTTGTCTTTTTAATTAATTTTAGAGTATTAAATATTTTCATTTCATAAGATACTGTAAAGAAATTAGGTTTGATTATACGATAAGGAAATAAATTTATCAAAATCATCAAATTTAAAGAAATTATAAGCAAAGTAAATGGATTAATAAAAATTATGCATATCGGGTTATGCAAGGTGAGTGAAACTATCAGGATAAATTAGATAATTTATTTTGATAATTATAATTGTGTTATTAGTTTAAATTTTCTTCATTAAGTCAATGTGCTTGTGATATTTTTTATTTATTATCTATGCATTATCGATCCTCAATGTTAGTCTGTTATCTAAATAAGATGAGAATTGAGAAAACTTGCGAACATATTCTTTGCAATTCAACTATCTAAAGGAGTAAAATATAATGATATAGCTTATTTGATCTCTTTAAATGGTTATCTGATTGTGAGACTTGAAGATGAGATGCTAAGAGAAAATCTTGAAATGATAGTATTATTCAAAGATATCATATTGTTTGAACTATTCAAGAAGCTGCCACCAAAAAAAGAAATAAATCATAAAATTGAGCTGATGATCAATGCTCAACTTCAACTAGAGCTCTTTATTGGGTAATACTGCAAGAAAAGGAGTTAAAGAAACAACTTAAAAAGTTAATTAATATAGAATTTATCCAATTATCTAAGATCATATGGAGCATAAATACAATTCCAACAAAATTATGATGAATCCTTATGACTATGTATTATTTATTAAGTCCTTGACAAATTGATAGTGAAGAATAAATATTTTATTCCTCTTATAGCTTATATATTTGATCAACTGTGTGAGATAAAATAATTTATGAAATTAGATTTATGATTAAGGTACTATCAAGTTTGGATAACTGAAGGTGATAACTTAAAGTTTGTAAGTGTGTTTTGGTATGACTTGTACAAATTTCTGGTAATGTATTTTTGACTCACAAATGCACTCATGACATTTTGTACTCATAAATAATATATTTTAATGTTTTTTGGTTACTTTGTGATCATATATTTGAATTATATTTTGATCTATAGTCGATTATTAGGGGAATACATGATTCACATTAGATAAATGTTTTATCCAAATACTAAGAGTATTCTCACATAAACACCTTGATGACAAATTTATGGAAGAATCTTCATAGCCTTACCAAATCATGCAAAGTCTTGTGGTTATATTGATGTATCATATTTTGTTATATGAATGATCTTAATCCTTCATAGTCATCCAATTTTTTTAGAACGTTGTAAACTCTAGTGCATGCAAATACTACCTAATCTTATACAACAAGGATGGATAATAAGATAAGAAATTATTTTCAAACTTGATGATAATGATTGACAATGATTGATACATTAAGTCAAAAGATGTATCAGTCATTATTTTTAAATAGAAAAAAATGAGAAAATTTTGTTCAAATCAAGCTTGATAACTAAAGTTTTTTATATATTTTGATTGTGTTAGAATGCAAACTATGAAAGACAAAGACAATGAATGATACATTTAGTCAAAAGATGAAAGTTTGTCACTATTAATGATACTTGATGTTTCCATAAGGGAATGCATTAAACAAGTGAAACTCAGTCCTCATTTCCAAATTGTTGATGGATTATGTTATAGGAGGAAAGACAAAAAGATTTCGAGTTGAAAATGACTTATTCATCGAGTGATGCATATATGTCTTATTATGTGTGAAGTTATGAAAGAAAATTATACAAGAATACTATCATTATAAGTGGATTGGGCATCAAAATATTTATCACACTCCAGCTCTTGTGGAAGAGTAATATTTTTGTTCATAACTAAAAAGTGACATAAATGTCAACGTGAAAATTTTTTGCGTCAATAGGACAACGAGGAACAAAAGTTGTTAGTGGGCTTCATAGAATCTCTACTAGTACCAGATTGCTCATTGAAAATATGCCTATGAACTTCATTGTGAGTCTTTCTAAAACTAATGATTTGAAATGGTTATTGTTGTGATAGATTTGTTTTCCAAGTACGATATGTTCATACCAACAAGAGAATGAATAACAAAAAAAAACAATGAAACAATTTCTTAATAACATAGTGAAATATTTGAGTAATTGAATTGTTGTCAATAATCAAAATGAATAATTAATGAGTTAATTTTAGATAGAATAATTAAGTAAATGAATTAGATCTAAAATTTCTACTAGTGTTTATTCTCAAACCGATGAATAAATTGAGAATGCAAATATTTTAT
Source organism: Sapria himalayana (assembly GCA_029783825.1). Lineage (NCBI taxonomy): Eukaryota > Viridiplantae > Streptophyta > Magnoliopsida > Malpighiales > Rafflesiaceae > Sapria > Sapria himalayana. The sequence goes on along the minus strand of JAREIK010001381.1, from coordinate 246,634 downwards.
TGGAATATTTTTTAGCACTTTGTAAGTGCATCATAATGAGATTGACTATAATTATTGGATACGATGGCAAGAGATGAATGTGCAATACAAAGAGGAGAGACTGATGGCAAGAAGAGGTAGATTTAGCTTAAATTTGTCTAAAAAAATATGTCAAATAAATCTAAGTGGACTAATGATAAGAGATGGACGTGTAATATAAAGTAGGCAACTTGATACTTGTAAGATTATACTTGATACTTTGACACAATAGAGTTCACATAACCTTAGTGTGAAGTTATGAAGGGCCTTTTTGCATTCTGGGTAAAGTGGGAAAAATATCTTATTGATTTGAGTTGCTCTTGAAACTTAAGATACATTTAATTTTTCATGTGACTATGTTAACGTTATCTCATGAAAATCATGCTCATATTTGAGTGAATATTTCATACGTTAAAGATGTGGATTGTATTATGACAAATCTTATTGTTAGATCAAAGAATTATGCAAAAATATGAGTACTTGTAAAATGAAAAATAATCCTAGTGAAATAAATTGGGAACTAACTAAATCACTATGACAATTTCAAGAAACGATAACTAAATTTCACAATGAAAATTTGACGAGGATATCATTGAATTAGATGTGAGAGAATTATCATGGTCCAATCATTCTCGTGGAACATAGTTTGAACCAAACCCAATATTGAATGAGTCATTTCACCTTGCAAGTCCTAAAAGATTCTAAAGTTTTGGAAATGAGCATACGAATATATATGGGTGAAGTGTAATTGATCTTCTAGATGTTTTTAAGGTTTTCTTTTCATTTCATGTGATGTAAGTTTGTGATACTTGACGTGATCTTGGCCATTAGTGTAAGGATTCTTTCTATACAAGGAAAACCTCCTATTATATCTATTGAAAAATTTTAGAATTATTTGTGAAATCACTCATTTTCTTTTGATTTGTTTGTGTTTTTTTTGTGAGGAAAAAGTAGATTATCTTAAACTCATGAAGAGTGTAATTTTTAATCTAAGGTCGAACGTAATAATATTTAATTTTGTGTTCCATAATACTTAATAAATACAATATTTAATGAGCCTTAATAAATGAGTACCTCTCCCAATTCAAAATATCATGTACTATTTTTCTATGAGAATTTTTTTTTTAAGTTTTTGAATACTTTGCTAAAATAAATTCTCATTTTTAATTATTATTTTAGGAAGAAGAATGATACAGTTTTACTTATTTGAAATTTCACAAATGCTAACATACTAAATCTCATATGAATTCTAAAATTAAATGTATTTGTATAAGAATAATATTGAGATGAGTAATTACTTGTGAAATACTCGTGAGAGCATAATGTACTAGGTGTGATTTTTTAATTATATCTTCAAAATCATTTCTTCTATTATATATGAAATTAAACGTGCTGATAAAAGGAAGATGAAAAAAAATTAGTGCAAAAAATATATTTTTTTAATTTTTTTAATATTTTCAATTGATTTATTTTTGGCAAAAGATGAAATATGGAAGTGCAAGTCAACGTGCAAGCCATGTGAATTGAAGGATTTTAAGTGAACATGTATTCATTTATCTAATCTAATTGATAAAAAATGTATTTTAATAAAATTATCAAAGAATGTAAATCAACATCTTATTTGGGGATTTAGAAGTGTTTGGATATGCATATGAAAAATATTAACATATATCATCACAAAAAATAAAAAAACTAAAATGCATATGAAAAATCAAATATAAATGAGAAGTAAATAAATAAAAAGTTATCATTATGAAGCTTTCAACATACAATGAATGTTGAAACAATTCAAAAATTTGATATTCTATCTTAAAAGTAGAAATAAAAAATGAAAATAAAATTAAAATTTGTCCAATCTCTTTCAAACCAATGCGTTAATATACAAAACATCGAGTTTAGAAGAAAAAGAAGTAAACCAAGGCCTTCCCAAAAATTTTATAAATATGTTGGTAAATTAATCTGTGGTAGGAATATAGATTGTGAATATAATTTGATTCTATATTTTTTTATTGAGAAAGTATTAATCTAATTTTATGTAGATTTTTTTTTTGGTTGTGGAACATTAAATTAGAGGTTATATGTTTTTTTGACTGATTATCATAATAGAGAGTAGTGGGAGAAGTGACAAAAATTTGATGCCTTCAAATAGATACATGATCCAAAGAATCTCACAAGTAGTTGTAACTATCATATTATACTTTGTCTCTATATTGAATCTAGAGATTAACTTCAGTTGCTTAAATCTTCAGGGGATAAGATTATTCTCAAACAAATATAGTAACTTATACTATATCTTTCTGAAGTTTAAATATTTGGCTAGTTGAAAATTCCTATGCTCATCAAATAAAATACTAAGCCTTGAAGACTTTTTCATGTATTTTTAAGTATGTGAAGAATTGTTTCCAGAAATTTATTGTAGTTGATTTAGAAAATAACTAATTATATTATTGATCGTATAAGTTATATTTAATTAAATAATAGTTATCTAATTAATCTTTTCTCCTATTCTTTTATATATAATGAAATAATGCGATGAGTTCTTATTAGATAATAGATTATTGTCTGACTTAATAGATATATTTATTAGAGTACAACCTAAAAGATCAATACTTGAGAGAGTATCTAAAATATATTTTTTTCATGATAATACAATATTTCAACTATCATATATCATCTTAATTCCAAGAAAATGAGTCTTATAAGATATTTTGTTTAAATATGTAATTGAATATTGTTAGTATAAATGATAATGTATAATTTTAAAAGCTTACAAAAACACATATAGTTAACAAGTAATATGATAGTGAATAAAAGTTTTAAAAGGCAAAAATATTAAGTGAGAGATTTTTGTTTCGTGAGTTGAGGTTTAAGCCTTGAGGCATCGAGACGTGATCTTTTTGAGTTTCATATTATATAATTAATTAATATTTAAAAATATATAAAAATATATTTTATATGATTCCAAGAACTTGTTCTTAGACAACTTGTTCTTGAATGTGCTTGGACAACTCGTTCCAAGAATGAGTGGATGCAGCTCATACGGGAATGAGCTTTCCAAACTTGTTTGGGACAGTTACATGTGTCAATAGGGAACAAGCTGTCCAAGCTCGTTTGGGATGGTTTTTTTCTTCTCTCGAAATTGCAAAATTGCTTTTTAATGCCATAAGGCTTTTTTTGCCATGCCTCGCCTTAAGGTTGGCATCTAGGCGCGTCTTGAAATGCCTTTTTACATGTTATAGTGAATCAAGTTCTTTTCCACAAGAATTGAATATGTGTGAAAAAAATATAAAAATAAATTAGCTTTAAATAAGTAACTAAGTATATTCAAATCAAATAGTAAAGATGTAAAATCAAGTTAAAATTAAAAATAAATTCTAAGAATTAATAAAAATAAAAACTATAACAGCAAAGAATGATGTAATAATTATATGATAGAATAAGCTAAAGCTAATGAATCCATTTAAATTATTTTTTATATCTAATTGCTATAATATTATTGTAACATTATAATAACAAATAATTTCCAATAAATTAAAATTCAAGTCAAACATACCAAATTTTCAAATTTAACAATATTTTTCATAATTTTCAGTCTAAATTAAATTTATTTTTATGTTAATCCAATAAGAAAAATGCAACTTAAAGTATCAATTCTTTTGAGTTTTATAAAGTAAATATCATATTTCTATATCACTCACAAATAGATAAGTTTAAAAATAATGAAATAAATATCATTTAATTTAAATCTTCTAATTTTAATACTTTTAGAATTAAAATTAGTATTGCATCTTGGGTATTCATCATTCGTTGATTCTTCTCACATTTCAAATTCATCCTGTCATTTGTTCTCAACCATTCAAGGCATATATCAATGACATAGTTCAAAAGCTGCTGCTATTCTTCTTGTTTTGGCTGCTCGTATGAAATGTGTGCTATGTGGGTTTCTTTCATCATTTTATTTATGTGGATGTTGAAGACAGAAATGCTGAGGCTCTCCATTTGCTTACTCTAAATGATGAGGGATAGGTATCCAGAGTTTAAAAGTTATAAAATAAGCAGTACTAAAGTAAGTCATTGGAATTCCAATTATAATAAGTATATTTAATAGAACCTCCCAATGGGGGTATTTTGATAGACAGTAAAGGGAAGATTTTGGGGATCCCTCTAATTCAATAAAGAGAGGGGATTTCTGTTTTCATGTTAATACTTTTATTAATTAATATTCTTCCTAATTCACACTATGGGAGAATATTTTGTCTCATGTTAATACTTTTATTTTCTTTAACTTAGTTAAGAGAATATTTCTTAGTTATTTTGTTGTTATTCTTATTAATTCGACTAAAAGAGAATATTTTATAGTTTTTATATTGTCATTTTCTAAGTCTAGGAGCTGTGCCGTGAGGATCCAAGTTGGTGAGTGACTCTTATGACTTCTAAAAAAAATCCTATCCCGAATTTCACTTCATAAGAATATTTTTTAAATTTTTTTATATCTTATGGAAATCAATCTCAACTGATTCAAAATTTGCATCATTTCAAATTGGTGAGCGATTCATATGATCATGGTGTCTTGAAATCTTTATGAATGGGGTATTGAAGATAATTGTCAAATTTTCTTTCTTTTTTTTGGTTTTTTTAATTTTCTTTTTACTTCATATTTCTGTTGGGAGCATCTAAACCATGGGTGAATGCAATCAAAATTATCCAACATATAAAGGCTTGACATGTATCATTTTAATTAAGTATTTATAAATTTATATTTTTAAGTATTATTTATAATTTTTATTTTATTGAATTTGTACAAAGTTTATTCTTCATAGTGATTTGCAAACTAGAATCAACAATACAAATTTTTGAAGATTGAGATACTTATTACAATGTTTCAATAGAGTGAAAAGTATTTATATATTTCACTATGATTTGAAACTTTCTTGAAAGCATTATTGTCTTAATAGTTTTGAATATTCTATTATCCTTAAGATGAGTGTTTTATACAAAAGAAGGAAGACGTGCTTGTGACAAAACCTATAACAATGAGTGTTATATATACCTCTTTTATTTTTTTTGGAAAATAATTGCAAGATTTAAATTTCAATAGTTAATTTTAGAATCTCCTGATTTTATGGTATATTTCTATTATTTTTAAAAATCTATGCAAGTTTTATTTTTTTAGAATAAATTCTAAGTAATGAGTAATTAAGTTTTCGAGCTTATAATTAATTTAGAGTTGATATTGAAATACAATCAATGGTTATTATTAAAGGTGTCAAGTGGGCTGGATAGCCTGGGCATTGCACGAGGCACGACCCAACCCGACACAACCTGACACAACCCAGAATCATACTAGGAACTAGATTGTGCCAACCCTAGGCATTGCTATTGCCATGCTAGGATAGATCGAGTCGTGCCTCATGCCAGGTCAGGAATGATCTGCATGCCTGGCTCGGTGGCACGGTCTACCGGCAGGATGATTTCTAACTGAGCACGAATGGGTCATCGGTCACTGGTCAAGCCCTATTGGATAACAACCTGATTGGGTGAATATTTAAAAAAATAGCCACGTAAGCTGGGTTTGGCTTATGTGGCCAGGCTGTCCTCATTCGAGGCCTTTGGGCCTCGATCGAAGTCCGCACTGCCAGGCACTACTCGACACTAATACGGTCCAACTTGGTAGTGCTGGGCCTGTTGTATACTTTTATGGATTAGAAGAAGATTTTTTTTTTAGGAAATCTCATTCTCTAAAGAATTAACCAATTGTATACTTTTTGTAGTTAAAGATGACTCTAAAGAAAAATCATCATAATAAGATTAAGTTCAAAATCAACTAATTTTTTTTTCTAGGAAATCTAACCAAGAGAAAGCTCTTGATTAGAGGTTCAAAAGGGATTTTAGAGGAACAACAAAAAGTAATAGATTAAGATGACTTTTATGATATTCTATCTTGTCTTGATTTCTAACTAATATTTTTATATGAGTGAAAGTGATTGAACTAGCTCATAAGTTAGATGCTTCCATCAAAATATATAAAAAATAAAAAATAAATAAATTAAAATCACAATACTTTTTTATAAAATTAGTGCATACAAATCTGCAACACTAAGTTTGAATGAAAGAATTTGTAATATGAGGTATCCTCAAGGTTTTTGTGAAAACATCAATTAGCTGCTATACTGTCTGAATGTATGTTGTAGTAGTGGTTCAATCCCAATTTTTTTTGCTGATAAAGAAATAATTCATTTTAATATATTTTATTCATTCATGAAATATTAGATTGAAGATTATATGTCTCACTACCTGACCATCATAATAAAGAGTAGTGAAAAAAAAGTGCATATCCAATTCTATTGAGTAAATATATTCTTTAAAATTTTTTATAAGTAATTATTATTAATGTTCTATATTTTTTTTTTATATTTGATCTCGAAATAATTATATACCATTTATTTTTTTAAGAGATAAAATACTCCAAAGAAAAATATAAAATATTGTCATATATTTCTTTTTGGCGTATGCTAATATTCAATTTAAATCTGAATATCTGTTTAATTATAAGTGTTCATGATCCCTAAAAGAGAAATAAATCTTTAATACTTTTTTACATACCTCAATATATGAAGAGCTAGGTCAAGGTAAAAATGATAAGGAGAATTTATAAAATAATTAAATATCCTGATTGCATATGTTATATCCAATTATTTCTGAGTCATACAGTCTATATTTCTTATAATTTTCATATAAATAATAGAGTCAGCTTGAAAGATAATATTAGAAATGAAGTCAATACATATATCATCTGTTATGTTTGGAAGTATCAAGTTAAATTTAATACATGAATATCAAATACATGAGTATCAAATACAAATTTTTTATGTAACAAGATACTTTTTGTAGATCATATCTATGTTAAATAAATATTTGAGTCAGTCAAAATTTTTTATTTGAAATTATGTATGGAACTATTCTTTGAGTTGGATAAATTTAACTTATTATTTCTAGTAATCAAAATATTATCTATGTAATAATTAATAAAATTATTCTTTCATTAGATTTTTTTTGGAAGAATAAAGAAACATGAGTAATTTACACGTGTAACCCAAACAAAGTTACTGGGATTACTTTTAAAAATCGTATAACTAGTGCTCTCGGTAACTAATTTAGGTCATACCATATCTTATGTAATTTTTAAACTGCACTTGATTGTACTGTTTTAAATTTGATGACTACTTCATTTACTTTTCCTTTGCAAAGTAATTTTGAAGAATATATTCTTCACTTCTACCTGGTATATCATTTAATCGTGTGATATTGTAAGAATAATATGAATATATATTGAGATTATTTTGGCTATTAAAGAGGTGGTGCCTTGATAATCCATACTAAATGTTTAAGTATTTTTCCTCACTATTTGCCTCATCTTAAAGTGATATACTTTCTTATTTGGATATGTCTTCATAGTGAACATCACTTGCAACTAATAATAGCTTTTTTTGAAGTTCGAGATACTATTTATCAAATTCCATTAGAGTGAAGGGTATGTATTTTTTTTAGTATGCCTTGATGATATTCTAGATGAAATATTATCACAGAAAGAAACTTGAGTATCCTATATTATCAAAAGATATGATAAAAAAAATAAAAAAGTGATCAAGATAAAAATATGATAAAATCTTTGAAATCAAGTACTGAGTATTGCTCATATATTTTTTTCAGAGAGCGATAAGAAGATCAATATTAGAGGGGTTGGATGTTATATTGTCTGATTTCTCAATAGGCTTGTCTCTAGTTTGAGATGGTTGGCTATGTCTATTTCTCTTGGGCAAGATCAAAATATCATAAATTCATGAGTGATCAAGTCTTTTAATTGTTGACTCAATATGAGTTTATATTGGTGTAAATTCTTATACTACTCTTTCATACGGATCTGAATGAGATTTTATTACAAGGTAAACTTCACTCTTTGTAGACATATGTTTTAAATTTGTAGATAGATATAATAATTTTATGTTAGTAACAATATATTGAGTATCAACATGATCAGTTATAGTCGATGGGAAACTCTCTTTACTAGCGTGTGATTCTGGCAGGATGGTAAGTAAGGGAGAAAGGCTAATGAACCTATATTTAATATCTAAATTTATACTCTTCATAAGTTTGTTAAAATATAATTCAATACAAAAAGTAATATTCATACTCACTAAAATTTTTTTAGTCTCTGATATAAAAAATTTGTATATTGAGTACTAGAGTGTAATAAAATTTATCCCATTCCTCTAGATATTAAATTTTCTTGTTTTAGAGAGTGATTGAGGACAGAACAAGTGAATCTAAAAATACTAGGAGGTAGACTAAATATTATTTCTTTATAATGCAAGACCTAAAAGGATATGCATTAAGAAAAAGTAAAAGAGGATATCAAATTGGTGAGGTAAATTGTGTTTTAAATTGTACATCTAATACCAATTTGAAATTATTATTTCAAGTATGACTATCTCAGTTGTTTTAATTAAATATATATTCTTTTTTTAGTCACACTATTCTATTGAGTGTGTTAATACAGAAAGTATGATATATAATTTTATGATTTATATAATTAATATTAAATTAGATTGATATATATTTTAATATATTATTATTTTTTAATTTTTTTATATTTTTATCGAATAAAATTTGTATCATTTTGTGAAAATTTTTAAAAATATAAAGAATTTGTGATTTATATAAAAAGAAATACATCCACAATTTTATAAAATATAAAGAATTGAGTAATTATCAATAATTTGATGAGATACCTAAATTACTTTTTGATTGTATTTCTACTAATCCTTATATGTCTGAGTATATTAGGTCAAATATGTTTATACTCAAACTAGAGGTGTCAAATGGGTCGGGCCGGCCTGTCTGGCACGATACACGACATGATTTGGCCATACCTAGGCCGGCACGACATGATTCAGCCGTGCCTGGGCCGATACTACATGAGAATTTTTAGTGCCTGTGCCGTGCTTGTCCACGGCACTAATCGTGTTGTGCCGTGTCGAGGCCAACTAGGCCTCGTGTCGTGCCTGGCCCGACATGGTACAGTGGCCCGTTGGCACTGTACCTCGGCACGAGCCGAGAAAATGCTTCAGTGGCAGAAGCTGAGCCTGACGGGCAAGACTCATTGAGCTTCGAAGTGAAGAAAAATAGTGGCAGCACGTCGTCTCGCCGTCAAAATCCTACTTTTTTTTATAAATTAGGGTTTCGGCGACGCGGCGGCGAACCCTAATTTTTTTTTTAATTTTGGGGTTCAGACCGGCCGGGCCGAACCTGGCAGATTCGTGCAATGGGCTCGTGCCGGGCCAGATCCGGCACGGTACAATAGGCACGACATGGATTCATGGTCGGGCCGGCTAAAAATGGGTCGGCCCGGCCCGGCCCGACATGTTTCGTTTGACACCTCTAACTCAAACCATATTGACATGTAAGATAAGAAGTTCATGTATATTTTCATTATTAATACACCTTGCATTTTATGGTTGAAATATTTATAAGATTAGGATAAAATATTCAAAACCTAGCCAATGATGAGTAACAAAATTGAGGGTGTATAAATAACAAGTCCAAAGTACTCAAACAACTAAAATAATATAATGTAAGAACTAACATAAAATCTGATCTACTCAATTTAAAATAAAGTTTACCTTAAAATTATTCAATCATACAACTAAATATTAATAGAAAAAAAAAAAATTGAATTGAATTATTAAAAAAAGGACAAAAAATATTTGAACTTTCAATTGATGATTAAGATTATTGCTTTGTATAGAATAAATTTGAGTTGATTTCATCTTCACAAGAAATGTATTAATAATCTTAACAAATGACTGGTATACTAAAGATATGAACTATTAGTTGGAATAGGAGCTAAATATTTTATTAGGAGTAAGCTTATTGAAATAATTACATCTTAGATTTCATATTAGTTGTGAGCTTTGTGTATCAAGTTAAATTATGATGACATGTTTTAATTTCATAAAAGTAGTTTTTTACTGTATACTTATGATAGTCTAAATTTCTTAAAAATGAGTTTGATGTATTATTTTATTATGTGGCTTTAGTATAATGTATTTTTCATTTCTCTAAGTATTTCTATTTTGTATGATATTAGATGTATCCTAAATTTAGCCCAGTAACATTGTGCATTGCTGAAGAAATTGTTTCACTGTTGTCACTATATGGCTGCCATTGTTAAGGTGCAGACAATATTATTCATGACACTATTTCTACATCTCTTTGTACTAATAGATGCTTTCTCCATGTTTGGGAAGGCACTTGGGAGTATTTTTGAATAGATTTCAGTAAATTGGTTGTCCGAATCACTTTGGTTCTAAAAATATTATTATAAGAGCCCAAGAAATGTTTCAGTTAGTTTTAATTTCATTTTGACTTGAGTTAGTTTGGTTTGGCTGATTCGACTAGTTTATTTTTTGGTGGATTTTTTTTTTTTTTTGGTATTTTTGTGATTTTTGAGAATTTCTTTTCTAGATAATTTTTCCTTGAGTTGATTGATTTCATGATAGTTAAGCTTGTTACTCAAATTAGTACACATTGGTTATTGAAAGGGTGGTCGTATCTATAATCAGACACAAATATCAGAATTTAGTTTTCTGGATAATAGAGATTAGATCATTTCTATCAATTACCAAAGGTTGATAGATTGGGGAAGTAGGTGACTATTAATGCTCAATTTTTTAGTTTATTCATGCCAATCTATTTATAAGAATATTTTGACAATATTTGCTTATCGAATTATTTGTAGGGGTGTTTGAGATCTAACCCCACCATTGTATTTATTCAGGATATTTGATTTTTATTAGAGTATTTTTCAGAAAACTTTTCACTGTGAGTAAATACATCTTGATTTGTGAGTTTGCAATCAAAAAACTTAGATGCGCTTACCATATAATAAAATCATTTGATGAAGATTCTTTATTTTTATGCTTTTAAAGATAAATATACCATCTTGAAAACTTAAATTCTTAGTGATTATTTGTTGAGGAATCAAGGGAGGGAGGGAGGGATGGAAATATATAAGAGAGATATTTAGGTTTCCACTACTAGTTTCAATCAAAGTGGGATAAGGTTATCTAGTCATGTGACTATAACCTACTATATATTTCTAGTTGAGAGAGGGAGGAGTAGGAGGGTGAGCGTGTGATAGAGAGATGTTTTTCCTAATTATGACAATTGGGACATACTAGAAATTATTGCTAGAGACTTCATCGTGAGTTGAGGTAGATTTTCTTCCGAGGCCATAAGACATGTAATAGTCTACTCAAACTACTTAGGGCTCATCATATATTCTTTTAATTGATGCAATTATGATATATAACAAATAATGTATCAAATTTTAGACATTGTGTTGGCATTTCCAAACTTATACCTATCAGTCTTTTCTATAATGATTTTGTCCATTACTTTTTTAGAATACAAAGACACCTTTTAGAATAATTTCACAAACTATAATAGATTTCTTATCTAGGCAAGTTGGTGCTCAATTAGCATGTGAGTGACCAATTGATTAAGTGTGATCATTATTTTAAAAAAAATATTAAAATTTAGAGTTTTCTTCAAATGTATGGAGTATGTAAAGTATTATATATATATATGTGTGTGTGTGCGTGTGCGTGTGTGTGTGTAGGGAAATTGATTAAATGATTAACTTTAATGATAACTATGATATATTTGATTGGAAAATTATTAGATAGTTTGCATTTATTTATGTCGATGATTCTTTTATATTGGATATGTTAAATAAAAATATCTATGACAACTAAAAATTGCTCTTGGATCAAACGGTGTACTTGTTGGTGCACTATCAGCAAAATAAAACATTGCAAAGTTGCAATCATAATTTATATCCATCTAATTTTCAATGATTTAAAATCATTCTTCAAAAATAGTCTTGAAGCCTAAGAATAAGAGACTATTGAGATTCTTCATCCGAAACAAAGGTTGATATAACTAATTGAATTGAGTGATTCTCAACTCATTATTATTAATAATAATATTATCATCTATATAACTAAAAAAAAAGAATAGACTTTCTATGTGAGATATTTTGATGAAAGAAAAAAAAATAAAACATGTGTAGGTGAAAAGAAATCACAATCATAGAAAATTTGCACCATCAAGTTCTCAAAAATTGCGTTGGTTTATATATATATATATATATATATATATATATATTAATTAATTAATTTCTTTGAAGAATAATATTGTTTTTGTCTAATAGATAAAGCAACCACCATTGAGAAGTTGCAAGTATAAATTGATTTTGATAGTCATTTTAGTCAATAGTGCAAAAATATATTGATAATCCAAGTAAGCAACCATCTTGAGGATCATAAAGAGAACTATTTTTACAACAACTATTTTAACTAATAGTGAGATTGTATCCATGTAATTAACTTTATAAATTTTGATTAAGGTTTTTTATAAGTCTCACTTTATACCAAGTTTATGTATGTGTGTGATTTCATTAATGCTAATATATCAAATCTCATAAGAACTCAAAAGGTAAAAGTATTTGAGTAAAAATAGTTCTAAGATGATTGATCACTAGAGAAATTGTTTTGTTATATATATATGTATTGGAGGTTATGTCTTAGTGACTAATAGTAAGATTATAGCTTTGTCTCAGGCCAGTATGTCTTAGGTTTGAAACTAATTAAATGTAATCTCCTTGAATTTTCAAGGTTTAGATAATAACTTTTCTTAAATCACACATTAAAGTGATTCTTGTATACTGGGTACTACCTCTTATGACCATGCCAAATATGATCTTAAGCCTATTTATCTTATCTTTAGGTTAAGTTTTCACAATATCTATTTCTTTCTAAAAATTGAAATTGAATAAGTAAATGAGGCTTTTGTAGACTTATAAGGTAGTCAAATAATTTTTCTTTCAATCTCTATTTTTGAAAATAAGTTTGTCGTTTCTTGGGGTATAAATTTCAGTAACTTTTTGGGCTATGTTCTATTTTTTTTTTGGAACACACTGCACATCAAAGAGTGTCTTACCTCTCACCCTTACGTCTAACCCTCCCCACCCATTCTCTATCTGAGATGGAACTGAAATGTAACTGGCTACTCCAAAATTTTCTAGTGAGTGTCACTAGTAATTAATCTTGATATATTGTGCTCACTAGTCTATGAAAAAGTGATAAAAGTTAAACATTCATCACAATTTAGTTATCTTAATCATTTCAATCTGTAAGATATGAATGTATGTGGTGGACATTCTGCTATTTTGTAAATCATAGTATTTATGGTCTTCAACTTTCACCAAGTAACAAGAGGATTCGACCATGGTGGGGATGTAACATTGTTTATCATCTGATGTTACCTAGGATGGTCCCAATTAATGATGTAGATTGCTTACATTTTTTTTCACACATAAACCAACATCCCATAAAAATAGTTCAGTACCCAAATGAAAATCTAGCCTAAACACAATGTAAATGTTCACTAATTCATTTTTTTCTTGGAGATGAAGTTGATTAATGGAAAATTTTGTGTTTGGGATATCGGTGTCAAACAAGCCGTGTCATGTTGGTATGACCCATTTTTTCTTGAGACGATAGTGCTATCGTGTTGTGCCAGACACGACATGGTCCACCAACCCAGCATGACAAGTCAGGCATGGTAAAGTCCATGGCCGTGTCGACTGTGTCAAACATAAAAAATAATGACTAATTACAATTGGCCACGTGGTTGATTTTTTTTTTAATGAACTATTTTGTGGCGAGGTGGTCGAATTTAAAAAAAAAATTAAAATTGCCCTGGTGACTGGCCGACGGGATCCCATCTAGCAGTCACCCATGCTTGTTTATCGTGCCACTGGGCCAAACACACAGGTTATGCCTAGCCTGACATGAGATACTCCTAATGCTGGCCCAACACGACATGAACCGTGCCAAGGGCGGCCCAGATCAAACATTGCTGAACCGGTCCAGGTCACAGGCCGTGCCTGGGTCACTCGGCGTGTTTGACAAATCTACATTGGGATAATAACTAGAGGATAGTCATTAATGATGTTAGTGACAACATGAACAACAAAATGATAGTGAGCCATATTTTATAATATTATATAATTATATTGCAGAAAAAAATTAATATATAAATAAATTAAACATATGATTTTATTTTCTTCTTTTGTATATGGTTAAAAAATGTATAAATAATAAATAAAAATGATTGTAGTTTGTAGTTTCCTTATTATATATATTTCATTACATAAATGATACAAGAAAAATTAAACACAATAAAGAAATACATCAATCACAATAAATGAAATATTCTTGAATCTCAAGAGGTTTTTTGATAAGTATTATGGAGTCTATCTTTGAAAATATATCAAATTACCTTAAAGATTTTCATAATTATTGAAATCTAAGACAAATAAAATTAAATTTCATTAGCTTTATTGATAAAGCAATCTTTTATATTAAAGGTAAAATAATTGAGGTAACACATACATTGGGTGATCCTATCAACACATAATAATAAAGAAATTTTTAATAATAAAAAAAGCTTTCATAATATAAACTTTAACATCACTCCTTAAAATGATGCATAATAGTTTAGTATATCAAGATCGGAAGAAAAATAAACTAGTTTGAACCATGATGAAATTAAAACTAAGAGTTAATTAAAATTAGACATGATTTAGTTAAAAATTGAACCTGTTTAAACTAAAACCAAATTATGAACAACTAAAACTAAATTAGTCTGAATCAATAAAAATACGAACATATTTGAACTATAATTAAACTATAGTCATGAACTATTTTGAACAAGAACTAAATTATAATCATTAGCTATTTTAAATTAGAATCAAACTTGCTAGTGATTTCTTTTTCAAAAATAGAGAGAATAAAAAATACTGAACAAAATATTCTTGTCTAGCTGAATTAGGAAAAATAACGACTGAAAAATTAAATAAAATATTCACTTAGCCGAATTATAATGTATGCAAAGAGCCTTAATCATATGTAATGTATGCAAGAACTATTCCACAAAGAAGCTTGTTACCAAGTGGACAGTCATGCAAAGAGTCTTAACATCTGCTCTAATTTTGCTGGGGAATATTTCAGGCAAGAGGAGGGAGGCATGGAACACCTTGTAAATTTTAACCATGATTCTGTACTGTTTCTGGATGCTGGTGGGGAACGTCACACATATGAATCTGGTAGACCAGCAAGAGAAGTGCGAATATTTAAAGAGGCATCAATAAAGATCCAAAAACACATGAATATGCTGGGACTGAAAGGCTGGTAGAATACTTTGCCAAACAATGAGCCTAAATGGAAAGACAAGTGGTCATGTACAAGGCCAATAAGTTCTCCAATTCCCTAAGGCATTTTCCAGAACCCATCAGAAGAATCAGCTTTCAGCTCCCATAAATATAACAATGCTGATGGGAATAGGGAACAGGCCAAGGGACCACCAAGTATATTTTCGAAATGAATTCCACAATCCAAAAATGGATCATTGAATTTTACTAAGAACATCTGACTTGAGAAGAACCTTTTAGATATGTATCCAAACTGATAACTTTGTGTTTGCACATTAACAGTGCAAAAAGAACCCCCAAGTCGGCTATGAATTGCAGAATAGCACCTGCATACAATCTTGTTGTATAAGCAAGCGGAAGACAAGCGTAAGCATGAAGAAATGTGTCTGGGTTCCAACTAAATGAGTGGATAAGTGATGAGAAAACAACATCTGTTCTTCCAAGCAACTGAGTTAAATCAAACTTGAGATTCTTTTCAAAACATCTATTCATTGACTTGGGTATCTGTTCATAAAGTTCTTCGGTACAGCTAACACAAACCAAATAAATTGGTGATCTCCACAAAAGATATATTGGCTTGTAATGTTGCTGAAAAACTTACTAATTTGTGCTGATCTCCATATTGGTTTTCAGGAATGTCTAAAATAAAGAAATGCTTTTTCCTTTTGCTTCATAATATATAAGCATCACCTAAAAGCAGCGAGTCTTCCTGTTCTTCCAACAGTAGATCAAACTGTTCCAGGGGGACCTATCTCTATATTGTTGTCCATTTTCTTTTAACTCTTAACTTCAATCAAGATAAATAGCTTACTGTTGATTGAACAAAGTCTATCGCATCCAACAAGCTTCGAATTGTATTATCAATTAATTTTGGTGCCTAGAAATCTTCTCTAATTGGTTTTACTATTTGGATAAAAATAATAAATATGAAAGAAATAATCTCTCATTCTCGAATTGGAGGTATCTTCAACCTCCAATTATGTCGTCTGAATTCCGATGACTTCCGATTACAGCAATTTCCATGACAATGGGTGATGGCAACTCAAATGTGACATGACGCCCACTGCCTTGATGCCTACTCTTTTTTATTTTTTTGTCTATTTCTTTATTTTAACGTTCTTATTGAAGAAAGCATAGAACAATTCGATTATCAGGTCAGTTACCCTATCCAGGGAGATGGTTCTCCCAACCATCATGATTAAGTTAGACAATAAAATGGAAAAAAGAAAGCAACATCACTAGAGTAGAACCATGGGGTTTTCCACCACTGTTTTTCTCTACCATGGAGAAGATAGAATAAACTAGATGTGAAATTCAAGGGCTGGGATTCAGAGATGAGGGAGTGACTGTGATAACTGAATAATGGTGAGAATCAAGATGCAGTAGATTGAATAGCATGTTTTTGTGAGGAAAAACACTTGCGATAACTGTCACTGGAGTTTCGGTGGCGCAACACTGGATGTCGATTCCCCCACACTCTGTTCTCTCGCATATTGTGGGTGTGCGACAATGAGGGAGAGTTGGCATGCAATGAGCACGCCCTCTCTGCTGGGGTTCTTGGGCCATTTTTCACATACAAACTCCCCCTATGGTTTCCTATCGTAGTGTACCAACTCTGAAACATGACAAGCTGGTTGTAGAGGGTAAAATGATTGAAGCAACCCACAAGTTGGTGTTCTTATTAAAACATAAAAATAAAGCAACTTTTGATAATCAAAAGAACTTTCACAATACAAACTTCAACAATAATGATTAAAAAATATATTAATAATTTTGTTTTTATTAAACATCTCAAGAGTTTTTAAATTTTATTGGAAGTCATCAAATTGCATCAAAATATTATTAGTTTTGTAGGGTAAAAATTGATATTATCTCATTAAAAAAGTATGGGTTTAATCAAATATATATTTTATAACACATGTCAAATCATTAAATTTCATTATATAATATCAAATTATATTGTAATGTATTATTAATATAGATGTCATTGAACATATTTGAGAGTTAATAAAGTTGATCTAGAAAGCAATTGAATGTCATCGAATTATCATTATATTTTTTGATAACATTCGATGTTAATCAATAAATAGGCTAATGAGTATAGTAGTATTTCTTCATATTCAGTATTATTTATAGCTCTTTAATTGTTTGTTAGATTGTTAGATATAAACCAAAAATTATAATTTCCATCAAATAAAATAGTGTAATACAACTATTTTGAGATTGTAAATCATGATTTTAGCCAAAAATTATCTTTATTAGTGATCTGATATGTACAAGAAAATATTTTATATTGCTAGTGAAAAGAAAAATTCTTTCAAGGGAAATATTGTATACACATATTTATCTAAAGAAAGTTAAAAAAAATTGTATACATTAATATTTTCAAAATGGTACAATTAAAATATGTAAAGATAAAAAGAAATGCCTAATTATATAAACTAATTATTCACTTATTGAGGTATGTGAAGAAGTTTGTGAGATAATGGTCATTTTCAAGAATCACTTATGCTTATGCTCAGATTCACATAGAATACTAGCATGTACCGAGAAGAGATATATGATAATATTTTATATTTTTTTTGGAGACAATCTTATCTATTAAAAAAATAAAAGGCTGACAATTGTTTTGAGATTCAATACAGATTTAGAATTCAAAGTGATTATTATATTTACTTGTGAGATATTTTAGATGTGTCATCTACTTGAAGCGATCAAATATCTAATTTCTTCTCTCACTATTTTTATTGTAATAGTCAGACAATAAAATATATAGTCTTAAATATAATATCTTACAATCAAACAAAACAAATAGAGATAGTCTGCTTCTATATTACGAATAAGATTCAAGATGAGATTATTACTACAACATATATTTAAAAAAATAACTAGTGAAAATTATCATAAAGCCCTTGAAGAAATTTTAATTTATCTTTTTTTTTTAAATCTTGGTGTTTTGAATTTGTAAGCATCAATTTGACAAGGAGTATTATAGTTTTACAACTTTATAGCATTTTTATTCCTCCCTACATTGTATTGCAATATTATTTTGAGTACACAACATATGGATTACTTTAATCACATCTGCTTATTATATAAAGACTTGATTTGTTCATTTTTATTATTTAGTATTATTTGCATTATTCATTTGATTTGTGTTTCTATGACCACGAACAAACTTATCTCCTATTAAACAAGTGCCAACCTATTATTATTAGATTAAATATAAAGATGATAAATGTTCTTTATTTCAATAATTTGCAAGTTGTTTTGGATTACACATTTACTTAAAAAAATTCATTCTTGTTTTTTGTAACCAATAATTTTTTATGACAATCAGATTGCACGATACATTATTTTCAATCTAATATTTTAGAAGAGAAAATAAATTAAGATTGATTAATACTTCATCAAGAAAAAAACATATGAAAATATAGTTAATATAAACTACATACTCATCAAACTCATCTAACAACTATAATCATGAATACATTGCACAGATTCACAAATATTACTTCTCTTTAAAGTTTAAATTTCAAGGTATTTGTGTGTTAGGTTGAAGGAAAGTTGAGTTCAATCTTTTTAGTGCTTTTATTTATTTGTGTATTAGAGTGCTCATAGCACATTAGAGTGCATAAGTGAAGTCAATATATGGATATTTTAATTGTACTACCAGTTCAAAATGGTTCAATTAAAGATAATTAGTCATTCAAAATCAATGACTAATTATATTGGCTATAGTCATATATACTTAATTTTTGTTATGGTTTTAATATAAGTAATAACATAAATTAGATTTATTGCATCATAAGTGATGTCAATATTTGGATTAATGAGATTGTTTGTTAGAGCATAATCCATAATATTAAGATATGTAATTATATCAAACATATATATCTCCCATGACAAAGTGATAGCCCTAGAAGAATAAAATTTCTTTATGCTAAAAAATTATCTAAATCTATATATGTCATTTTCTTAAATTTATATATGAAAGTATTTATTGAACTGAGTGATTTTAAACTTGTTATTTCTTATGTTCAAAATATAAACTATGTAGATAAACAGTAAAATCATCTTGCTATTAGTGTTTTTTCCAAAAAATAAAGTCTTATATAATTGTGTAACTCTAACAAGGTAATTGCTTGTAAAATCTAAAAAACTAACTTTTTTGTGACTGCTTTAAGCAATACAATACTTTTTTCTCAAGGCATCATGAAGAAATGTATTATTTATACGCAACTAGTATTTCTTCTATCTATGAAATAATGTAAGAGAAATAAGAATCCATACTAATGTTATCTTGACTATTAGAGTACAAGTATCCTGTTAGTTTATACCAAATTTTTGAGTGAAATCCATCATCATAAGTTTTATCTTAATATGATATACCTTTTGATTTGGACATGTCTTTCTATTTAACATCAATTGCAATTAATAATATATATTCTTGAAGATTGTTTACTAGCTTTTAATTTTTATTAGAGTGGAGAGCATGCATTTCTTTTATAATTACCCGACATCATTTTGATTAAGATAATCTTACAAAAAGAAATTTGAATATCATAGTATTATTAAAAGAAATAAAAAGAAAACAAATGAAAGAATAAAATGAGAATACGACAAAACCTATAAAATTAGGTGCCAAGTACAACTTTGTTGTCTATCTTGGAGAGTGATCGAAAGGTCAATATTAGAGGGGCTGACTGCAAAATCATTTTGTTCCTTGATAGGCTTGTCTCTGGTCTGGGTAGATTGGATATTTCTCATTCTTCTAGTATATACTATAAGTCTTAGAGTAATATCTTACTAAGTATCAAAATGTTTAAATATAGTCGACAGATGACTCTATATACTATTGGTGATCTAGTTAGGACTACAAGTGAGTAAGAAAAAGTAATGAATTTTGGTGTAACTTATGGACTACTCTTACAAGGCTCATTAAAAAATGAACATTGCTCAAAAAAAATATTTGAACTCGTTAATATTATATTAATTTTTGATAAAAAACACATGTATATTTTTTAGGTACTGAAGTATCAAATTAAGGCACATCTAATTGTCCTATACGGTAACTTGCCCCATCTTAGATAGTAATTAAAAGTAAAATAAGTATATATAAAAATTATGAAAATCAAATTAAATAATATCTCTTTTAGATATTAGATTTGAAAAAGTATAGTTGAGAAAAAATATAAGAGGGTATTTGATTGATGAGATAGATGATGGTTATCGTGATATCTCTTTATCTCCTTTGATTAAAATATCATCCATGTTGATAATTAACAATATTACCTTGCTATTAAAGCTCTTTTAGAAAACTAAAGAAAAATCTATTACATATTTGGGTAACTCAAATGAGGTTATTGCTTGTAAAATCTCATAAATCAAGGTTTTGATGGCTGTTATAAGTGATATAATATCTTTTGTAATATATAAATTGCATTTTATTGTGCTATTTGAAACTAATATGAGTTTTTAATATATATATTTTTTTCAAGGCATCATCAAGAAATGTATTTTTTATACATAGCTAGTATATTTTTTAATTATGAGATATTGCAAGAGAAATAAGAATTCATGCTATGGTCATCTTGATTAGTAGAATATAATATCTCATTAATTTTAACCCAAAATTTCAAGCGAATCTACTCATTACAAGTCTTGTCTTAAGGTGATATATCTTTCTATTTAAATATATTATTGAATACTACTTGCAATCAATAATATATAATTTTCAAGGTCATCATACTAACTTTCAATTTCTATTAGAGTGATGGACATACATCTTTTTCATAATAACCTAGCACCATCTTAGATGTGATAATGCTATAGAAAGAAACATGAATATTTTAGTATTATCAAGAAAAATAAAAAAAAATAAATGAAAAAATAAAATGTGAATATGACAAAAACCTATAAAATTAGGTCAACTATTTTGTCCATCCCAGAAAGCAATTAAAAGGTCAAGATCAAAGGGGTTGGTTATAAAATCATTTTGCTCCACGACATGCTTGTTTTTGATTTGATTAGGTTGGATATGTCTCATTTTGTTAGTATAGATTATAAGTCTTAAAGTGATTTTATTGAGTATCAATATGTTTAAATATAGTTGATGTGTGACTCTATATATTAATTGGTGATTCTAGTTGGGACTACTAGTTAGTATGGAAAAATAATGAAGTTTGATGTAACGTTTGGACTCACATTCTTTTAAAACTCATCAAAAAATGAGTTTTGTTCAAAAAAAAAAATACTTTCGCACTCATTAAAATTCAATCAATTTCTAGTGAAAAATATTTATAATTTTATTGAGTACAAAAATTAAAAATGAAAACACATCTAAATATTCTAGTTGTTTACTTGTTTCATTTTAGATAGTAATTGAGAGTAAAAAATAAGTGTACTCAAAAATATTGAGAGATAAACTAATTAATCTTTCTTTCGGATGTAGATATGAAAGAATATACACTGAGAAAAAAAATAAGAGGCCATCTGATTGATAATATATATTATGATTAAAATGATATCTCATCAAATATATTTTAGAAAGTTCTAGCTATTTTAATTAAATATTTATTTTTTTTCATTGACTTCTTTTTGTTGAGGTGTGCTAACACAAATATTTGGTGTATAATATAAATATCTAATTATTGATACAGTAAGTATTAAATTTCTTTGATATATATTTTAATTTATTATAATTATTTAATTATTTAATATTTTATTAATTATTTTTTTTAATCATTTTTTGAAATATTTGAAAAATATAAAATATTTGTGATCTATCATGAAATAAATATATTCATATATATATATCTAGAGTAATAATAAATAAAATGATCGAATACCTAAAAATATTTTTGGGTGTTTCTCTACTTGGTTTTATTTAACTGAGTGTTTGAGATTGAATGAGTCTAGATCCCTTAGTCATATTAGACTGACATATAGGATATGAAACTATAGTAAATTTTTTTAATTGATATGCCCCATATTTTAGAGTTGAAATATCTTAATATTAGGATAAAATAATATCAACTTAACTTGTGATAAATGACAATGCTAAAAATGTACAAATAAAGGATCTAATAACACATTCAGATATCGAGAATGAAATCTTACCATAGAGAAAAAATATAGTTTATTTTGTTTAAATATAAATGAAGTATTTTCTCAGAGTTTTTTAATATTACGTATAAATATTAGTCGAATTAAATTGTAAATATAAATTAGAATTGAGTTGCATGGAAGTATGATTTATAAAAATTAAACTAACATAACAATTGAGAATAAATATTTCACGAGGAAGTAATAAATATTTAATTTGAATACTATCATATTTAATAATTTTAGAATATTTATTATTAGCTATAATAATATTTTTAAAATAAGAAAATAAAGTAGAGAATATGGTGTGCTAATTAATCATTTAAATATTGGTTCATATGTCGATAATATAGCAATCCACATCGATAATGCAAGTGAAATAATTAGTGATATCTATTGTAAGAGAGGATTTGATCTTGCCTTATATAGGAGTTTTTTATACTCCTCTTTGATAAGTATAAGTGTCACATTTGATGAAGTCCGTAAGGATTCCTGGATGCCAACTAGTTAGCTTTTCTTTCAATGGTACATGAAGGCCTTATAATCTTTTCTAAAAATAGTTTTGCTATTAACTTTGGTGTCACAATTGTTCTAACAATTCGTATATTATAAAAGAAATCTCTTCTGTATATATTTCAATGCTATATTCCAATTCCAAAATCAAGATGCTAATTGAAATTAGCTTATTTATTTACCATGTTGTAGTTTATTAATTTATGTTTATTTTATTTTTATTTTTTGAATTTGATTGGAGGACCCAACATGTGGGCTTAATGATATTTTTTGTATGTTTTGTAGGACATGCTTATATGATGTTTTTTATGGAGTATTATTATAATTTTTGTTTTTATATCGATTTGTAACATAATGTTAGAGTTAACCTTGGCAAAATTTGACTTTAGAGTCTGAGAGAGAGAGAGAGAGAGAGAGAGAAAAGATTACAAACCTTCATACAAAAAAAAGTGTATGGAAAATCTTAGGATCATCTCACAGTTACTGTGTGTGACAGAGTGTATGGTGGTTATGTGGTGGTTGGTTGGGACAATAATGGTAGTGTGTGTAGTGTATGGTGTGGTGGTAGTGTCTACATAATTTGTGCTCCAAAGAAATTTTGGTTCTAGGTCAATTTCTCCTAATTTAAGGTTTCAAAAAAAGCAACAAATTAAAAATAGTGTTCACTATTCATCAAATCCTAATTTATTAGAGCAATTCTATGTTTTTGGGTTTTAGATTAAGGATCCCCTAATTTTAATTGGCATATAAAGAGATTTTGATAATAGAGATAGATGACATAGTCTTAGTTCAATATGCATATTGTAAGGTGATGAGCCACACCATAGATGATAGTTGTGTATTATTTCTCCAGAGGAGACCGAAAGCTTTATATGATATTGAGAGAGACATGTCAATTATTAGTCACCCAGGGATTCTTACCGAGTTTAACTACCATGATGCATACACTTATTTTAAAAAAGTATACATAATTCATCTCTTAAATAGAAGTATATCCTTTTGTTTTATCATGTATTAATTATTGTTTTGCTCATACTTTTATTTCAAACTCATAGGTTATTGATGTAAAAGCTAAAACTCAATTCATAAGAAATCATATCCTTTTCACTATATATTTATTATTCTGAAAATACTATTGTAGTTAATGGTAAACATTCGAAAACTATTGGATATAAAAGTATTCTGCTTGAGTATTTATTATTTTATCATATCTTGTTTATTCTCGATTGTCATGTTAGTTTACTCTCCTTGAATCGTCTTTCTAAATTCAACTAAGACTTTTATTTTTACTTCAACATATGTTTATTTTGATGATCAGGAAACTCTGAGGAATATTATTTTTAAAAATTGATCATAGTGAATTATACGTTTTCTCTTTTATGGTAAGATTTATTTCTAGATGTTTAAGTATATTTGATTATTTAATAATGCATTCTTAGCTTCTTCATTGATTACTGATCAAGTTGGGAATACTTTACTTAAGTCTTAAGGGTATTTTGATAGTAGAGTGTGAGACATGTTAGCCATAAAATTTTATCAAAATTATTTTACATGACATCTTGTTTTCAGTATGAACATATTCGATTTGATATACGTAGATATATGTGGACCTACTCGAAATACTACTAAAGAGGAATTTATACATATGATTACTTTTATTGATGATTGATTATTTTTTTATTTTGGTATAAACTAAATCAATTTTTTTTGATACTGTCTTATGGAGATTATAATTGGATTTGGTCTATGATACTTCACGTGCATAGGTCATATAAGTAGTAAAATATGAATCTGGGTCCATGTATAATTTACATGGAGATTAACAAGAATTAAATCGCTAAATACCTAAATTACTAAAATTTATACTATTTGAACCATTACAAAGATTTTTCATATACTAGTTAAAAGATAACGAGAATTAAAGAAGTAAAACTCTAAATAAAATTCAAATGAAATCACAAAGACAAATTGAACTAGATCAGTTCTCTTGCAAAAATTGATACTGACACCAAGTGCTGTGGTATGACTAATTCTTGTAGACTTAACTAGTATAGTTTTTTTCTAGAGAAAATTTGAAATTTATAACACACAATTGTCATGTAGCCTTGGATCTCTCCCTGTAGTTATATATTCTATCACTTAGATAACCTTGTTTTTCTAAAAGTCTAAGATATGAGTGGTTTTTGGTAGTTTGAGCCATCTTAAAAAAATTGATATATATTTTTTTCAATACTTCATATTCATTCTTGATGATTATAAGTCTATTGCTTCCCAAAAACATGAGTGTTACAAGTCTTTGCAAATGGTTAGTTCCACATTCTTTAAATTTTAGAGAGTTTTCATATTCCTTGATTGGATCTAAGCCATCATGTGGATATCGATTGTTCGAAAGAGTAAGGTGTAATCTTTGTTGAATATATCTAGAGATTGCACCATATGAGGATTTATATACATAAACTAATAGAGTTATTTGTTTATCTCTGTTAGCCTAATATATCACCTTAATAGATTATTCATTGACTCTTAGGAATCACTATCTTTACTTTACTTAGAGGGTCTTTCAAAAATAAAGGTAGGATACAATGAATTATGACGTTCAATCTAATATTGGGAATGAATTAATTAAAATTCAATATCAATCCATTAGATTTAATCTTTTGCTTCTAAAGAATGATCATTGATTCTTGCATAAAAGAACATATTCAACAACTAAATTGATTTAGCAAAAATGTCATTTTGATATTACTGGATTGCAATCACCTATGGATATATGGTGATTACAACCAACTGAATCGATTAATTTCGTGTGATTTGTTCCAGTCTTAAAAGTGATACAATCAATGATTAGAGAAAATTAACCAACAAATGTTCAGATTTAGGCTTCTGACAAGTTGTTTTTCAGATCCAAAACAAAATAATGAATAATGCTAATCTAATCTAAATCTACACTAAAAGAAGAAAAGAAAAAAAGAAAATAAAAAAAGAAAAGAAAAATAAGCAGAGCCATTAGTTACTAGTATCCTGGTTCACCTCTTGTCTCTCTTGCCTCTCGTTTTGACAAAGAATAATATATTTTTATACAGGCTTTTCTTAGTCATAGTTTTTAAGATTATTTTTGTAAAATCTAAAATGATTGTTTCAACTTGAATTCTTTGTCTCGACCTCTAATTCTTTATTTTTTGTTGTTTCTCTGTCATGACCTATTTCTGATATCAAAATTAATTCTGATATCATGAATAATTATAATATTATAACTAATTTTAATATTATGGCTAATTTTGATATCACTACTAATTCTGAAGTCATGATCAATTTTGATGTCATGATAATTTTGATGTTACTATCAATTCTGAAATAACGACTAAATTTTGATTCATGATCAATTCTGATGTTACGATCAAGTTTTTTTTTATTGTTTTAATTTTCATTTTGCGACTAGTTTTTTATCTTGAGATTCTTTGCTAGAAAAATCTTTTGTTGTGATAGTAGTTTTTTGTCTTGCACTTTTGGTCATAACTTGTGTGTCACCACTCCATTCTTTTGACTGGGACCTGAGTGACAATAATTTTATTTTTCTTTCTTCCTATTGTTGATTACAATATCATTCACTGGTTGTGGCTAAATTTTCAATTGTTTTTCAATTTTTATTATAACATAGTTGATTTTGTCATGATATTTTGTTTGTTCACCAATTTTTTGGATTTTTTGTTGTAATTTTATTTCTTTTAACCGAAGACTTGCAAAATAATGATGAAGATAAAATTTTTATCTTTCAGCTATGAAACCAATCTCTTAAACATAAAAACATGTTAAGATAATGGACTAAAATATAGATGATTTTTTGTTCATCAAATATTTCTAGACTTAAAGTTGTGCTTGTCCTTAATCAAAAGAAAAATAACAAATTGATATTAAGAGATAATTTTAAATAGTATCTATGATAATAAAATAATACACAACAACAGAATTTTTGAATAAATTATTACATCATTTAATTCTTTTAACTTGTTGATTTTTATTATAGATTGGGTATGTTTGGAAGAGATAATATTTGGGAGGTTTTTGAAAGCTCTTTTTTTGTGGGATGTAGTTTTGACATCATGTTGGGAGGTTCATAGTCATAGGTAGAAAGGTTGTGATCCTTTCACTCCTGCTTTTGTTTATTTAAAATTTTTTCTTATTTTTGTTCTCTTCTTTTGAGCTCTGTCATTCAACTATATTTCATGAGTTTTTGTTGATCTCTCATTTCATTTCTTTTTTTTTTCATATTCTTGTTCATGTAGATTATCTCCATTTTTGATGTTATTTCCTCCTTTCTTGGGTATTCACCTTCTTCATTATGCTCTGTTATGAATGAAGGTGGTGAGTACACAAGATGACTTATTTTTTCTAGTGATTCAAGGCATGTTCTAATGGGAATGAAAGTTTTTTCTTCTTCTTGTTGTCCGTTCTTGGTCGTTAAAGGAGTATGAGCTTTTTCTGGGGCATGTTCAAATCTTCTCTCGCTATCTTTCTCTTCCTCTGAGTTAAATGACTATTTTTTTTTGCTTTATACTTATTGGCTCCTTAACTACTCCTGTTAAAGTCAGATGAGAGATTTTTGAGCATAATTCTTCTTTCTTTCTCTCTTTCACCTCAGTTATCAAGCACAACTTGGTGATTAATGTTAGGTGAAAAATTAATCATCTTCTATTGCCCTGATAATATCTTAATATCGATGTCTCTAGGATCATCCGAATATTTATTTTGTACTCCTCCAAGATGACATATAACAAGAATACTTTTGGTTATCTGATAGAGAAATCATGTTTGGTTGGAGTTATGATTGATAAAATTAAATAGATCCAAACTTTAGCCTCTTCTATTTTATTTCTTTAGTTTATGGTCTTATATGCTTTTTGCTTGTTATTCTCTCACTTTCTTTTGTCATTAATCAGTCTTTTTTATAATTTTATTTTAATCATGGTTGTTTATCATTTTTTTAAACTTGAACCCATATTTTTGATGCTCAAGTTGGTTCAATTCATTTATGGTTTTCACCACAAATGAAATTCATATTCTTTTGACATAAATAGTTTTTTTTTCATAAAATTCCAGTAGTCCCTTACCATAGAAGCGTATCCCGACCTCTGGTGCTCTTAGAAGACTCTCCACCTTAGTTGTTTTATTTTCTTTTCAAATAACGAGATAAATTTTCCAAACCCTCTCTCTTTGATAAAATCTTAATGAGAGTAGTGTTTTTGTCAGATAGAGTATGCTTAATCAGAAATTAATGTTTCTCCATTCTCTTTCAGCTCCTTATGTGTCTCAATCATTTTTCTCATTACTCTTCCTTTAATCCACAACTTTGATTCATATAGAGTTTCTAGTTCTCTCCACGAGTTTGTCTTAAATAGAGGTTCCAATTGAACCTCCTCATTTTGTTACTTGTTTTCTTCCATGATTTTCATGAGGCTAGGGACAACGTTCTGATTTTCAGTCGTTTGGATTTGGAAATGGATTTATCAGGAAATGCTGTGACAAAATCAGGGGCGCTAGACTTTTAGGTTCGAATGACCCGCATGAGCGATGAATTTGTTGAGTTGGAAATAGAAGAAGTAGAGTAGAATTACCTGGGGTTTTTAAATTGAACTCTGTGTGATGCTCCTTAAAATCTCAGGGGAACAACAAGATTAATGTGTGCGTGTCACGACTTTAATCTCAGTAGGGTTGAAATTCAAGTGTGTGTGTGTCGCTGCTTAATTTTAGCCCACAAATTTTTTTTGGTGAACCTTGTATTTAAATTACGTCGTTCACTTAATGAAAAAAATTTTTTAAATTTTTTATGGTAAGATTTTTTTTTTGTTTTATGTCATGACATGCCTAAGTTTGTCGTGATTTAAAGTAATTTTTGAGACCTAATATTTATTTGTTGTAGATTTCTTGATTTTCTTCTTTAGGTGTTGCATAATATTGACTTGGTTGTGAGATTTTTTGTTTTGTTTATAATATAAGTTTCTTTTATTATTATATTTAAAACAATTGATCTACTCTATCAAAAGAATATGAATTTTTGTTGCGTGATTAAATTGTTTTGAAACCTAAATAATGCTATCGTGACAGAATTTGTGTTATGACATGAATATGCATTTTTAAAAAATTTTAATTATTATTGTGACCTCAGAAATTATGTTACGATCAAAAGTTAAGTTTTTTTTAGTTTTCTGTCACATTCTATGCCAATTTATCGTGAAACAAAAAAATATATTTTTGTTTGATTGATTGAGTAAACAATGCAATTTTCATTTCTTTAAGGATGTGCATGCTCTTTGATAAATATAACATGTATTAGTTCACCATTATCATTAAAATATCTCAATAAATACCCTAGTCAAAATCAATTTTTTTTTTTTAATTTTTCTCCTCCCAAACTCAAAATTAAGTATTTTGTTTAAATTTACTTATGAGGGAAAGTTAATACTCCCATTTTAGTTTGATCTTCCTTTGAGGCTTGATGAATATTTTTCGGTCAATTTTCATGTTGTATTGATTTGTCTTTAGTTCTGGAAAACTCTACAAACAACTCATAAAAAAATATTAATAATAAACTTAAAATTACTGAAAAGAAATAAGAAGAAATAAATTCTCAACTTTTATATGGGTTGTTTTCCATAAACTACTTAATTTTTAGTCCATAGCTAAAACTTGATGTTCCTTGCTTAAATAATATTTTTTTTTGTAGAAATTTTATTTCGTCTAAACTCATTTAAACGCTGAGGTAGTCTTTTAGTTTTTAACCATTCACCTTAAACTATTCTTAAGCACTATTTTTCATTGTTATTGTACCAATAGTTGTACTTGTTACTACTATATATGGATTATCTCATTTTAATTTTAATTTTCCTGGAAATAGTTTTAATCTAGAGTTAAAAAGTAAAACTTGATCTCTTGTCTTGAATTTTTTCCTCAAAATTTTTTGATCTTGTTATTTCTTTATTTTATTCTTATAAATTCTAGCAGTCTTATAGACTTTATTTTTAAATTCTTCCAGTTCATTATTCTGAAGTAATTTTTTCTCTTAGTAGTCTTGAAATCAAACTTTAATTGATTGATAACCTAAATTGCTTTGTATTCTAATTCTAGAGGTAGGTGACAAGGTTTTCTCAAAACAAATCGGTATGGGGACATTCAAATGAGTGTTTTAAATGTCATTCTATAAGCTTAAAGTGTATTATCCAACTTTAAGGACCAATCCTTTATACTGGAGCTCACAATTTTTTTAGAATCTTCTTAATTTCATTTTTGGAAATTTCAATTTGATCATTAGTCTGAGGATGATATGTCAAACTCAACATATGTTTAATCGTGTATATGCTCATCAGTTTGTTAAAAATTTTATTAGCAAAACTATCAATTTCATTACTTATGATAGTTTTGGATATTTTAAATCTGCTCAAAATATATTTTACATGAATCCTAACTACTATATTATCATCATTCATTGAAAAAGTATTTGTCTCCATTCACTTTGATATATAATCAATAGCTAGGAGTATGTACATATTTCTACAAGAAGGTCAGAGAGATCCCATAAAATTTTTTCCTACTTATTTTATTCCTTTTGCATATATTTCACATTCTTTGGTATTGATTACAAAACTTGACTCATTAAGCGCAATCATTAAAGATAGTAGGCTAATAGAAATTTGATCGGAGAATTTTATGAGTTGTTTTGTCTTTTGAAAAATATCTCCTATATGGTGATGAATGATATTCGTTTAATATGTTGTCTTCTTTTTCTGACATATACCATTTAATAATCATATCAGCTCATCATTTAAATAACAATGAGTCATCCCACATGTAGTATATGCTGTTAGTTAGTAGTATATGCTGTTAGTTAGTAGTTTTTACTTTGCTAGTATTTGAAATATAGTGGCATAACTTTACAAGCTAGGCAAATCATTATATCAGCATACTAGCTTTTTAATAATGACAGCTGAAATAACTGCTCATCTAGAATATTTTCAATGATTTCAGATTCTCTTTCATTTCTAATATTTATTTTCTTTTTTGATAAGTGATCAGCAATCATATTGTCACAATTATTTTTATCATTGATTTTAAGATCTAATTCCTAATATTGTCACATTTTTAATAATCATATCACCTCACCATTTAAATAACAATTAGTCATCCCACATGTAGTATCTGCTGTAATAGTAATTTCTCTTTTGCTAGTATTTGAATTATAGTGGTATAACTCTACAAGCTAGGAAATTCATTATATCAGCATACTAGCATTTTAATAATGACAGCTGAAATAATTGCTCATCTAGAATATTTTCAATAACTTCAAATTCTCTTTCATTCCTAATATTTATTTTCATTTTTGAAAAGTAATCAGCTATCATATTTGTCACAATTATTTTTATTCTTGTAGTAACAATACCTATCTAATCAATCTTGACTTAGTATTCTTATTTGCTATTAAATATTTAATTGTTGCATAGTTATTATTGATGATAAAATGAGAACTCAAATGTATGTTATAAATTTTTTGCATGCAAATATCATGACTTGCATCTCATTTTTAGTAGTGGAATAATTTTCATGAGCTTCATTGAAAGGTTTGTTAGCTCGGTAAATAATTTTAAATATCATGTCTCTTCTTTGTCCCAGTTCAACTCATATTTCAAATTCATTGGCATCACAAATTATTTTAAATGTATCATTTTAATCTTGTGTGGTTATGATTGTAGCTTCCACTATGTGAGTTTTGGTCTTTTCAAATACTATTTGGCATCAATCATCAAAATTAAACTTTGTATCTTTTTTTTTGTAATTTGCATAATGATCTTGATATTTTTGAGAAGATTTTGATAAATTTTCTATAAAATTCAGCATGTCATAAGAAACTCCTAATTTCCTTGATTGTTGTGGGAGGTAAAATAGTCCTAATTATAGAAAATTTTGCTTGGTCTATTTCTAGATTAGCTACAGAAAATTTGTGTCCTAGGACAATGCCATTTGTTATCATAAAATGACATTTTTCTCAATTTAAGAATATTGATATCATGCAGGCAATGATTGAATTTTTGTCCTTATAACTTTGAAATAATGTTTCTAAATTAAGCAGGTAATAATTAAAGTTAGATTCATATACTATGAAACATTCATGAATATTTTTATAACCTCTTCCATTTTATCTGAGAATATTAATATCATGTATTTTTGAAATGTAACATGGGCATTACATAACCTGAATAACAACCTTTTAAATGCAAAAGTAACACAAGAGCATGTAAATATAGTTTTTTCCTAGTCCTCAGGTGCGATGATAATTTGATTATAACTTGAATATCTATCAAGAAAACTAAAGTGAGGATTTCTTGCAAGCTTGTTTAATATCTGATAAATTAAAGGTAATGAAAAATAATCTTTCTTGGTTGTAGTATTTAATTTTTTATTATCTAGGCACACTCTCCATTATGTTATAGTTTTTATAAGAATAAACTCTTTTTTTTTATTTTTAATTACAATGAACCCACCATTCTTAGGAACCATATGCACTAGGCTAACCCAATGGCTATCTGATATTACCTATATAAATCCAACATTTAACCATTTTAGAATTTTTTTTTTTGATAATATTCTTTATCACAGGGTCAAGTCTTTTTTGATGATCTATTGAAACCATTTGCATTATCCTACAATATGATTTTATGCATATAGATTGATGGACTATTATTTTTAAAATCTTCTATAGACAAAGCAATATCTTTCTTATGTTCTTGTAAGATCTTTAGCATTTTTGTTTAATTTCAGTTAATACTGCCAATATAATAAAATGTCTAGCCTTTTTTGGTTTTAGAAAAACATACTTGAGATGGTTAGGTAATTCTTTAAAATACAAACCTCCTGTACTTATCTTTAGTTGATCTTTTTTCTCTTCATTGTTGTCGAAATTCTCAGAGTTGTATTCATTTAGACTAGAGATAGTTTTTGTAGACTTGAAATTGGATGACATAATATCAGAATCAACATTTTTAGGGTATCAGGATTTTTTATCTCATTTTTATTGATTAAAAGTGAAACATTACAATTATTTTTTAGTTCATAATTACTAAGGCTAATATTTTTTACTAATATTTAATCATAAATATTGATATCCATTTGATCAGTGCTATTGTCAAGATTGAAAGGAACTGCCTCATTTCTAATCCTGAGAGTAAATATTTTCTTCTGCACATCTATAAAGGCAGCTCCAATTGTAATGAATGATTTTCTTAGTAAGAATGAAACTTATTTAATTTATCTCCATGTTTAATATAATAAAGTTCATTGTGAAAATAAATTTTTTCACTTTGACAATTATATCTTTTAAGATGTCTTTAGGTTTAACCATTATTTGATTTGCTATTTTAAGTGTGGTTGAAGTGGGAGTAAGCTTTCCCAAACTTAACTTTTTAATCACAGACAAGGGCATTAAATTAATGCTAGTACCTATGTCACAAAAAGCTTTCTTAAATTCATCTTCCTCAATGGTGAAATTTCATGGATCTTTTACATTTCAATGGTAGTATTCCCTGGATGACTGCAATACATGTTATAGTTAGGTTCACCACTCCATATTAGGTAAATTTTTTTTTTTACTTAGGATGTTCTATTAGAAATTTGATATAAAGTAGCATCTAAGCTATTGCCTCTGGATAAGGTAGACTGATTTTCACTTTTTTGAAAATCTTCAAACACATGGAGAATTATTTCTCTACATTAGCCCTTTTGTAGTTTTTACGGGAAGAAAACTTCATTTTTGGATATTTGAGTTTTTTCTTCCAGCTCCCAAGTTCCTTCTTCATCATGTTACTGTTGCACCGTTTTTTTAGTTTCTTCTGTAATATTCCTTGAATTGTACTTCATATTTCCATATTATTCTGATTTTTTATTCTTCAATTTCTTTTCACTTTTGAGTTGCACAGCCATGTAGTCTTTTAGTATCACTGAAAAAATATCTTCATTTTGATATTGCAAATTTAGGGCTATTCTCCTTGAGTCTTGAGATTTTTGAGGGAAAAACTTGTATTTGTATGAAATATTTATGTATTGGACTTAAACTTCTAATTTAGCTAATTTTTATTCTTATAGTTTCAATATTTTCTTGTTGTCCCTCATGAACTGTAACATTTGTTCCTCAAATAATTAGGTCTTCTTTTGACCCTAATGATCGGTCCTGTTCTCTCCTCCTTATTATTGTTGTTGTTGGAATCTTGGTGAACCATATCCTCGTTGGTGGTGTTGCCCATACCTTGGGTCTTGTTATCCTCCTTCACAAAAGAAAAATTCTCATGATTCCTTAGTGCTGGTGGTGTTATACAACAAGAAGCTGGTGCGTAATGTGTTCCTCAGGATAGAGATTGAGTTTATAATAATAATTCCTTTGTTCATTTAAGTAGTTTGCCTTCTCAACTACATACTGATCGTCTTTCTGTTGTCTCTTAATATTTTTTTTATTTTCATCTCTTTTCATGGCTCAAATCTCTTGAGCATAATATATTTTTCTTTCTTGTTTGTCCAATCTATTTATAAGGGCACTAAGCTTTGCTTCAATAGTAGTTATTCTATTCAACTCTATTACTTCACTCCCTCTTGCTCTGCTGCTGCTCCTTGTGGATTTATATGGAGCTCTCATGTTACATCTAACAAGGTTTTCAATTAGTTATCTTGCATACTCCGTACTTCTTTTAAAAGATCAATAATAGGTTGCATCCATTATTCTCGTATAGGTATAATTCATCGAGTGATAAATGATATATATCTGAGTCTTTAGATCTATTTCATGTATTGAATACCTCTTCGTCATCCTATTATGTATTTTACAAGTAATATATAGGCTCGCCCAATTCCTTTGATTGAAGGTTATGATCTCTCATCTTCTTTCAAATGTGAGGGATGTGGGGAAGAACATGCTCTTATATGTTTCTATCAGTTCTTCCCAACTTTTACTGAGCCATATGGTAGAGATTTAAACTATGTAGTTGCTATATCTCTTTGCGAAAATGGGAACAACTATAACTTGATTATATTTGGATAACTCTATTCAACTTTACAATGTGGGTAATTATCAAAAATCTGCATAGATGTTCATTAGGATCCTCTGATGGATAGCTTGTAAACTGATTCTGCTCTACCATTGTAATCAAAGCTGGTTAAGTTCAAATTTTTTTGCTTCAATAGTTACCTATATCATTGTTAAATATTCTTCCTGGATGATTGATCTCTAAAAATCTTACATTGTGTCTTGAAGGTTTTACTGCGTGTTCATGATATACTATTGGAGTTATTATTTTATTTGTCATTTTTATTGTTTTCTGCAATTCTGACATTCCCTTTGACTTTTTAGTATTCTTTCAATCTCACTATTTAGAGAAAATATATCAATTTCTTAATTCTTGTGCATAAATTACTTTCTGAAATTTAAACACACTAAGATCAAAGGGGATCAATGACATCAAATAAAATATTACATATATATATATATCCATTAAACTTAAAAAGTTCAGTGTCTCTATAAGGTCATGCTGTTAATTCATATTTTTGTAATTTTTGTTTGCAAAACATGTTCAAACTATTTCTTTTAATCCTTGACAATGATGCTATAAACTTGATTGTCTTTTTTTGTATAGGTTAAATCATTCTCTTTTGATTCCATCTCATGGAGATTGTAATTGAATTTAGTCTACATGTCATATAAATATTAAAAAAATAGATGTGAGTTCAAATATCATTCCCAACGAAGATTGACAGTAAATAAATTACCAAATATTCAAACTATCAAATATTCACACTATTTGAACTATTAAAAAGAAGTTTTCCGATACTAGTTAAAAGATATTGAGAATTAAAGTATTAAAACTCTAAATAAAATTCAATTGAAATCACAAAGACAAATTGAACTAGATCAGTTCTCTTCCAAAAACAGATATTGACACCAAGCGCTGTGGTATGACTAATTTCTGTAGACTTATCTAGAATGATTTTTTTCTAGAGAAAATTTGAAATCTGTCAAACACAATTGTCATATTGTCTTGAATCTCTTCTTGTAGTTATGTATTTCATCAAGTTGATAACTTTGCTTTCCTAAAAGTCTTAGATCTAAGTAGTTATTGCTAGTTTAAGTCGTCTTATAAGAATTTGATATTTTTATTTCTCAATACTTTGTACTTATTTTTGATTACTACAGGTCTCATGCTTCCTAAAACATGAGTGTTACAACTCTTTGTAAATGATTGGTTCAACTTTTTTTAAATCTTAGAGAATTTTCTCTTATCTTGATTGGATCTAAGCCAACATGTGGACATCGATTGTTCGAAAGAGTAAGATGATATTTCTGATGATTTATCTAGAGATCGCTTAATTTCTCATCTTTGAATAAAATAGAGATTTATCTACATAAACTGACAAATTTTCTTTATTCCCATCAGTTAACCTAACATATCCCCTTTATAGATTGTTTATTGATTCTCAGGAATCACATTCTCTATGTTACTCAAAGGCCCTCATAGAAATAAGGATAATATACAATAAATAATGACATTCGGTCTAACATTCGAAATAAGTTAATTGAAGCTCAACACCAATCCATTAGATTTAATCTTTCACTTTCAAAGAATGCTCATTGATTCCTACCTAATAGAATATGCTCAACAACTAAATCAATTCATTGAAAATGTTACTTTGATATTACTGGATTGCAATAATCTATGGACACACATGTGATTGCAACTAATTGAATCAATTGACTTTATGCGGTTTGTTTAAGTCTCAAAAATAATACAACTAGTGATTAGAGAAAATTTAGCAACACTTGTTTAGATTCACACTTCTGGCAAGCTGAGTTCTAGATCTACAACAAAACAACGAAGAAACTTGCTAATCTAATCAAGATCTACACTAAAAGAAGAAAAAAAAAGAAAAAAAGTGGAGCTATCAGCTACTAGTTTCTTGGTTCATCTTCCGCTCCTCTAGCCTCTCGTTTTCAAGAAGAATAATATGTTTTTATGTGATCTCTTTCATAGTCCTAGCTTATAAGGTTATTTTTATAAAATTCAAAAAGATTGGTCAAACTTCAAATTCTTTGTTGTAACCTTTAATTATCTATTTTTTCTCATTTTTCTAGTCACGATATATTTCTGATGCCAAGACAAATTTTGATTTCACGATCAATTCTGATGTCACTATAAATTCTGATATTATGTCCAATTTTAATGTCATGACCAGATTTTAATTTCACTATAAATTCTGATTTTACGACCAAATTTTTTTTTGTTACTTAAATTTTGTTGGTGCAACTAGATTTTTATTTTGGAATTTTTTTTTTAAAGTATTCTTTGTTGGGACAATAGTTTTCTTGTTTTGTACTTTTTGTCGCAACTTGTGTGTGCGACTCTATTTTCTTGTTGGGAGCTTGAGTGGTAATATTCTCATCTTTATTTTTTTTTGTTGTTGGTTGCAAAATCATTTAATGATTATGGTTTGATTTTTAATTATTCTTTATATTTTTGTCACAACAGAGTTAATTTTGTCGCGATACATTTTTTTTCACCAATTTCTTGAATTTATGCTGTAATTTTATTTCTTTTAATTAGAGACTTGTAAAATTATGAAAAGAGAGAATTTTTATCTTTTAGTTATAAAATTAATCTTTTAAACATGAAACCATGCCAGAAAAATAGATTAAAATATAAATGATTTTTTGGCTCATCAATGATTACTTAAGAAATATATTAATATATTTCTTTAAAGATTAGTCTTATGTTTTTTTTATTTTTTAGTTTTTTCATGATATAATAAAAAATTAATTGAATAAAAATATTAAAAAATTTAAAAAGTAATAATATATTAGAATATATATCAGATCAATTCGTTATAGAGGTGTCAGCCGGGCCGGGCTTGCCCGGCCCGACACTAGGTACGGCACGATTTGGTCGTGCCTGGCCGGCATGACACTGGAATTTCTTGTGCCCATGCCGTGCCTGTCCACGGCATCAACCGTGCCGTACCATGCGGAGGCCAACTGGGCCTCGTGCCATACCTGGCCCGGCATGATACCGTGGGCATTGGCATGACACCTCGGTACGAGCCAAGAAACCGCCCTAGTGGCAGAAGATAAGCCCGACGGACAAGACTCACCGAGACCCAAAGTGAAGAAAAATCATAGCGGCGCGGCTGTGCTTGCCGAAACCCTAATTTTTTTAAATTAGGGTTTCAGAGGCACAACGGATCGATGACACGTGCTGAAAACCTAATTTTTAAAATTTAGGGGTTCGGCGGTGCGGCGGCACGGCGGCGCGATGACGTGCACCAAAACCTTTTTTTTTAAATTAAGGGTTCGGCTCGATCGGGCCTAACCTGGCGGATTCTTGCCATGGTCGGGTCGGCTAAAAACAGGCTGGGCTAGCCCGTACAACACGTCCCTTTTGACACCTCTGATTCTTTATTTACAATATGAATAATAGTATTATATATGAGAATTCGTGCACCGGTACATTCCAACAAAATAAAATTATTAAAAAGAAGAAAAGATTTTTAATTTAGATAACTTCGATACTCCTACTTAGAAAGCGTGCTCAAAAATATTTTTGGGAGGTATAGTTTAATTGTAATCAATCTCATCAATTTGATGTCCTATTATGTTATTTTTAAGTATATATCTTTTTAGCTACTTCATCCTTAAAATAAATTATTTAGCTTGACTCCATGAGTTTTTGTATGAACTTATTTTATTCTTGATGACTTTTTAGAATAAGATAAATTGTCATCTAAGCTTTTGAAATATATATTCCTTGGATACTCCACTGCCCAAAGAGAGTAATTATATATTTTGCTAAATATAAATATGATTTAGTGAGTGTGAATGTTATATTTTTTGATTACAATTCATTTTTTTAATGAGCCTAAGAAGAGTTAATCTTGTTATATTCTCCTTTATTTATTACTCTTCATTCCTTACTCTAAGTTATGCTTAAACTACAAGTTAGTAGATAAAGTTACTCGTTAGTCACTTTTGACTATGTTGGTACTCAATATGATATTATCTTATGAAGTTATCATTCTATCTATCATTAAATTTAGATCATATCGAGTCGGGAGAGAGTGAAGTTTTCTTGGGCAGGAATAGCGCATTCAGGTCCAAATGATACAATAATCTACGAGTCTTTATCAATGCATATTGCGTTGGTAAATAGGAGATTTGACCATCCATGATATAGAGTTTATGCCAACCGAGAGAGATATACTAAGTCTGATGAGACTAAGTTTCTTTGATCTTGATTTTTCAATCACTTTCCAAAATGGGTAAATTAATTGTACTTAGAACCTAATTTTATAAGCTTTGTTGTATTCTCATCTCATTATTTTTTTTTATTTTTTTTATTATTTGTACTCAGCACCTAAATTAATTGTACTAGCATACAAAAATTTTTTTCTAAGACATTGTCTAATTCAAGATGATGCTAATCTATGATAATATTGTTGCATGTCCTCTACTCTAATGAAACATGAACCTAGTTTCATGATTTTTTTGAAGGTTTGTCTTTGAATGTATGTGGATATTCATTGTAAAGGCAGATCCACACGAGAAGGTAGATTACTCTTAAGGTAAAACTTGTAGCGAAATAGTTTACCCAATTATTTGGTATGAACTATCAGAATAATTTCTCTTTAATGATTAAGATGACATCAATATAGATTCTTATATTTTTTGTAATATCTCACATTTGAAAGACATGCAAACTACATGTGAATATATTATTTTATGGTGATCTTGAGGAAGTGATACATATGAAAAAGTTACTTGAGTTTCAAGTAACACAATCAAATATAATTTATATAATGTGAAAGGTGTTGTATGACTTATAATAGTTACCGAGAGTTTGGTTTGTGAGATTTTCACATGCAGTCATCTCGTTTTGGTTACACATGTATGGTAAACATTTCTTTTATTTTGTGGAGGGGCATTGATAACATAATAATTTTGCTGAATTGTCTATCCTCTATATGATTAGCATTTTAATTATGAAAAATAATGAGTTGAGGATCACTCAACTCATAGAGTTACTTTATACATATTTTTTAATAAAAGATCTTGAGAGATTCAAATAGTTTTTGAAATAAAGGTTATTTATTTTATGAGGGGCACCATCATGTCACAATGGAAATATACACTTAATAATCTTGCAAATATTAGTTTTTTGGATTATGCTTCAATAGATATTCTTTTTGATTCAGATGATGACTTCACTTTTGATGCAAGCCAACCCTCAAATTGACTATATTACTCATAGAAGAATCGTAAGGAAGCTTAACTACTTGAGTATTATCATACCATATATATTTTACATAATTAGAGTATAATTAGTCGTTTCTTGGATTCTCTTTGATGGATTCATCTTAACTTTATATACTGAGATATGTGAATAAGTTTTTAAAACATTAGATCTCTTTTAGGGATCATGTACATTTGTAGCTGACTTGGTATTTAAATTTGAGTTGGATACTAATATGTACTAAGACGAGGTTTACAACAAAAATTTGTACTTTTCACTGTGAAAAAGATAAAGTTCAAAATGATGATTATAATTATTTGTGAGATACTTTGAATGCGTTACCTATTCTTTAAGATTGTATATCCAGTTTTTTTAATTATCACTCTTTACTATAACAGTCATATAATGAGATATATAATCTAAAATCAAGTATAACAGTCAAACAATAATACAATATCTAGTAAACTAGATAGAATAATGATTAATAACGAGTTGACGAATTTATGTTTGGACTGCCATGTCTGATTCCTGTCTCATGGAATATTTTCAGATCATTGTTTGCTATTTATGACTACTAAATTTTGTAATATGTGATTTTTCATTAAGAGTTCGACTTAATATTACTCAATGCTTGCAGAGAGAACTTTCATGGCTTAAAGATGTCTCAACTGGTTAAGAAACCAAAACTAATGAAAAAACACTATAAAGAAGTTAAATGAGAAGTATTTTGGACACATAAGTGAAAGAATAATCTTTACTAGAAATACCCTACTGAATCTTCCCAACAGAATTTTGTATCTACTCATCCCTTAAAGAGGAGGAACGTTTCTCTTTTCACCTGGGGTGTTCTGCCTTTAAAATTTCTTTCTTATTGTATGTGGACGATCTCATTATCTTTTCAAGAGGAGACCCTCTCAATCATCATTATCTTTGACACTTTAAGGATATTTTACAATAGTTTTTTTTTTAAATATGAGTTCCTCCAAATCAAATATTTTTTTCGGAGGAGTGAGAAATAATATAATAGAGGAAATTCTAAAACTATCTGGTTTTATAAAAGGATCACTTTTTTTTTTATTTTTCTTGGAGTGCCCATATCTGCAAG
The DNA here is from genome assembly GCA_029783825.1 of Sapria himalayana. NCBI lineage: Eukaryota > Viridiplantae > Streptophyta > Magnoliopsida > Malpighiales > Rafflesiaceae > Sapria > Sapria himalayana. The sequence continues at coordinate 205,248 of JAREIK010001381.1, read as the reverse complement.
TACGCCGATCACTACATAATTCTCTATATTGCAGACCAAAATTATTTTGACAATCCATCAATTAGTAAATAAAATTTTTTCAATTATTGGAAGATTGAAACTCTTGTGCATGGTAATACAAGGGATATAAGATTACTAGTTCTTGGTTTTTCTTCTATCCACATCTATGATTAATGTAATTGAAAGTGCATATAGACGTTCCTTTTGGGGAGGACCTCAAACAGGGAATTATCGGTCTAAAACCTTATTGAATAAAGTATGCAAACCTACCTCTCAAGGTTGGCTCGGTAACCTTAACATCTCTATTTGGAATATATCGTTTTTTATTAAAATATTATGGAGAATTAACAAAAAAAAAAGACTCGTTTTTGATAAGATGAGTTCACAATTTCTATCTCAATTTTCAAAGTATTTGAGAATATAAGGCATTCAAAGATGACTCTCCTTTTTGGAAGTTTCTAATGGTAGGTAAAGATATCTTGATTGAAAAAACTGAAACCATAGAAATAGAACAAGCTGAAAAAATCATTATGAAATGGGGAGAAAATTACAAATTAATATCGGAAGCATACAACTTCCTTCTGGAACCAGTTTAATAGGGAAAGAGGCATGGACACAGCTTATATGGATGCAAAACTACATATTTAAACATGCAATTTTTCTATGGATTTTCATTGGCGGGAAGCTTTGGACTACATACCAGTTATTCTCAATGCCGAAAAACATGAATTGTGAATTCTGCACAAGTGCAGAATTGTTCTAGAACATCTTCTTTGAATTGGCAGCCATAGTTTACTATATTGGGAGGGAAAGAAACTGTAGATGGTTGGATGGAAAGTCATAAGATGTAGAAATTATAGTTAGAAAATTAAGACTGAAATTTGTATTATTTTAAGCAAATAATATAATAGCTTGATGTCTCATTAGGTTGTAAAAATTTTTGATATTGAAATTTTTTACTTATTAAAAAAAAATCAAGTATTTCATTAACAAAAAAAAAAACACATAGAAGTGTATTACTTTTTTCTCGGGTGAAAATCTAAGTTGGGACATTTGTTATAATATATATTTAGATAGCAAAATAGTCAGCATATATTTGCATGAATATCTTGAAGATATCTTTACTTATTTTTTTTTTCTTAAAGCTTTATATTATGGGTTTCTACGCATCAACTTGTCGAACAATGTTACAATTTGCTTATATTTGTTTGTTTTAGTTTTATTTTATGATTTTGATGGAAACTCTTAACTTGTGGATGTCCTATTTTTTACCCATTTTATAAGGACATGCTTTTATGATGTTTTCATTGAGTATTGTTATAATTTTATTTTGCACATTGACTTGCAACATGCTCAAAATTTTAAAAAAGGTTTCCAAAATCTTAATTTTATTCCTTATGTGGCGAAAATCATTGTTGCTCCAAAATTCTAATTTCAAGGACCCCAAAATCTAGAAAAAAATCATTGTTGCCTCTAAATCGTACTTGGGGGAACTAATTTTTTGTAAAAAACATGGGTGACTACCATGCTTCACTATGTGATCACTGCTCCTCACTGTAATTCCACCACATCTCACCATGCAACCATGGTGCTTTATCATGCGACTACCATGCCTCACCGCACAACCTCTTTGCCTAACCCATCGTTCACTCATCGGGTCAATGCAATGTGTGTTAAGTATGTTTTCTATAGCTTTATGATTTTGTCGCATACAATGTGTGTGTGATAATAAAGATTGGCACATAGTGAATGTGCATCCTCTTAGGATTTATTGTTATAATTTACACACATAGGTTTTAACCTAAGATGTGTTCTGATATCATGTAGAACTCTATACATAAAATAAATAATGTAAATAATACTAAATAATAAAAATGAACAAACTAAGTCTTTATATAATGGATAAGTGCGATCGAGGCAACCTATATATTGGGTGCTCTCTTCAATAATCCAATTGAAAGTAAAATAGAACAAGTGTACTAAAAAATAATAAAATTATAAAAATAATAAAGTATGATAACATGTTATAAATATTTTCTTTGTGATAATTGATACACAATTGTAATCAATATTACTCACCTAATTATATGAATAATTCATATGTTGAGTGATCTCATCATAAAAATAAAATAGCAAATAACAAACAAAAGAAATTACAAAATATTTCTTTAAACTATTGCTTAAATATCTAAAATATCTAACTCAAAGTTAATAGAAGTAAGCTGAGATATTTTCGATGCCTTTGTAAATATTTTAGTAATCAGATATATTATATGACTAAGTTTTGGGTATCGTTCCATCTTGAATATTTTTCATGAGAGAGAAATAATTTATCTCTTTATGTTTTATCAACTTGTAGAAATGCTAAATTAGAGGCTATATATCTTGATGCTTGATAATCATAATAGAGAGTAATAAGAGAACTACATAGTAATATAATCTAAAATATCTAGTCAAGAAGTTTCACAAATATTGTTTATAAAAAAAGTATAATAATATATAATAAACATCTTATACACAAGATGATCCCCAACAAGAGTTTAAATATTTGATTAGCTAAAGATATCCATGATCACCAAATAAAATATTAAATCATGGAAAAATTTTCACATCTAAGTATGTGAAAAGATGTGTCAAGTTGAGTTTTTATTAAAAATTATTGAAATGATTAATTATATTAATTTTATAAGTTATATTTAGTTTGATAATAGTCGGATAATTATTTTTTTTTTATATTTTTCATGTATATAGTTGAGCCAACTAGAGTACTCATATTATTTAAAAGATTAGTATCTAGCTCAATATATATATTTGTTGGAGTGTACTCAAAAAAATAATCTCTGATATAGTATCCAAGACATATATTATCTTTGATATGCAATATTTTAATAATCTTCGCATATCTCAATCTCAAAAAAATATGAGCATTCGAAAGATTATTCCTCTTATTGAAAATTTTCATTGAGTTGTTTGATTTCTAATTTGTCATTTTCTGGAAAATAATATCAATCAGAATGTTATTCACATATATAATTTATATATATTTGTCATGTGTTTTTCTCCAAAAAATAAAAAATAATTGATAATATATTTGTGCAAATAAAATAAAATAATTATGATTAAATATTTGATAAACTAAGCTATTATGGATTGTTTTAGGCTATATATGGCCTTTCACAAGATATAAATACTCTCTCTGGGCTAGAGGTGTCAAGTGGGCCAGGCAGGTCCGGCAAGGCATGAGGCATGACATGATTTGGCTGTGCCAGGCATGGTATAACATGGTCCAATATTGTGCCTAGTTTTGGACCATGCTGAATGATGTATAGTTCGTGCCGTGCTAGGGTCGGAGCTAGTCATGCCTCGTTTCGAGTGAGGTATGACCCACATGTCTGGACCGATGGCACTGACTATCCATTGTGTCGTGATTGGTTCATTGGTCATACCCTGTCGAGTAATTGCATGATGGGACAGATTTAAAGAAAAATCTGGTCACATAAGTTGGGTTTGACGTACTTGGCCACTGTCATTACCCAATGGGATAACGACAGGCAAGCCTTATCATTGTCATTGACTTTAAAAGATATATTTTTTAAAATCAATAATTATTGGATTATTTTCAACAACAGTAAGCTAGAAATTTGATGGATGTTGGATTTCTGACCTAAATAAAAAAAAAAAAATTTAAAAAATTAATGAATTTGGTTTTTAATAAAATTTATTTATAATGTAATTATTTACTACTTATTTATTTATAATGAATTTGGTTTTTAATAAAACTATTAAGTCTATAAATGAGTGAGTTGTAATATTTAAAGGATGAAAAGTATTTATTGTTATTTTATTGATAAGGAAATTGACATATTCATCTCTAGTAAGAATTATTGTGTGGGATCTTTATGAGGACTCCTGATTAATTTTAGTAGTTGGTCTATCTTGCTCTATAGTACGGAGTGTTTTTGGTATTTGCTTTGAATAAAACTTATATCATCTTTTCTTGGTTCGATCAATCTTCTTATAGTGTTTACATTGAATTGAGGATCTCATTTCTTTATCTTTATTTGTATTATGACTGATATTCTTTCTACTACCAAGGTATTTAGTATGAGAAATCTCTCAAATGAGTTTTTGTCTAACTTGTTCAAATATATAGATAATATAATAATATCATACCATGAAATTATTATATTTATCTCATTCTAAGAGTCACATTCACTCCTATTGAGAATTGCTCCATGAGCTAGTTAGATAGATATGTGAATCAAGTAAAGTAAATAATAATTTGCTGCAGCTCTCAAAATTTTTCATGACTTATTCCCATCAACTGAAATGTCACATTACATATTTGTATAGTTTTGAATGAATATTTACGAGTTTACATAACACCTTGTAGATAGTGCAAAGTCTTCTTTGTCAATCGAGGATATCAAGGATACTTCTGTTTTTCTAGCTTGCCATGAGAATACCAATAATCGAGAATCAGTTAATAACCAAATCCTTTTTATGTCATCACCGAGAGGGTCAACCTTTTCTTGACTGAAAAATCACAAGCAAACTTCAGCAGTCAATATTGTTTTGTTTCTTTATACGAGCTTCTATACTGTAATAATAGAGATTTTTATTTTCTCTATATAATTGTAAATATCACACCACACTGCTCACTACACAGCACAACACTTTTATGCATTTACTCTCAATTGCACCACATTATGCATTACACCTTTGCACATAGTGCATCACAAACTATCACACACTATGCCACTCCATCACTCACTGTCATCAACCATGACACAGTCATGCACACATTGCCATATGTTGAATATATTTTATTTATAGTGTACAATCTTTTCTTTTTTAAAATGGGTTACATGTATGATAGTTTTCATAGACTTGTTTATATACTTCTCAATTATAAGTAGATAAATAAATGAATGAGAATCAATGTTTCTATTTTTTTTTCTCTCTCAACATTATATCTGAGGGAAGTGAGAAAACCTAATTCTTTCAAGTTTTCCTGTGTAATCAATTTTGAGAAACCTACCAGTGATTAATTTTTCATTCCGGCGACCTTTCCCACTCACCAAAATTTTTTCTGGAGATGGGCTTTTTCTTCCATCCTTGCCTGATGCCGAATAGTCACCATTTATACTCGAATCTGATGTTCGAGCCCTACACGTATCTCTTTTGTGGTTCCTTCACCTCTATCGGTCGTCCAAATAGTTTTTCTGGTGTCTTTCAGTTTTTTTCTCACTCCAATTCCTGCATGTGTCTTGAGAAGTGTTCTTTTACCTTTTCATTAGTGCCATGATTATTTTTCTTTATTGTTTATCTCTCACATTAGTGATTTCTTGGTTTTTTTTTCTTTAGCGGCATTTGATGCTGTATTAGAGCCATGCTTGATCGAAATATATTTTATTCTCTAGAAAAGTAGATATGACAAATAAAACTTCTATTTTTTTCATTGTCACATTTGAATATTCTATGATTACTTTGGAGAAATTGTTTGATAATGAAAATTATTTTTTCTGGTTTACAACTGTTAAACATTTGTTTAATATACAAGGTTATTAGGATCACCTGTTACACATGAGGCAGACTTCTTTGAGGTTGTTTGTATATTATGGAGGAAGATCTATACCTCATTATATAATGTATTATGATAGTTAGTTGATCCCAATATTTTTCTTCATCATCATACATACAAAACTTGTTTTAGAATTTGTACTTGGGCCAAAAGATCATACACAGATGATAATAGCTAATAGGACTTGAGTCTATTTATTTATATTGGCCTGATTACATCTTTTAAGGATGAGTTTTTGACTGCGATGCCTCTTACTCTTGATGTTTGGGCTCAACAAATACTATTTGATAAGTTCTTCATGATCCTTATTTTTATTGGCCTTTATCCGGATCTTGAGCCTATCTACGATCAGAATCTTGGTAGTTCATCAGTTTTATTCTTGTATGATGTGTTTGCTTGCCTCTTGTGTATCTTGTCTAATCAGTCTTTTTTATTTGATAGTATTTCAGATTCTTTTGTGTTAGTTTCTCAAACTATCTTTCGAGGAGGACACAATGATAGCCGAGGCAGATGCCAACCTTTTTATTGCACCTGTTGCAATAAATTTGGTCACACTTATGATCGTTGCTATCAGTTACATCAATGGCCCCGCACACTGCCCACATGGTCCAACCTTTTGATTCTTAGTTGCCTCTACTTTAAGCTTCTCTACATCTCTGGCTTTTGTTGCCTTTGTTGCCTAGTCTAGTAACGTCTCTGCTTGCCTTACCCACGAATCTTATGTTGGACATTGGATTCTAGATTTTGGGGTTTCTGATCACATATCTAGTAATATAGATTTTTTCTCTTTTATTACTACTATCTCTGTTTTACCTATTGTTATATTAGTTAATGGTTCTCAAACTATAGCTAAGGTATTAGTTTGGCCATTCCTCTGCTTTCTCTATCTCACTTCTATCATTTATACTACTTCTCAATGTCTTTTTAATTTTTTTTTTCATTAGTATAATTATTCGTACTCTTAATTATCTTTTCTAAAGATATTAGTCTGTTCTATTATCTTTTCTGATATATTTGTGATATTGTAGGACTAGAGTATGAAGAAGATGATTGACATAGGACATGAATCTCAAGGCTTATATCATCTCATCTCAGATTCATCTCTTGTAGTTTTCATTTTTATTGATGCTTCTCTCCTCATTCACAATCGTCAGGGCCACCATAGTTTCCAGAAGATGATCCATTATTTTTTTACTTTATCATCACTTCTATGTGAGTCATGTCAGCTTGGGAAATATACTTTTGTCTTGTTCCCAAAGTATTTGAATAATTGGATAATATCTTATTTTGAATTTGTCCACACTGATATTTAATATCATTGTCGAATTGTATCTACTTTAGGTTAATATTATTTTGTCACTTTCATTGATTAATTTTCTTGATATACTTGATTATTTTTAATAAAAAATTAAGTTGATTTTTTTTATTTTTTAGAAATTTAATGCTGAAATCCAGGCTCAGTTCAATATTTCTATTCATGTATTATGTAGTGACAATGCTAGAGAATATTTTTAGTACAATTTACTTTGTTTATTTCTCATTATAAAATTCATCATCAGTCTTCTTGTGCTCATACTTCTCAACAAAATGAGATAGTTGAATGTAATAATTCTTTTCTTGTTGAGACAACTTATGCTATCCTCCTCTATAGTAATGTTCCTTTTCACCATTGGGGGGACGACCTTCTTATCACTTATTATTTGATTAATTATATATTTTTTTCTGTCTTACATAATTAGATTCTTCATTCCTTCCTTTTCCTTGATATTATAAATTTTCTTACTCTTTGATATTATAAATTTATTGTACTTGTTTTGTTCATACTTCTCATCAGTCTTCTTGTGCTCATACTTCTCAACAAAATGAGATAGTTGAATGTAATAATTCTTTTCTTGTTGAGACAACTTATGCTATCCTCCTCTATAGTAATGTTCCTTTTCACCATTGGGGGGACGACCTTCTTATCACTTATTATTTGATTAATTATATATTTTTTTCTGTCTTACATAATTATATATTTTTATTGTACTTGTTTTGTTCATATTCTTACTCTTTGATATTATAAATTTTCTGCCAAATCCACGAAGTGTCTCTTCCTAGGATATTCTATACTTCAAAAGGGTTATCGTAATCTTCTTAAGACTCATGAATACTTTATTTTTGTTGATGTCACCTTTTTTGAGGACTCATTATTCTTCTTGGTCATTTTTGAGTTTTCATATTTCTGAAGTCTTATCCATTCCCATTGACTCCCCACCAGATGATGTACATCCTCGACTATTTTAAGTTTATCATTTTCATCCTCGTATCATTGCTCATCTCTCTTTTATTGAGATACCTACCGACTCACTTTCTGTCCATTCCGCATCTCCTGCCCCAACTCTATATTCTCCTAATAACTTACCCATTTCTATTTGGAAAGACACTCGCTCTAATTTTAATCTTCATTCTATTTATAAAATTTTGAGATATCATCGATTTTCTTAATCATATTCTGCTTTATTTTATATTATATCATTTATTTCTCTTCCAAATAGTACCTTGAGGCTCTTTCCCTTCTAGCCCGGCGACAAACAATTTTGGATGAAATAGTTTCTTTGGACTTTATTGTCACATGATATCTTGTTGTTTTACTTCCTTGTAAATCTATAGTTGGTTGTCGTTGGGTCTATGCCATTAAGGTTGGTGCTGATGATCATGTTATTGTCTTAAGGCCTGCTTAGTAGTTAAAAGCTATACTCATGTTTGTGGTTCTGATTATGATGACGTATTCTTTCTTGTTGCCAAAATTGCTCTAGTCAGGTTACTTTTTTTTAATGCCTGCTATGTGTTCCAGTCTCTTTATAAGTTGGATGTTAAAAAAGTATTCCTTCATGGTGATCTTGCTGAGAAAGTTTATGTAGAGCAACTTTCGGATTTTTTTGCTTAGGAGTATGGTTTAGTGCATAGGTTATGCCTTTCTATATATGGCTTGAAACAATCTCTTTGAGCATTGTTTGACCATTTTAGTTTCATTTTTCAAGAGTTTGTCATGCTTCACAATGCAAAAAGTCATTTAATTTATTATCATCATAACTCCTTGGTACAATGTATTTATTTGGTTATTCATGTGGGTGATATCGTCATTACAAGTAATGAGTAGGATAGTATTTAGAAACTAAACATTTTTTATCTACTTTTAGACCAATGACTTGGGGAAACTCAAGTATTATTTGGGAATTAAGATAGCTCAATTTAATTCTTGTGTAGTCATTTCCAAAAGAAAATATGCTTTTTATGTTCTGGAAGAAACTCATATTTTAGATTGTAAACTAGTAGATACACTTATGGATTTAAATATCAAACTTGTACCTGTATAGGGGAAGCCTTTTAGGAGATCCCGAGAGATATTGACGACTAATAGGTAAATTGAACTACTTGACCATTACTCATGTAAATATTTCTTTTCCTATGAGTATTTTTAGTTGATTCCTACAATCACTATGTGATAGTCATTGAGATGTTGTAATCCACATTCTTTGATATATCAAAAGTACACTGGGACAAGCTATGCTTTATAAGAAATTGAGAATAGATATCATACTCAAGTTGTTGATTACACAAATGTAGATTGGGCTGACTCACTCACAGTTAGACATTCCACTTTATGATATTGTGTTTTTATTGGAGGTAATCTAATATATTGGAAGAATAAAAAATAAGATGTAGTGATCATATTTAGTGCTGAAGTTGAGTATCAATCCATGACTCCGACAACATGTGAATTCATATGGTTGAGATATTTTTTTGTGAGTTGAGATTTGAAAAAAATGAACAGATTAAACTCATTTGTGATAGCCAGGTCAGACCTCATTACATATTGTATCCAATCTAATCTTTTCATGAAATGACCAATCATATTAAAGTTGGTTGTCACTTAATTAAGAAAAAATCATGCTAGGATATGTTTTTACAAGTTTTGTTAATCCAAATGATTAAATAGTAGATATCTTTACTAAATCTCTTAGAGGTCATAGGTTTAAATATATTTATAACAAACTTATTGCATATAACGTATATGTTTCAATTCAAGGGGGAGTGTTGAATATATTTGTATTTATAGGGTGCAATCTTTTCTTTTTTAAAATAGATCACATGTATGGTAGTTAGTTTTCCTAGCTTTGTATATATACTTCTCATGTAAGTAGTTAAATAAATGAATGAGAATCAAAATTTTCTTCTTTTCTTCTCTCTTTCTCAACATCATCTACACACAGTGATACGTGCGTGCGCACACACACACACACACACACAATTGCCTATTTTCATATTATCATGCACACAGTCTCCTGCACAGACATCTTGCATGCAGTCACCTGTACGATGCCATAATTACTCACCACAACAAACTTCGTTGTCACGCATGCACACCTCGCCCCATACTTCTGCACCCACATGCCACACCTATGCCTACACTGTTGTGTGCAATTTCTTCCTGGAGTATGCAGACTTTATCTTTGATATCATGATAAAAGTAAACTTAATAAAATAAACAATGAATTTTACATATAAAATGGATGTGCAAATGTTGGAGTATGCAGACTTTATCTTTGTTATGATGTTCATCATAACAAAGGGAATAGTGTTGGAGAAGCTCAAATGTTGGGTGTTCTCACCATAAAATTATAATAACAAATAAAAGATAAAAAAATTTGCAACATCAACTAATGAAGAATGCTCATGGTGTCGTAAAATAATTATATGTTATGATAGATTATTTTCTTTATTATTATACTACACCTTATAGTTTTAACAATCATACACATATCAAAAGTAAAATTTATATCTAGATTAATATAAGTTTTGTTGATATACAACCTAAAAATCTAAATACTAGAAGGATAACAAAATATTTGTGAAAAGTAATAATAAAAAGAAATAAGATGATTGATGTCATTTTTACACCTATACAAAAATATTTGAATAACATCTTCAGTATGAATGAAACTTCAAATTACAAGTTGGGATTTTAATTGTTCTATTTTTTTTATCAACAATCTTTACGATGAATGTTCATATGCATCTCACTACAAGTTTTTCATGAGGTCTAAGCATGAGATCTCAAGTTTTGCAGAAAGTGATTTCACAAATTTTATCAATTATTAATCTTCATCCTATATGATTGAAGACTAATGAACTAGAAGTAGGAAGTTTGACATTATCAAATAAAAATAGAAAATGAGAAAAAATATATTTAAATTAAATTTAAAAATTACCTAAGCAATAATATAATGAGTGGTAAAAACAATACAAAGATTGAAAGAAGATTAATTGATTAATCTAAATGCAAGTAGAGAGTACAATATATATAGTATAAAAAGGATTGATGGTTCCTATTTACAAGATATCTTTTGAGCTATTCTAAATATAAGTGGAGGTGATGTTTTTTCTATTTACAAGGCTAATATAATGTAGCTTCTTTTGAATGATTCTTGTGTGAGGTATCAATCATGTTTAATTGATATTTAGTTTTTATTGAAGGATCGTATGGTATCAAAGAATAAACACCTTTATCATGCCCCTACAAGATGGTGCTCCCATTGGAGACACCAAGCTTGGAACATAACCGTTGGAGTGGCACATCAGGAAGCGGCTTGGTAAGAGCATCAGCAAGTTGATCCTTAGAAGAGATTTGAGAAATGACGAAGGAGCCTTGAGTAGAGGTGTCAAACGTGCCGGGCCGGCCCAGCACGAGGCACGGCACGGTTCGGCCGTGCCTGGGCCGGCCCGGCACATTCTTAAATCGTGCCGTGCCCGGGTGAAGAAAATCGCGTGCCGTGCCTGGCCCGGCACGGGTCCATCCCGTGCCGGTTCACGCCATGGCACGCGTGGCACTGGCGGTTTGCCACGCGTGCCGTGGCATGAGCCGTGGCATGAGCCGTGGCATGAGCCGTGGCTCACGACTTGTGAGTCGTGACCCATCTGGGCCCCCCCCCCCCCCCCCGCGGTCTTTTTTGCCGAAACTCCAGTCCGATCCAAGCATTTCCAACGGCAAAAAAAAAAAATTCAAACTTGAGCGATTTTCAGCCCTTGGATTCACCTCCAACGGCTAGGGGGCAGAATCCAACGGTCCTCGTGATTCTGCCCCTTAAATATATTAAAAAAATAATAAAAAAATATTTTTTTTTTATAAAAAAAAACTTTATTTAGCCTATAAAATCTACCCCCCTCCCTATAACATTTATGTTTTTCAAAAACATAAAACATCTCAATATTTTCTCTCTCACATAAACCGTGCATCTCTCTCTCGCCCCTCGTGATTTTGATTTCGGCTTGGATTTTCGTGAAACTCAACTTGAGTTTTGAACATCAGAGCTTCCTACGGTGCACCTTGCACGTGTGTGACCTCATTGCTTTTACCGGGTAATATATATTACGTTTTTTTTGTACTTTCTCTCTCTAAAGCTTCTCTCTCTAGAAAACTTACGAAAAATAAAAAATGACAAATACACCTAACACATTTTTAAATTTGGAAAATGAAAATGTTTGTGTTACACAGACGTCCGTGGCTCCTGAAACTTTGGTTTCTCCTGTCGTCTCAGCTCAAAGTTCTAAAAAACAAAAAACTAGGAGGACTTCTGTAGTTTGGACACATTTTAAAATCATAACACAAGTAGATGTTAAGGGTGAGGAACATGAAATGACACAGTGCAAATATTGTATGAGACTTTTAACATGCAAGAGTACATGTGAGACTGGGCACCTCAAGAGGCATGCGGAAATATGCTCCAAAAAACATGGACCCTTAGATCCTAGGCAAACCCAACTTGGCACTACATTTTTTGAGACTGGATCGAGTTCAGTCTCAAAGTTTACTCCCTTCGTATACTCCAGCGAGTTGGGTAGGGACGGCATGACCAAGCTCATCACATTGATGGGTCTTCCGATCAGATTTTCGGAAGATCCGAGGGTAGTGCGCATCATGCAGACTTATTTTCAGCCATCCTATCGTAGGATTCCTAGGTCCACATCTAGGAGTGACATACGAAAGATATATAAGTTAGAAAAACAAAAAATAATTAAGGAATTTTTGGCATTTAGTGGAGTGATGTCCGTGACGTCCGATATATGGACATGTCACGATGATTCTTCTTATGCATGTCTCACGAGTCATTATGTAGATTCTAACTGGACAATCAATAAAAAAATATTAGGATTCACTGAGATTCTTCATCCTCATGATGACCCGGCCATTTTTGAGTGTATGATGAAAATATTTAGGGAATATAAAATTCAAAATAAAATTTAGTGTCACTTTCGATAATGCTGCAAATAATGGAGTAGCGATCAATATGTTTGTTAGGAATATTAGAGACGCACCTTTAGGAGAGATCTTTCATGTCAGATACATGTGTCATGTGATTAACCTGATAGTTTAAGCGGGTATGAAGATGTGTTATCCTGTGTTGGAAAATATACGCAATGCACTCAAGTATATTCGCACTCCTCGCAGACTACAAGAGTTTGGTAATCTCTGTTTGTCTGCGAATCTTAAGAAAAAGAAATTCCAATCAGATGTGAGACATCGTTGGAATTACACGTACCTGATGTTGGAATCATGTGTTGGATACGAACACGTGATATCCGACTACGTCAATAGTAAGAGTGGCGAACTTATTATTGACGACACTGACTGGGCTTCAGGAATTTCATTTATGAAATTCCTGAAGATATTTTATGACACGACGAACATGTGTTCGTCGGTTTATACGCCCACCACTTGTATTGCACTTCGTTGCATATGCAACATTAGTAGCATGTTTAGGAAGTATCGAGCGCACCCGACGCTTAGCCATATGGTTGCAGAGATGGAGACCAAGTACTTGAAGTACTGGTCCACCATTCCATCTCTTTATTGCCTCGCAGCATGCATGGACCCTAGGGCTAAGGTGGAAGGGGTTGAAAACACCCTGACTTTCATTTCATCGTGCATGAACCTGGAAGAACCACCTGAAGGGTTCATTTACGAGAAGTTGACAGACCTGTTCACATACTACGATACTAGGTATGGTGGTGGTGGTGGTGAGACTGTGAGTACGGACACTGATACCTTGTTCGGAGATGACGATTATTCCATTAACCTAGCGAGGGGGAAACGTAGGGGTGAACCTTCACATAGGAACGAGCTGTCTCGGTACTTAGATACCGATTACTGCTCAATCCTACCACCTTCTGACAATAAGAATCTTGATTTATTACAGTGGTGGAAATCATATGAGTCCGCCTATCCCGTGCTATCTAGGATGAAACGGGATCTACTGACTCCTCCGGTGTCGAGCGTAGCATCGGAGTCTGCTTTTTCTGTTGCAGTGAACGTGATTTCGGATAGGAGATCGAGATTACGTCCAGATATGGTTGAGGCCTTGGCATGTTTGAAGGATTGGGAGGAATCGAGATTTAGCATCAGTGATCGTGCTGAAGCTTGGAATGTGACAGACACTGCAGTCGCATCCACATCCACTACGATGGCGGAGGAGCTGATTGCCGATGATGTTGACCCATATGATACTGATCTTGATGTTGCGGCTGATGATTCTCATGATATGCCGCTTGACGATTGATGCTCATCTGCTCTTTTTTTCGATGTTTATTTATTTATTTTATTTATACGCTTTGTTTTTACTTTGTACCATACGTTGTGTTGAAACTTATACTTGTTTTGTTCGGACTATTGGTTTCAAAAGCATTAATGGTAATTTTTCATTTGTGTAGTTTAATTTTTTTTAATTAAAATTTTTACTAACTTAATGTATTTATTTATTATTTTACCATTTAAATTTTATTTTAAAATTTAATAACTTTAAATTTTAATATATAATTAATAAATTATAATAATAAAAAAAGCTAAACTTAATTAAAAATTTTTTTTTTTTTCTAATATTTTTTTGTTTTATTTAATTTTAAATGTTATATTTTTTACAAAAAATTATATTTTTTAATTATTACTAATACTCTAAAGTATATACAGTAACTTAATAAAAAAATTAAAAAAAAAAAAATTTGTAATCTGCCATTTAGGGCTGGCCTCCCGGGACCCGGACCCCGGTTGACCCGGTCCCGAGTTGCGGCACCCGCCCCGCATGCCCTGCCGTGCGCCCTTGCTGCCTCGCCGGGCCTGTGAGTGGCAAGGCGTGCCCGAGTGTGCCGGGCACGGCACGGCACAGCCTTGCCGTGCCCACGGGCCGTGCCGTGCCCATGGGTCGTGCCGTGCCCATGGGCCGTGCCGTGCCCACGGGCCGTGCCGTGCCCATGGGTCGTGCCGTGCCCATGGGCCGTGCCGTGCCCACGGGCCGTGCCTGCCTTTAACTGACCGTGCCGTGCCGGGCACGACACGGTACAGCAAATGTGCCGTGCCCGGCACGGCACAGTGGCACGACCGTGCTTGGGAAAAACGGGCCGTGCCGTGCTGGGCCGGCCCGTTTGACACCTCTAGCCTTGAGCAACATGATTGAGAGCAAAGTGATAATTAAACTCAATGTGTTTCATACATGAATAAAACACTAGTTTGACGGAGAGATATGTAACATTGATGTTGTCGCAAAATAGTTGTGGAGGACATCGAATATAAATCTCATGTATTAAGTTGGTAATCCAACGAACTTCAACAACATATGAGACAAGTGAGCGATACTTGACATCCATGGAAGATTTAGCAACTATTTTTTTCTTTTAAGAATACCAAGAAAAAAAATTTCTCCAAAGGTAGATTAAGCAAGCGGGTAGATGTGAATTTATCATGATTGCTTGCCTAATTGGCATTGGTGAAGGCAGTAAGGTTAAGTGGTTGGTCTCGCTAAAGAAAGATACTATGATGCAAAGTAGCCTTAAGTTAACATAGCACATGTTTAGCAACAGACCAATGCATGTCAATGGGAGCACGAATGAAATGAACCAACTTGTTAATAGTGAAAGATACATCCAGCCGAGTGAGGAATAAGTATTGAAGAGATCTAATAAATTGATGATACTATGTAGCATTTATAGATGCAGAGCCATCATAAAATTATAGAGGCTGAGAAGACGACATTGGCCTAATATACTCTTTAGTTGGTCTTGGTTAAAAGATTATGGATATATTTATGTTGAGAGAGAAATAATTCAGACGGGATAAGAATAATTTCAATACTAAGAAAAAAATATAGGTTACTAAGATCTTTAATGAAAAATCTAGCAACTAACGAATGAAGAAATTGGTCAATGAAGCATTTATTATTATTGGTGACAATGTGATCATTAACATACACCAAGAAATAAATAGTGATATTGGAGTTATAGTAAATAAATAAAGATGTATCACTCTTAGAAATGATAAAATCATAAGATAATAAATTTTCTTTTAACTCATTATATCATGCTCAAGGAGCTTGACACATACTTTGGGTTTGTAGTATCAGTGAACACTGGAAGTTGCTGCATAAATAATTCATTGGAAAATATATCATGAAGGAAGACATTAATATTTAATTGGTAGAGAGACAAACCATGAGATAAAAAAAAGGACAAGAATAATATGGATAGTCATAGGTTTACCGACGAGACTAAATGTGTCATGAAAGTCAATGATGGGATGCTGATGAAATTCCTTCGCAACAAGGCTTGCTTTATATCGAGAGATGGAACCATCAGGATGATGCTTAATATGAAAGACCCACTTGCATCCAATAATACTTTGAGTTGAGCTAGGTGATACTAGCTTTTATGTACCATTGCGAAGGACAATAATTTTATTAGACATGGTCTGTCTCTATTTAATATAATTAAGAGCAAAGGATGTTCATATTATGAATTTGGGCAAAGGATGTTTATTAGACAATAATTTCATTGATTCATAAGATGATTCAATGAATTTGGGCAAAGGATGTTTGTCAGTAATGTGATAAAAATATTTTGGTTTAAAAATATTATTTATGGAACTGGTGTTCATATTATGAAGAGGGGGTGGTAGAGATAAGGATGCATATGGAGTAATAGAGGTAGTAATGAGAGGTGTAGGAGAGATAGAATCTGAAGAGGAGAGAGAAGAATTAGAAGGAGATGAATGAATACTTACTGTTGGAGAAGTGGGCAATGGTAGCGTTGATGATGACAGTGGTAAGATATGCAGTGGAGGGGATGTTGCTTCTAGAATTGGTATATGTCGAGTAGTAGTAGTGGGGGAGGAAGGAGATGGAAAAACACAAGGAAAAGTAAACTAGTTATGAGAAGGTAAAGTCGAAGAAGCGAGGGAAAACATATTTAGAGAAAGGAAAACTTTTTTTAATAAAAGAACATGATGAGATGTGTATATTCTATATGTTTTTAAATTCAGACAAAAATATGCACTATGATTAGAGGAATAATGATGGAAAAGATATGAAGTGGACTTAAGTTCAAGCTTATTGGTGTTGTAAGATTTTAGCTAAGGAAAATATAAACAATCAAAGATATAAAATTTTGTGTTATTTAGTGTCTTAGAAAATAGCTTGTGATAAAGAGAATAAATTAAGAATCGGTATAGAGAGACGATTAATTAAATAATCAACAGTTTGAAAAGTATATATTCAAAAATTGGAAGAGAGATTAGCTTGATAAAGTATATGATGATACGACATTTAAAAGTGCCATTATTTTGAGGTATATGTGGTGGAGTTTTAAGATGTTGAAGTTCTAGATTATATAAGAAATTTTTAAGTGCAATATATTCACTGCCAGTTTGTCACCATCAGAGTAAACAACAATAATATGTTGATTAAAAAAGATTTTAATGACAACTTTGAATTGAGGAAAAATTATGAAAATTTCAGATTTTAAGCATAAAGAATAAAATCATACATATTTGGTAAAATGATCAACGAAAATAACATAATAAATATGATCAGTAATCAATTCAATTAAAGACGAGCCCCAAAGATCAATATAAATCAAATAAAGAGGATCATGATTTTTTAAAGTAGATTTATCAAAAGGTAAATGATGATTTTTTTTACAGGAATAATAAGTACAAACAAAATATGAGTAGCATAGAGTTATAAAATGGGTCGTGTCGTGTCTGCACTGCCTATTTTTTCAAGGCATGGCCGTGCCACTGTTGCTGTGCCAGGAATGACATGGTAAAATTCTTGTGCCGTGCTAGGCAAGGAAGCACAAATACGGCTTCCTATAGGCGTGTCTACATGTCGGACACTTGGACATGTGGACACGGTATGATCAAGGCACGAATACGTGTCCGATATGCCATGTGGTGTATCGTTGATCAATCTGTATCAGATACGCCACCTGGCGTATCAGACAGATGCATTGGCTGCCGTATCCATGCCGACAACGCCCGACGACGTCGCCCATGACGACCAATGGCTGATTCAGTGAGGCGGCACAAGTGAGCGTGATTATGTGGGGTGGCAGGGGCGGGCATGATTCTGTGGAGAGGGCAGGGGGCGGGCGCGATTTTGGGGAAGCATGGGGCTAGCACGATTTGTGGGGATGTAGGGGGCAGGCACGATTTGTGGAGAGGAGGGCACGATTTGTGGGAGGCAGGGGGCGGGTGAGATTTTGTGGAGAGGTAGGGCCCGATTTTGGGGGAGGGTGTGGGGCGGCCTGATTTTTATAAAATAAAATATTTTTATTTTATAAAATAAAAAATTTATATTTTTATATAATATAAGATTATTATTAAATATTATTTTATAAAATAAGATAATTATAAATATTATCTTGTAAAATAAAATTAAATATAATATTTTAATTTTATAAAATAAAAAAATATATTTATTTAATAAAATAAAATAAAATAAAAATATATTATTTTATTTTATAAAATACCTAATATTTATAAAGAAAAATTTTTAATTTATTTTTTTTATTATGCCATATCCTAGCCGTATCCGTATCCTAATTTTTTTGAATTTGTCATGTCCTCGTACCCTGCCGTATCGTATTTTCATGTCCGTGTCCGTGCTTCTTAGGTGCCAGGCATGATATGGTGGCTTGGTCTACTGGCCTAGCATGTCATGGTGGTACCGTCGTATTGGATTAATGGGAACAAGATTCTTTTGCATACTGCTAAAGAATTTTGTCGGTCATGTGGCCAATTACAATTGGTTACGTGACTAATTTTTTAAAATAATGACTACCTTGTGACAGGGCGATCTAATTTTTTACCATGCCTCATCTAAACACAGGGTTGGGGTCTAATTGTTAAAAAAATACAATTCAAATTGCATACGTCGTGCCCGATGGGACCCTCGTATGGCAGTCAATCATGCTAGTTTACCATGCCATTGGGCTAGGCTCACAGGTCATGCTTATCCCGACATGAGACACAACTCATGCCGACCAAGCATGACATGAGGTATTGTTTTGGACCGTGCCATGCTAGGCTAAGCACTACTGAACCTGGTTGGGCTACTGCTCATGCCCGTGTTGCCTGCCTTACCTCTAGAGGAGCATGAAGAAGATAGTGAAACCAGGTCAAGATTGACAAATTTATTTATTATTCGAAAGGAATGATGACCAAGATGACTATGCCATGTAGTTGGAGAAACGATTTGTAGTATACTAGTAGAGAAAGTAACACGAATGTTTGGTTGCATAGTAAACCACTGACTATTCATAGAGATCATGTGATTCTTTCTGCGAAGTAAAAGATTCCTCATCTGTAAGGCCTTAACAACAAAATCTAAATGAAAAAATTTAATAGATGAATTGTTAAAATGATAAAATTGAGAAAAATAAATGAGATAGCGATCAATAGATCAGTATGTGTGATATTCAAGAACCATCACTAATAATAATATCATCGGGACATTCATAAGGTTGATATATAGATAAATTGGAAAGATGAGATGTGATATGTTGTGTGACACTTGAATCTAGGATTCATGGAGGATGAACAGAGGATGATATAGTTGCATGATGAGCAGATAGACGTTGAGGACATAACTGTGGGAAAAGCTTGAAATAATAGTTAGCATTGTGACCATGTTTGTCACAATATTGGTCAACAAAGCCAAGAGGGATAGATGCAGGGAAGGAAGATTTTGATAGTAATGATGATTTTGGTCTGGTCGAGGTGTGAAGTAGACCAGATGAGGGAGAGCAGAATTGGTGTTTGGAAAAAAATGAGGCAACAAAATGATACTTTTAGCAAAATTGACTGTAGGTGAAATATGATTAGATTTTAATTTATCATCATGATAAAAAATATTTAATGGTCAATGATCTTATCAAATAATTCTTCGAACAATATTATTGAGTCGTGAGTGGGAATAACAATAATAAGTTCATTGTAGGAGGTTCCATGATCAAGAGTAGTATAGGCAAGAAGATTCGCGTCACTAGGAGGACAACCAAGAAGAGTGAGTTTATTGTCAGTTTGTTTGATTGAAACATAGAAATTATTGAAAGAGATATACCTCGAGTGATTGTGGTTAATTTATCTTTGAAATAAATGATCTGCTAAGTTGAATGTTTGGCAAAGAGACAAAATGAGTCCAAGCGTCATTACTAGAGGTTGCAAATGAGTCCTGTAGAATAATAGATTTACTTAATAAACTAAGAATAGAATGGATGATAAGTTGATCTTGATGGTGCCAAGGAATATAAGTTGGATTGGGAAGCTGCACCTCATCTTTGAGAATAGTGGAAATAGGACAAATAGATGTACTATTAAGATGGCCAAAAAGATTCAAACCAAAGAAGAGGGCAGTGAATTGAGATTTTAAAGAAAAGTATTTAAATTTAATGAGTTTTAAGGAAATTTCACTTGTGGGATAGATTATGATGAGAGATAATGAAGTGGTGATAAAAGCGACAACAATAGTGGAAGAATCAGAATCCTTGAAAAAAAAACTCATTGGAGATATTATCTTTCATTTTCTCTGATACCATAAAGATAATGCAAAGATTGAAATAACATCAATTGATTAATCTAAATGCAATATAGTGTACAATATATATAACATAAGAAAGATATATTATTACTATTTACAAGACATCTTTTGAACTATTCTAAATGCAAGTGGATGAAATGTTGTTCATATTTATCAGGCTAATATTATATAACTCTTTTTAAATAATTCTTGTGTGAGATGTCAACCAAGTTTAATTGATATTTGGTTTTTATTGGAGAGTCTTATGATACCAAAGAAGGAACACCTTTATCAGATGATACACTATAATTTAATAAATAAATCATACTTTATTATCTATTACTTGGGGATGTATGATGAGGACTAATATGGATTTAGAGGTGACAAATGGGTTGGGCCGCCACCGTGCCTGACTCGATATGACATGATCTAGAACAGTGCTTCATGCTGAGCAGTCCCATGGCATGCTTCTTTCCGTGCTAGACCATCATGAGCCATCCCTCGTGTTGGGGCAGGCATGATCTATTTGCATGGTGCCACCTATTTACCTGGCTCGATGACATGGTAAATTAGCCCAGATGACTGCTAGAGAGGGTGGTCTAATTTTTTAAAACAATCGGCCGACCACGTAAGCCGGCCACCCATAGCGTTTTCACACAACGAGTTTTGCATGCACCGTTCGACATGATCGTGACTCGGCTGTGCCACCGTAAAGGTGTCAACCGGGCCGGGCAGGCTCGGCAGACATGAGGCACAACATGATTCGGCTGTACCTGGGCCGGCCTAGCACGGAATTTTTTCGTGCCAGTGCGTGCCTGTCCACAACACCAATCGTGCTGTGCCGTGCTGAGGCCAATCAGGCCTCGTGTCATGCCTGACCCGGCACGGTACCGTGGCCCGTGGGCACGATACCTCGGTAGGAGCTCGAGAAACTACCTCAGTGGCAGAAGTTGATTCCAACGGGCGAGGCTCATTCGGCAGAAGTTGAAAATGAATCGCGCGGCATGGCACTGAGGCGGCGCACCGCTAAAATGGCGAAATCCTAATTTTTTTTAAATTAGGGGTTCGGCCCGACCAGGCCGAATCTACCGGATTCGTGCCGTGGGCCCATACCAGGCTGACCTCCACAAAACCGTGCCGGGCCAGACACGACACGGTACATTAACCCTGCCGTGCCTGGCCCGGCATGGAAGCACAGTCGGGCAGGCTAAAAATGGGTCAGGCCGACTCGTCACGTTTCATTTGATACCTTTATGCACCATGCCGTGCTGGGCTGATGGACCTTATCATCATGCCTTGCTTGGTAAGGCGAGAGAATATTTCCGTGTAGTATCCGACATAGTCTGTATGATACATCTTTATGGATGTACTCAATTTACATAAATCTATAAAGCCTACCAACTCTTGTTCCAAGCGGAGCTGATTAGTGACTTATTTTGTGGATAATAGTCTCTCCTGAATTTATCTCACTACATTGATGAGAGTTCTACTTGCAGATTGTTGGATTGAATAAGAACAACTAAGATGCCTCTTGAAATGAGATCAGATAGGATTAGAGGTAGCAAAAAGTGCATGCCCAGGTGCCATTGGAACTTATACAGGAATTTCAATAAGGCTTGACATGGAACAAACTTAGGTGTCTACCTAGATTATCACTAGACAGTTTTCTTTTTTAAGAAAACATCATTCACAAAGTTATATTTATAAAAATGAATGTTGTGCTAGTTAAAGTTGAGTAACACTTAAACTTTCTAGGTGCTCTAGTTTCGCAAAATGCATATCTTATAGTGCAGGCAACCACTTTTTCCATTTAAAAGATATTTTGAACAAAATTCATGCAATCAAATTCAATTAATAGTAAATAATATTTTCTCTTATGAATGTAATAATTGGTACAAAATGTGATATGGAAGGATAAAAGAATATATTTTGTTAATCAAATAATATGTAATCATAATCATATCTTTTTAAAAATGTTCAATATCATTTTTATGTAAGAGAAACATTGTAAACATGACAATAAAATTCTTGATCTTTCTTTCAATAATCTCTTATTTTTGAAGGGGAGTTATTTGGATGTGATATCTAATAATTTTTTTTGTGCTCTTCAAAGAATATGATAAATTCTTGAGAAGTATTTAATCATTATATATTCCACAACTATATGTCACAACTAAATTGAAGTGTAATTATCTTATGAAATTGTGTAAAACAAGAAAAAAACAAAAAAAAATTTAATTATGTTGAAAAGAAAATTCTTATAATGAGATGAAGTATCAATCAAAATAATAAAAGAATAAAATCAATCACAATTTATTGCCCCACAGAGGCTCCATGTGCGCATGGATTAGATGGATTGCGTTTCCTAATAATATGTGCTGATGTGCTAGATATGAAATTCTAAAAATTCTAACATGATTTTTTGGCTGATGTCTCACAGCTACTAGAGACAATTTTCCTTATGCTTGACTCTGAGTTTAAACATCCAATGAGGATATCTAAATCAAACATCCAATGAGTTTTCTGAGAGAAGCATATAATAATGAGGATATCTAATATAATAATTAGTAGTGACAAC
Source organism: Sapria himalayana (assembly GCA_029783825.1). Lineage (NCBI taxonomy): Eukaryota > Viridiplantae > Streptophyta > Magnoliopsida > Malpighiales > Rafflesiaceae > Sapria > Sapria himalayana. The sequence goes on along the minus strand of JAREIK010001381.1, from coordinate 182,201 downwards.
TAGTAGTTATTTTTGCCATATTGTTAAGGTACAAAGGAACTTGGTTCTATTAATTATAATAATATCAAATTCTCTAATTTAAGACATGGAAGAAAATCAATTATGAGTTAATTATTGACATTCTAGTTTATTTCTTAGGAATTAAGAGTGAAGATTATAGAAGAGTAAGCGGAAGAACTTGAAACAAGAGAAGATCTTGTGGTGTCATTAGAGAAAAAAATTGAAATACTTATCTTTAAAGATCTTTACTAGGTTGATGAGTATATCCTCTGATGATCTTCTTAACAACTGTAGATGCGAAATCTAATAAAATTTTCAAGCATGTTTCCTATTTCTGAAATGAGGTTGTGTCAAATTGAATCTTTGGCTTGTCAACCTACTCTTATCTTCTCTATTTCAATTGAAATAGTAGATTGAGAGCGGCAACTTGATAGCTGAATCTAATTTGTTATAAAATAAAACTAAATCTACAATAATTAGAATGATAGAAAATTCAATGCTAAAGTAATAAATTATATCATGAAATAACATATAATCAAAAGAAAATGAGAAATTAGAAATACATGGGAATAAATTTTAAAGGAATGGATATACTTCTTTTATAGAAAAAATTTAGAAATTCCCATAGAAAAATCTGATGTGGGCTAGAATAGATTTTCACCTAACTCCAATAAAATAATAATTTTTCACTTGAAAATCATATTATTTACTTGTCAATACTTGCATTCATTCTTTTTAAGTCTCATGAAGTTCTACACCATTCAAATTTGTCAGTGTTGGTTGATTTGGTCAAAACATTAGTTATATTTTCTTCGATATGAATCTTTTGCATATTCATACTTCATTTTTCTACTTTTTCTTATACAAAATGATATTATATCCTGATGTGTTTTGTCTTTCAGTGAAATATTGAATTTCTTATTAAGTATAGAGTACTTTGACTATCATAAAATAAAGTAATATTTTGTTTGTATTCAAGCTCTTCCAATAGTATTTACAACCAGATTGACTCTTTACCAACTTGTATAGCTGCAACATATTTTGTTTTTGTCGTAGAAGTAGATATAATAGGTTGTAATTTTGAAACTTAATTTTTAATTTATCTAGCAAGAGAAAATATAATCCGATGTAGACTTGCAATTATTTAATATTCCCAGCATAGTCTGTATCAATATAATCTCTGATAATAAAGTCTGAACTTCTATAACATATTGTAGTATTTGGGGTCTCTTTCAGATATCTAAAATTTTTTTTCACATTACTCTAATATTCTAAGTCAGGATTTGTCATGATTCGATTAACCACTCTTACTCTTTCATATATCTGGTTTTCTTTCTCCCTTCTTCCGGGCTAGGATACATACTTGAGGATAATTTTAAATTAACAAGAAGATGAGTTGAAATTGTCTTTTTATCTTGCATGTTGAAATGCTACAAGATCTTGTTAAAATAATTTTATTGAGAAAGTCAAATCTTTTTATTATTTTTATCTCGATAAATCTATATTTCTAGAATCTTATTTGCTAGTCCCAAGTTCTTTATGTCAAATTTTCTAGCCAACTATACATTTAATTCTTAGATTTGATATTTGTCTGAGGCTGCTACCATGTCATCCACATTTAATAATAAAATGATGAAATTATTTTCTTCAAATTTTTTGTAGTATGTACAATGGTATGAACTAAGTATATTATACCCAAGACTCATGATGAAGGAATCAAATCTCTTATACTAACACATTGGTATTTGTTTCAGACCGTATAGAGATTTATTCAATTTGCATACCATGTTTTTCTTACAAATTTCAACAAATCTTTCTTGTTGGAATATATAAAGTTATTAATCAATTTTTACATGAAGAAAAATAATTTTAACATCTCATTGCTTCAAATATAAAACAAATATAACATATAGAGTCATTACCACTCTAATTGTTATAAGATAAATTACCAGAGAAACATTTTTATTGAAGTCTATACTTTTTTTCTGAGCATATCTTTTTATCATCTATCATGCACGATACAGTTCTACTTGAACATTACCATCTTATTTTATCTTATAATTGAAATTAATATTAGTATTTTTTATAATTGATGCACAATTTTTAATAGTCCTTTTAATATTATACATAAGATTTGGTTTCTGAAATTTTCTCAACAAATCAATACATAAATAACTTCAACCAAATATCTAGACCTATGTCAACAACAAAATAAATGCCAAATAAATATCAAATAAACATAATAATAAAGTTTTCTAGATCTCTAAACTTTTATTTGAAATCAAGTTACATAATCAAGAATGATTTAACAAATACAATCTTCTCATCATTAACTGCAATTTTTTTAAGACCACTCTACATTTGAAGGGTCAAATTTCATGATGATTGAGATTTTTAAGTTATAATGCACTGAAAAGTTCATTCTATTCATTTCTTCGGCTAAAACTCAGGATAATTGACTACAGACACATAATGTTATATAAAATATTTAAATCAAAATCAATTAACATTAAAACCAATCTTTAGGTAGATTAAGTATTAAATATATATGAAATAATTGAGACTCACCTGTGATTCTTAGTAATGATTCAACTATGAGATGTTACTTGACAATAAGCCGCTAGGTTGGGCGTTTACTTCTTAGTTTTGAACCAAATTTCAATAATTTTGATGATTTAGGGGTTTATTATTTTTTTATTTTTAGAAACTAATTAGAAAATTATTGTGTTATTTTCAATATCTTTTTTCTTAGAGGGGAAATATGATAGAAAAACTTGGAAGAAAACATGATACCTAAGTTTTGCTTCCGTGACCTTGATGAGAATGATGATGGAGAATGAGAGAATTCATGATGGGGATGATGATGATGACATAGATGATGATAATGATGATGAATACTTATATATTTGAGGAAAATGATAGAAATGATGATGAAGATGATGATGGGATAGATTTGGATGGTGACGCTTATGGTGGATAATGATGCTTACAACATCTGACAAAGTCTTTGCCAATTTTGTTATTTGATCTAATCCTTTACTTTATGATGATATATGTTGAATGAAGAAAATGAAATTCTAGGCTTACAATCTTGGGATATAATATTTGGCACCAAACAATGGATTAAACAAAAATCCCATCATATCTAGTGTTATCTTGGATATCATATAGGGCCCTATTATCTTAGAACACATTAATCCTAAGAAAATATCCAAATGTTTTTAGGTTATTTATTTGAAATTGTGACGGAAGGTACTCTTTGAGTTGAATAATTTATAACTTTTTATCTTTTGTATTCAAATTATTATTCACACATATAATTAATAAAATAAACTTTCTATATGAATTCTCCTAAAAAAAAATAAAATACTCTATAACACACTAATGTAATTTGAAAGAGGTAATTGTAAATTAAAATTTGGTAAAACAAGATATTATTGATTGTTTTTGGCTGTATAAGGTTTTCTTTTTATCTACAAATAAGATTTGAATATTTTTCCATCGATTGAAAATATAGTAATATTTTATATACACATCCTCCTTAAAATCATTATGAAAAATATTTTTTAGATCTAACTGAAATATTATTTATCTGTGAAAAGTTAAGTGGTATGAGTATTCGTATGGAGGTTATCTTGGCCATCAAAAAAAAATTTTTAAAATCCAGTCCAAAAATATGTGTAAATTGGTTACATCAAGTCTCACATTCATATAATTTATTTTATTATAATGGTCAATCTTCACAAATAGGAAATCTCACATTCAAGTAACCTCGTTTTCAACTCATTTGGAATCGAGAATAGAGTAAACTTAGAAATTGATATCTTATTTGAACTAGGAGATGATCATCTTTTATACAAATCTTTCTTTCTTTAAAATCAATTTATTTTGTGCTTGTTAGTATATATGATAATTCTAAAGGAGATTATCAACATATGATCCAATAATTTAAAAATTTGATGAGAAGTGATGTTCCCTCATGGTTGGAGGCTTAAAAAGGACTTGAGGAGCAATGAAGAATAAAAGACATGGGTGTCTCTTCTTAATGTTTACATGTTATATTCTCTTTAAAGGAATTTTGCTTAAAAAAGTAAAATCAGAACTAAGTATTACTTTATTTGTTTTGGAAGAATAAAATATTTATCTCTTTTAGGTGCTATAGTAATAAAATATATATTTTATCATCTTGGATGTCATTTAGTTATATCCTAAGAGAAATTTATAATAAAATAAGTATTCATAAAAATTTTGAGAGGTAAATTAACCAATCTTTCTTGATGATACATGACCTAAAAAGTCGCAAAATAGAAAAATACAGAAGAAAGCATTTCACTAATCAAGTAATTTGTGATTAAAATTACATCTTCCAAAAGATGACTTGGAATACTTTTATCATAGAAAGTGTTCTAGTTATTTTAACAAAGTATATGATGTTAATATAATTATGATTAATTAATTTATCAGACATATATTCTAAAATATTATCAATTTTTTTATAATTCTATATAATTTTTAAATTAATTTTTAGTTCTTTTATAACATTATTGAAAATCAAAAAAAAAATTGAGACCTATTTCAAAAAAAAATAAAATAAAATGAGTACAATCATAAATAAAAATAATTAAGTATATGATATTTTTAGTTATAACTCTACTAGTTTTTAAACTTCTGAATGAATCAAATTGAATGTGTTATAGAAGAAAACATGCAAATTATTTTGCTCAATTTTGATGAAAGTATTCCTTAAAATCTTTGAAACCTATAAAAAATTATCAGTATGAAAGAAAATAATATCAAAATGAAATAATTTAATAAGATAATTCATAAAAAGTAAAATATTCAAACACTCGGGGATATAATGTACTCGATAAAAATAAGATATCATATTGAATGTTGTCATAACTAATGATTATAGATATTTTATTATTAACTATCATAACATTTAAATAACATATGGAAAAAAATAATAAATAATAAGTTATTATCTATAATGTAGTTGTTTGCTTTAAGTTGATTTCTTACGAGTCAAGTAGAAAATAAAAATAATATTTGAAGGATAATAAATATTTGTTGTTGCATTACTAGTGAGCAATTTCATATATTTCTCTCTACTAGTGATCAATATGAGAGAGTTTTATGAGGATCCATGAATGCACCTAATATTCAATTAAAGGTGGCAAATGGGTTGGCATGTCCTTTTTTTGGGTGGCCCATCTGGGCTACCATGCAGTGCCAAGCTTGGCATAATTACACAGCCATACTGTGCCATGTCAGCATGAAAATAAAACATAGTCGCCTGGCATGACACACAGGTCCGATTTTAATCCTGGTCTGGCCTGCCATGCCTGATTGGGTATTTCTATAAAAACATGCACGAGCTGGCCCATAGGCTTGGGTCATGGCTGTTCTGACACGTCTAATCCAGGCTAGCTTTGGTGCAAAGAAGTTTAGCTTCCGCCACAGTTATCCTGGGTCTGAACCAGGTAAGCCAGATGCACCCACCCAAACCCAAGACATGACTCATAATTCCAGGCCACACCACACCAAGTCTTGACTTTTTCGGCTACTGAGTAATCAACAATTGGGCTGTGTGTGGCCCTAGCCTCTATGCCTTGGCTCCTGTTCGCTATGGTGCCTATGTGCACTGGCACTTCATGTAGGTCATGGCTGTGTGCAATGCAGTCACTGACTCACTGCCTGTGGGCTCAGTTTCATTCTATCTTGTTGTGTATATATTAATATATATAATACATAGGATATACACAATATATATTGTTTATATTCACACTTTGAACATAGAATGTTATGTTTATACAATGTGTATATACATTATAAATGGGTATGCTCATGTTGACAGAAAGAAAGAATTAAATTGATTAGGAAAAATGTGTTCTTCGGTTTAATTTTTTTGGTTTAAATTTAATTAGTATATGATAAAATAAATTTTTTTATGTGTATATTTTATTTATTTAATGTCATTGGATTATTTTTTATTGCGGATTGGTGGGGGTGCTCACATTAAAAGGTGTGTGAAATTCTTAGTTTTTAAATATAATCAAAAGAAAAAAATGTTATTAATTTTTATTGTAATACAATAGGGTGTGCAGTTATTTTGAGGCTCAGTGCATAAAAAGTTTTTTAAACTGCTAAAGGACATTGGTTTATAGAGTGGACATGAAAACAAAATCCTAATTTCGGAATGGTTTTTCTTTACTTTGGGGTATCATGTTTTGTTAGAGTTACAAAAGATTTTTCGACAAGTTTCAGTAAACAATTTGAGGGAAAGGGGAGGCATTAATATATCGAAGCTTTGAGTTTTCAAAGTTATAGTTTTTATCTACTATACTATAGTTCTTTCCAAACGTCCTCTCATTATCTTGGTTTATGCAGAGGTTCATGTTGAGGATTGTGCAGAGGTTCATGTTGGGGATTGTGCAGAGGTTCATGTTGAGGATTGTACAGTGGTTCTTGTGGAGGACGTCTAGTTGACATTCTGTTATTTTGGGTGTTTAAAATTCTGATAGAAGCTAAGAGCATTGTAATAATTTATGATGGAAACGCAACTATAATTACTAAATTATTAGGTTTTTCTATTATAATTTATTTGTTTTGAGTTTAGTTTTGAACACTACTTATAATTAAATTGTTATATGTTAATCTGGGTATGTTTTTAATTTTATTTGTTAGACTATTATGTCAATTTGGGCAGAATAGTAATTGGACATAATTTTTTTTTGGTTTAAATTTAATTGGTGTGATCTAATATTTTTCTAGTGTTATATGTTAATTAGTTAATTTTATGATGGAAACTTCAAAAATAATAAAAAAGGGCATGCTGTTTTTTTGAGGCTAGCACATGAAAAGGAGCTAAGGGGAGATTTTAGAAAGGTAAGTGCATTAAAAAAAAACCCAATTCGAGCGGGAGAGGGGGTTATCACCGTGGGCCCTCCTGTTTTGATAGATTAAAAAAAACTATTTGAGACTAAGGAGGAGGGATTAATATACCGAAGTTTTGAGTTTTAAAAGATATAATTATTATAAACTACTCTATTATAATTATTCCCTATTTTTTTCTCTTCAATCCAGGTTCATGTGGAAGCTCATTTGGTGGTTCATGCAGAAAACATGTTGTGAATATGCTTGTGTGTTTGGAATTATGCTAGAATCTAGTAGAGGCACTGTAATAATTTTTGCTGGAAATACAATTGAAATTCTTAAATTATCAGGTGTTTCTTTTTAATTTATTTGTTTTGAGTTTGGTTTCGAACATTTGTTACAATTGAACTGTTATGTATTAATTTGTGTTTATTTTTAATTGTGTTAGACTAAGTTGTAAGTTGAATAGAATTTTATTTGGTCATTAATAATTTCATTCTCAAAATAATTTGAACAATTATTTTTAAAATCAATATATATATTTTTGAACTAAAAATATATATTTTTTGTGAATGTGAAAATTGAACTTTCAATTTTAAAAAAATAAAAAGGGACAAAATATTTTTTATATCTTTGGGTTTTAAAAATTAAAACTCAATTTTAATTTTAATTTGTGTTAGAATTAAAATTTTATCACATTTTAAATTAAAATTAAAATTAAAATTAAAATTAAAATTAAAATGAAATTTTAATTAAAAAAGATAAAAAGTATATTTAGGAAAATAAACCTAAATATTTAAGTTTAAATGGATTATTAAAATATTTAAATTATGAGAAAAATAAATCTAATTGTGAGTACGTAATAAAGTTATGAAAATTGACTTGGTATTTGGGCTCCGTCCTAGAAACCCCAACAAGTGATTAAAATGGATTAATTTTAGGCAATTGAATATTTTTGTTTTTTTAGTGACTGAGTTATTTTTTTTAGGGTAAAAAAAATAATTTATGCAGGATGTTTAAGGTAAAACAGTCAAATTATTCGACCTATAAATAAAAATGATGGATCTTATAATAATCTTGAATTTGTATGATTTGATTGTTGGTGACATGACTCGTGTTAGGGTTTTGAGGAATGATTCATCCTTCAATTGGGGTCGTGACATGGCTCGTGTGTTGTGACAAGCTCATAGTGTCATGGCATGTGTTTGATGTCGTGATTGGACCATAGAGGGATGACTTTGCATATGGTGTCGAGACCCAATTGTGATGTAGTGACTTCATACATGATGTTGTGATTGTACTTTTGCGTCGCAACATGTTTCATGGTGTTGTGTTATTATCTTTTATTTGTATTCAATTTATTATAAATAGTAGGTTGATGTAATAATAAACGAACAAAAAGTATGGTAGACTATTACTTAAATTCAATTTAATTGCAAATCTTTTGTGATTGTAAATCATAGGTTCTCGCATTCTATTTTTCTTATTTTTTTTTTGTTTCTTTTTCTCTCATGTTCACTCAACCCATAGTTATGAAAGGCGCACCTAAGGCGCGTCTAAAGCTCAGGCGCCACCACTTCTAGTGAAAATACCTCGCTTCAGGCGAGGCGCAATGGTGTGAGGCGCCCAAATTTTTTCAGGCGAGTGGCTGCTTCAAGTACGCGGTATTCTTCTTCTTCTTCTTCTTCTTCTTCTTCTTCTCATTCTTCTTTTTTTTTATTTTTTTGGCCGTCAAAAATGGAGAAATGTTGTCTGGGAAGAGCAGTGATGTGGCACTGTGACGTAGGGGAGAGGAGGAGTTGAGTAGAAGACCAGAAGCTTCGCATCGGGGGGAAGAAGATGAAGCACTATGCCCTAACCCAAAATGATGTTGTTTTGGGTTGGATTAAATTTTTTTAAAATCAAAACACCCCAAAATAATGTCGTTTTGGGGTTCAATTATTTTTTTTTATAATTAGAATTTCTCGAAATGATGTCGTTTTGAGGTTTATGTTTTTTTTAAAATGCGGAACCTCCAAAACAAAGTCATTTTGGTCTTCTCGCAACCAAAATGATGCTGTTTTGGGGTTTCTGAACCTAAAACCCTATAAAAGCCTTCTCATTCTCATATTACACCCTAAGACTCTCAAAAAAATCTTTCAAAAATAATTTTCAACTGCAGTGAAGAGGAAAGAAGAATAGAGAACTCAAAGAGATATTGTTATCATTTCTCCTTTTTTTTGTGGAAAAAAATTCTGAAAAAAGTAGTGAAATATTCTTAGAAATTTCTTAAAAATTGGGAAAAAAGTTTTGAAATTTCTTTTTTAAAAAATAGAACATTTTCAGAATATAGAAAATAGAAAAAAAATTAGAGAATTATCTAAAAAATATAAAATAAATAATGAAAAAATACGAAACAAATAGAACAAAAATTTTAAAATGTTTTATAATTTATAGATTTATAATATATAATAGATTATGTATATCATATATTATAATGGTAGAGAAACATTCTAAGAAATTTCTTTAAAATAAATAAAAAATTTTTCAAATAAACTTTGAAAAAAAAGGAATTAAAAAAACTGATGTATAAAATAGGAAAAAAAATGAAAATTAACGAAAAAATAAAAAATAAATTGTGAAAAAATATGAAACAATTAAAACACATTTTAAAAAATTTTATAATTTATATATTTATAATATATAATATATTATGTATATTAAATATCTTAAAAGTTGAGTACATTCTAAGAAATTTCATTAAAATAGAAGTAAAATATTTTAAAGAAACTTCATAAAAAAATGAAATTTTTAGAAAATTAATGTACAAAATAGGAAAAAATATGAAGCTATTAGAAAATAAATTTTAAAAAGTTTTATAATTTATAGATTTATATTATATAATATATTATGTATATTATATATTATAAAAGTAGAAAAATATACTAAGAAATTTATTTAAAATAGGAGAAAAATTTTTCAAAGGAACTTTGAAAAAAAGAGGAAAATTTCAGAAAATTAATGAACAAAATAGGAAAAAATATGAAAATTAACCAAAAAATAAAACAAAATTATGAAAAAATATGAAACAATTAGAACACAAAATTAAAAAAGTATTAATTTTTGCTAAATATTAAGTATGTTTATAATTTATAGATTTATAATATATCATATATTATGTAAATTTTTTCATATTTTCTCAATATAATTATTATTTTATTCTTGCCTTGTTGTAAAGATACACAAAAATGAACAAATAGATTGAAGTTGAAGTAGATGCTGCAAATGAAATACAAATTCGGGATGGAAATATGATCATTTATTAAATGAGAAAGATACAAATACGCTTATTTGTATTTTTTTTTGTAATAAAGTAACTAAAAGAGGCAATTATAGACAAAAGCAACACCTTATTGGATGATTTAGAAATTCAAAAAGTATACAAGATATCCCGAACATGTTAGGAAAGATATAAAATAATATGTTATTCAAAAAAAACTCAAAAAAATCAATTGAGTTTTGAGAGTCATAATATAAATGAGGATATGTTTGGGTTTCAAGATGAAGATGATGAAGACCTAGAGGTTATTAGCAAAATGAGAAAAAAAAGATTTTTCTAGTGATGGTAGCAATAAAGGGGAAAGTTGTGGTAGTGGTAGTGGCATAAAGAGAACACGGAAAAAAGGTCATATGATTTATTTCTTCATTCCTAATCTAGAAATGGTTGTTCAAAATAGAAAAAAATATTCAAACTACTATCAACAATGCCTAGAAGAAAGAGACCAAAGAGAGAGCTGATTTACTAAGTTGTAGATGAAAATATGATCCCGCAATTCCATCTAATACAGTTAACTATGCTAGTTTCCAATCAATGCTTAAGGCAATTGGTCAATGTGATGTGGGCTACAAGGGACTAACTTTTCATGATATAAGGGTTACTAACCTAAAGAAAAAATTGGCCCTTACAAAAAACTCAATGAATGATTATTTTACCGAATGAAAGAAAAATGAATGCTCAATTATGTCGGATAAATAGACTGATTGGAAGAAAAGGTCGTTGGTGAATTTCTTGGTAAATTCTTCAAGGGGGACCATGTTTATGAGATCTATCGATGCTTCTTCTATGATCAGGACGAGACAGAAATTGTATGAATTACTTGACAGCTGGGTTAAGGAAGTTGGTAGAGTTAATGTTGTTCAATTGATACAGATAATGTTTCAAATTATATAGCTGTAAATACTTATAATTTAATTTAAAATTTTCATTTACTTATGTATGTAAGTGATTACATTTATTATCTATTTATTTTGTGTTTAAATTATGTAGTGAAGTTGTTGGAAAAGAAAAGATTATATTTGTTTTAGACACCATGTGTCGCACATTGTCTTTGCTTGATACTAGAAGATATTAAAAACTATCACATATCACGAAGATAATAGAGAGGCTCATATTCATAAGCGGCTGCATTTATGATAGAATGAGTTTGTTTAACATGATGAGACGATTTCTGAGTAAAGGGAATTGTTAAGGCCTACTAAGACTCGAGTTGCAACGACCTTTATCATATTATCTCGTATTAATGAACAAAGAAACAACTTGAGGAAGATGTTTACTAGTTCAAATTGGACAGAAAGTAAATGAGCAAACGAGCAAAAAGAAAAAAAATGTAGTCACTATAATTTTCATGTTTTTTTTGGAACACTCTAGTATTTTGTTTGAATGTTTCAAGCTCTCTTATACGTGTGTTTTGTTTGGTGGATGGTGAAAAAAGGCCTCCTATGAGCTACATTTATACATCCATAAAAAAAGCGGGGGAAATCATTGTGAAAAGCATATTTGGGAATGAAGAGAACTATAAAGAAATCATCGAAATCATTGATAGGAGGTGGGAGGTTCAACTTCATCGGCTTTTGTATTCAACTGAGTATTTTTTGAACTAACAATTCTATTATGATACAAAAGAATTAGAAGTTGAGTTTAGATTCAAAATTCTATGAAGATGAAAATAGAGATGAAAAATTCTTTGAACAGACAATTCTTTGAAGATGTATGTAGGTACAAGTTGAGATTGGTGAAAAATAGAGATGAAAAAGATGCAATTATATCACAATTGGATTTGTACATGCATGCTAGAGACATTTTTGGTAATGAGTTTGCCATTAGAACGAGGAAGACTAAACTTTCATGTTAGTGCTTTAATTTTGTTAATTATTATTGAAATTATTATATATGCTTATTAAAATTGGTTAAATGTTCAATTAATAATTTATTTATATTAACTATAGCTGAATGATGAGATATGTTTGGATCAAGTACTAGAAGTTTGTAAAAGTTTGCATTGAGGGTTCTCAACCTAACATGTAGTGCATCAGGTTGTGAAAGAAATTTGAGTTTTTTTGAAAATGCAAGTCACTAGAGTAATTCCATTTTATTGAAAATGTATCTTTAGACTTTTTACAATATTTTTTAACGTAACTTAGATTCTTAAAAACTAAAGATTGAGATATAATCATGAAAACTATTTGATTTTTTCAGATTTATCGCAAGAAAAGAAATATGTTTAACCATCAATGCCTGAATGATTTGGTGTACATTACGTACAACTCAATCTTGATGAACTGATACACTGAACGTCATAATATTGATCTCATTTTCTTGAAAGATATATATAATAGCAATGAATGATTTATAGGAAGAATAGAAGATGAATGTGCTGCAGAAGATGATTTGGTGTTTGAGGGCGATGATTTAACTTGAGGTGATGTTACAAGAGCTAGTGGAGCTGAGAAGCTTAGAGTTTATATAAAAACTAAAGCAAGCAAAACACCAACACCAAAATCAAACTCAAGACCATCGAGCTATAACCATACTCCAACTCTTGCTTTGATTTATAAAGATGAAGAGATGATTTATTCATCTAGAGAGGAAGATAAATAAGAGAGGGAGTCGAAGATTTATGATGGGAATGATGTTGATGATGATTTTCTTGATTTAGATTTAGATACAGATAAATGAGTTTTTATTTTATTTTAGAACGTTGAATTTTTCTGATGATAGGAAGTATTAATGATGTTTGTTATTTTGTTTTAGAATTTTAAATGTTTGGATGATGAGAAATATTTGATTTTTATGTTTTGATGTTCTTTAGTTTCTTATATTTTATTATCAGATAAAAATTGTAGACATTATTTAGTAAAGATATATATTTTTTATTTACATTAGGTATAGTGCGCCTCATAAAAATAAGCTTGCGCATCAAGTCCTCCTTGCGCCTCAAGGCCCCAAGAGGCTTTTGCGCCTTAGTGCGCCTAGAGGTGTCAAACGGGATGTGTCGGGCCGGGCCGACCCATTTTTTTAGGCCCGGCTGTGCTTTCGTGCGAGCCAGACATGACATGATTACTGTACCTTACCGTGCTAGGCCCGGTACAGTTTTGTGGAGTTCAACCCTGCACGGGCCCGTATCATAATCCTTCGGTTTCGGCCCGGTCAGGCAGAACCCTAAATTAAAAAAAAAATTTGGGTTTCGGTATGTACCGTCATGCTGAACCTCTAATTTTAAAAAATTAGGGTTTTGGCATGCGCCGTTGTGCCAAACCTCTAATTTTTTAAAAAATTAGGATTTCGGCATGCCCGAAACCCTAATTTTTAAAAAAAATTATGGTTTTGCTACCACCATAACACTTATTTAAAAAAAAAATAGTTTCAGCACAGTGCCGTGCCAAAGGCCCACGGCTCCGTGTCGGGCCAGGCAGGGCACGAGGCCCGGTTGGCCTCGGCAGGGCACGAGGCCCGGTTGGCCTCGGCAGGGCACGAGGCCCAATTGGCCTCGGCACGGCACAACACGATTGTGCCGTTGTCGGGCACGACACAAGCTCAGGCACGGGAAATTCATGTGCTGGGCCGGCCCATGCAAGGCCGAATCATGCCGTGCCTCATGGCGCGCCTAGACGGCTTTACTCAATTGACACCTCTAAGTGTTCCTTGCGCCTTAAATAACTATGCATGCAACTACATACATCTTCAAATATTTTTAAATCTTGCTCAACTCTTAATCTTTTTGTATCATAATAGAATTGTGGGTTCAAAAAATACCCAGTTGAATGCAAATGCCAATTAAGTTGAACCTCACAGCTCCTATTAATGATTTTTATGATTTTCTTATACTTTCTTTCATTCTCATTAAAGTTTTTGACCATGATTTTTTTTTTTGCTTATTTCATGCTTGCTTAAATGTCGCCCATAAGAGACCTCTTTTAACCATCCACCAAATGAAACACGCATACAAGAGGGCCCGATACCTTCAAACAATACACTACATTGTTTCAAAAAAAAAACATGACAATTATATTGGTTATATTTTTTATTTTTGCTCATTTGTCCATTTACTTTTTGTCCAATATGAATTAGTAAACATCTTCCTCATGTTGTTTTTTTGTTCATTAATATGAGATAAGATGATAAAGACCATTGCAAATCGAGTCTTAGCAGATATTAACAATTTCCTTTACTCAGTAAATTAGCTCATAATGTTAAACAAAATCATTTTATTATAGATGTAGCTGCTTATGGATATGATACTCTAATATCTTCTTGATATGTGATAGTTTTCTAATATCTTCTAGTATCAAGCAAAGATAATGTACGACACATGGTGTCCAATATAAATTTGATCTTTTCTTTTCCAACAACCTCTCTACATAATTTAAACATATAATAAATAGATAATAGATATAATCACTTACATACATAAGTAAATAAAAATTTCAAATTAAATTATTAGTATATGTCTCTACATAATTTGAAACATTATCTGTTATCACTTAAACAATATTAGCTTCACTAACTTCTTTCACCCAACTGTCAAGTATTTCATACAATTTTTGTCCCTTCTTAACAATAGAAGAAGTATCAATATATCTCATAAATATGATCCCTCTTGAAGTATTTATTAAAAAATTTACCAATAATCTTTCTTTTCTATTAGTCCATCCATTTGACATAATTAAACATCCATTTCACTTTCATTTAGTGAAATGATCCTTCATTGAGTTTTTTGTAAGGGTCAATTCTTTCTTGAGGCTAGTAACCCTTATACCATGAAAAATTATCATTTGTAGCCCACACCATATTTACCAAATGTCTCAAGCATTAGTTGGAAACTAGCACAATTTACTATATTAAATAAAATTGTGGCATCATACATCCATCTACAAAATAGCAAATCGGCTCTCTCATTGCCCTCTTTTTTGTAGGCATTATTGATAGTAGTTTGAATATTTTTTTTATTTTAAACAATCATTTCTGTATTAGTAGTGAACAAATGATCCATAAGACCTTTTTGTCTTATTCTCTTTATGCCACTGCCACTACCATTACTTCCCTCTTTATTGCTACCACCATTAGAAAAATTTTTTCTTCCTATTTTACTAATAAACTTTATGTCATCATCTTCATCTTGGAACCTAAATATTTCTTCGTTCACATTATGACTTCAAAACTCAATTGATATTTTTGAGTTTTTTTGGATATCATATAATCTTCTATTTCTTTCCTAACATGTTCGGGATATCTTGTACACTTATTTGTATTTCTAATTCTTCGAACAAGGTGTTTCTTTTGTCTACAAATGTCTTTAGTTACTTTATTACAAAAAAATATGAAAAAGCATATTTTTATCTTTCTTATTTAATAAACGAGCATATTTTCAATCCGAATATTTTCTTTCACTTGTGGTCTATATTTCAATTCAATTTTTTTGTTCATTTTTGTGTATCTTTCCAACAAGTCAACAATAAAATAATAATTATATTGAGAAAAAATGAAAAAATATACATAATATATTATATATTATAAATCTATAAATTATAAACATACTCAATATTTTCCAAACAATTACAACTTTTTAAAATTGTGTTCGATTTTTTTCATATTTTTTCACAATATTTTATTTTGTTAATTTTCATATTTTTTCTTATTTTGTCCATTAAATTTATGAAAAATGTTTCTTTTTTTTAAAAGTTTCTTTAAAATTTTTTTTCTCTATTTTAATGAAATTTCTTCGAATGTTTTTCGTACTTTTATAATATATAATTTACATAATATATTATATATTATAAATCTATAAATTATAAAACTTTTTAAAATTTGTGTTCTTATTGTTTTATATTTTTTCCTATTTTGTATATTAATTTTCTGAAAATTTTCTTTTTTTTTTACAATGTTTTTTTATAAAATTTTTCTCCTATTTTTAATAATTTCTTAGAATGTTTCTCTACTTTTATAATATATAATATACATAATATATTATATATTGTAAATTTATAAGTTATAAAAATTTTAAAAATTTGTGTTCTAATTGTTTTACTTTTTAATAAATGTTTTTATTTATTAATTAATTTTCATATTTTTTCCTATTTTATACATTAGTTTTTTAAAAATTTCATTTTTTTAAGTTTATTTGAAAAATGTTTCATCTATTTTAAAGAAATTTCTCACAATATTTCTCTACTTTTATATTATATAATATACATAATCTATTATATATTATAAATCTAGAAATTATAAAACTTTTTAAAATTTTTGTTCTAATTGTTTCATATTTTTTGATTTTTTTTTTCTATTTTCTGCATTCTGATAATTTCTTATATTTTTAAAAAGTTTTTTTTTGAAAACTTTTCCCCCTATTTTTAAAAAATTTCTAATAATGTTTATCTTTTTTTTCAGTATTTTTTTCCACTAAAAATAAAAAAATGAAAAAAATACTTTTTTGAGCCTTCTTTTCTTCTTTTCTCTTCACAACAGTTGTAAAAGGTTTTTTTGAGAGTTTTAGGGTGTAATCTTAGAAAGGGAAGGCTTTCATAGGGCTTTAGGTTCAGAAACTCCAAAACAGCATCGTATTGCTTGTTGAAGCCAAAAATGACGTTGTTTTGGAGATTCCGTATTATTTTTTTCAAAAAAACATAAATCTCAAAACAAAGTTGTTTTGAGGAATACTTATTAAAAAAAATAACTGAACGTCAAAATGATATCGTTTTGAGGTGTTTGGAACCAAATAATAATTATATATGCTTGGTTAAAATCAATAAAATGTTCAAATAATAATTTATTTATATTAATTGTAGTTGAATGGTGGGGTATGTTTGGAACCAATACTAGAAGTTAACAAAAGTTTGTATTGAGGCTTCTCAACCTGGCATGTAGTGCATCAAATTATTAAAGAAATTGGAATATCTTTGAGAATATAAGTTACTAGAGTAATTTCATGTTATTGAATTTGTGTCTTTGGGTTTTTTATAATATTCTTTAACGTAACTTAGATTCTTAGAAACTAAAATATTGAGGTATAATCATTAAAACTATTTGTTTTTTCAGATTCACAGCATAGAAAAAAAGGTTTGACCATCAATTTTTGAATAATTTGGTGTACATTAAGTATAACCGAACCTTGATGAAAAGATCTGCTGAACGTTATACCATTGATCCCATTATCTTGAAAAATATAGATGATAGCAATGAATAGTTGATGGTAAGAATTAGAGGTGTCAAACGGGCCGGCCCAGCACGGCACGGCCTGTTTTTCACGTGCCCCGCCGTGCTACCGTGCCGTGCCGGGCACGGTTTTTTAAAGTCGGCACGGCACGGCCCGTGGGCACGGCAAGGCCGTGCCGTGCCGTGCCCGGCCCGCTCGGGCACGGTTGGCTTGGCCAGGCGGCACGGGCGCACGGCAGGGGTAGGGTAGGCGAGGCGGGGCGGGAGCCGCATGGCTGGACCTGGTCACCTGGACCGGCTCAACCGGGGTCCGGGTCCCGGGAGCCAAGCACGGGCACGGCCCGTGTTTGGCACTTGGCAGATTATAAATTTTTTTTTTTTTTTAATTTTTTTATTAAGTTTCTGTTAATCTGTATTTACTTTAGAGTTTATGTAATAAATAAAAAATAAAATTTTTTGTAAAAAATATTACATTTAAAATTAAATGTAACAAACAAAAATTAGAAAATTTATTTTTTTTTTCAATTAAGTTTAGCATATTTTAATATTATAATTTATTAATTAAATATTAAAATTTAAAGTTAATAAATTTTAAAATAAAATTTAAATCTTAAAATAATAAATAAATACATTAAGTTAGTAAAAATTTTAATTAAAAAAAATTTAAACTACACAAATAAAAATTACCATTCATGCTTTTGAAACCAATACTCCGAAAAAAAAAGTATAAGTTTCAACACAACTTATAATACAAAGTACAAACAAAGCGTATAAATAAAAAAAATAAAAAAATATCGAAAAAAAAGAGCAGATGAGCATCAATCGTCAAGCGGCATATCATGAGAATCATCAGCCGCAACATCAAGATCAGTATCATATGGGTCATCATCATCGGCAATCAGCTCCTCCGCCATCGTAGTGGATGTGGATGCGACTGCAGTGTCTGTCACAGTCCCAGCTTCAGCACGATCACTGATGCTAAATCTCGATTCCTCCCAATCCTTCAAACATGCCAAGGCCTCAACAATATCTGGACGTAATCTCAATCTCCTATCCGAAATCACGTTCACTGCAACAGAAAAAGCAGACTCCGATGCTACGCTCGACACCGGAGGAGTCAGTAGATCCCGTGCCATCCTAGATAGCACGGGATAGGCGGACTCATATGATTTACACCACTGTAATAAATGAAGATTCTTATTGTCAGAAGGTGATAAGATTGAGCAGTAATCGGTATCTAAGTACCGAGACAGCTCGCTCCTATGTGAAGGTCCACCTCTACGTTTTCCCCTCGCTAGGTTAATGTAATAAGCGTCATCTCCGAACAAGGTATCAGAGTCCGTACTCATAGTCTCACCACCACAACCACCATACCTAGTATCGTAGTATGTGAACAGGTCTGTCAACTTCTCGTAAATGAACCCTTGAGGTGGCTCTTCCAGGTTCATGCACGAGGAAATGAAAGTCAGGGTGTTTTCAACCCCTTCCACCTTAGCCCTAGGGTCCATGCATGCTGCGAGGCAATAAAGAGATGGAATGGTGGACCAGTACTTCAGGTACTTGGTCTCCATCTCTGCAACCATATGGCTGAGTGTCGGGACCGCTCGATACATCCTAAACATGCTACTAATGTTGCATATGCAACGGAGTGCAATGCAAGTGGTGGGCGTATAAACCGACGAACACATATTCGTCGTGTCATAAAATATCTTCAGGAATTTCATAAATGAAATTCCTGAATCCCAGTCAGTGTCGTCAACAATAAGTTCGCCACTCTTACTATTGACGTAGTCGGATATTACGTGTTCGTATCCAACACATGATTCCAACATCAGGTACGTGTAATTCCAACGATGTCTCACATCAGATTGGAATTTCTTCTTCTTAAGATTCGCAGACAAACAGAGATTACCAAAATCTTGTAGTCTGCGAGGAGTGCGAATATACTTGAGTGCATTGCGTATATTTTCCAACGCGGGGGAACACACCTTCATACCCGCTTGAACTATCAGGTTAATAACATGACACATGCATCTGACATGAAATATCTCTCCTAATGGTGCGTCTCTAATATTTCTAACAAACATATTGATCGCTACTCCATTATTCGCAGTATTATCGAAAGTGACACTAAAAATTTTATTTTGAATTTTATATTCCCTAAATATTTTCATCATACACTCAAAAATGGCCGAGCCATCATGAAGATGAAGAATCTCAGTGAATCCTAATATTTTTTTATTTATTGTCCAGTTTGAATCGACATAATGACTCGTGATACATGCATAAGAAGAATCATCGTGACATGTCCATATATCGGACGTCACGGACACCACTCCACTAAATGCCAAAAATTCCTTAATTATTTTTTGTTTTTCTAACTTATATATCTTTAGTATGTAACTCCTAGATGTGGACCTAGGAATCCTACGATAGGATGACTGAAAATAAGTCTGCATGATGCGCACTACCCTCGGATCTTCCGAAAATCTGATCGGAAGACCCATCAATGTGATGAGCCTGGCCATGCCGTCCCTACCCAACTCGCTGGAGTATACGAATGGAGTAAACTTTGAGACTGAACTCGATCTAGTCTCAAAAAATGTAGTGCCTAGTTGGGTTTGCCTAGGATCTAACGGTCCATGTTTTTTGGAGCATATTTCAGCATGCCTCTTTAGGTGCCCAGTCCCACATGTACTCTTGCATGTTAAAAGTCTCATACAATATTTGCACTGTGCCATTTCATGTTCATCACCCCTAACATCTACTTGTGTTATGATTTTAAAATGTGTCCAAACTACAGAAGTCCTCCTAGTTTTTTGCTTTTTAGAACTTTGGGCTGAGATGATAGGAGAAACCAAAGTTTCAGGAGCCACAGACGTTTGTGTAACACTAATATTTTCATTTTCCAAATTTAAATATGTGTTAGGTGTATTTGTCATTTTTTATTTTTCGTAAGTTTTTCTAGAGAGAGAAGCTTTAGAGAGAGAAAATAAAAAAAGTAAATTATATTACCCGGTAAAAGCAATGAGGTCACTCACGTGCAAGATGCACCGCAGGAAGCTTTGATGTTCAAAACTCAAGTTGAGTTTCACGAAAATCCAAGCCGAAATCAAAATCACGAGGGCCGAGAGAGAGAAGCACGGTTTATGTGAGAGAGAAAATATTGAGAGGATTTATGTTTTTGAAAAACATAAATTTTATAGGGAGGGGGGTAGATTATATAGGCTAAATAAAGTTTTTTTCTAAAAAAAAATTATTTTTTTATTAATTTTTTGAATTTTTTTAATATATTTAAGGGGCAGAATCACGAGGACCGTTGGATTCTGCCCCCTAGCCGTTGGAGGCGAATCCAAGGGCTGAAATTCGCTCAAAGGTTGAAATTTTTTTTTTCGTTGGAAAATTCGAATTTCTCGGTTCTGAGTCAGTGGAGTCGGTTTTCGCCAGAAAAGACCGCGGTTCGGGTCTGTTTGGACCCTACCCGCGGTCTTTTTACCGGGGGGGCCCGGATGGGTCACGACTCAATGAGTCGCGACTCACGCCACGGCACGCGTGGCACGCCGCCAGTGCCACGCGTGCCTGTGGGACCGGCACGGGATGGACCCGTGCCGGCGTGCCGTGCCAAGGCACGGCACGTGCTTTGCTTCGCCTGGGCACTGCACGGGCCCGGGCACGGTTTTTGAACGTGCCGGGCCGGCCCGGCCCGCCACGTTTGACACCTCTAGTAAGAATAGAAGATGAAGGTGCTGCATGAGATGATTTGGTGTTTGAGGGCGATAATTTAACATGAGGTGATGTCGCAAGAGCTAGTGGAGTCAATGAGCTTAGAGTTTATACAAGAACTAAAGCAAGCAAAACACCAACAACAAAACTAAACGCAAGATCATCTAGCTCTAAACATATTCTTACTCTTGCTTTGATTGATGAAGATAAAAAGTTGATTTATTAATCAGGAGAGGAAAATGAAGAAGAGGGAGAGTGTAAGATTGATGATGATGTTGATGTTGATAAAGATTTTCTTGATTTTGATTTATATGCAGATTCATGAGTTTTTATTTTGTTTTAAAACTTTGAATTTTTGTGATATTAGGAAGTATTATTGATGTTTGTTATTTTGTTTTAGAACTTCGAATATTTGGATGATGAGAAATATTTGATTTTTATGTTTTGATGTTCTTTATTTTCTTATATTTTATTATTAGATAAAAATTATAGACAATATTTAGTTAAGATATATAATTTTTATTTGCGTTATGTAGGAACTGCTTCAAAAAAATAGCTCGCGCCTCAAGTCTGTCTTGCGCCTCAAGGCCCCAAGAGGCTTTCGTGACTTGTGCCTTAAATAACTATGACTCAACCTATTACTTGTATTCATTCATCATTCTTAATCTTCGTAATTGAATAGGATGGTGAGCTTGGGGTTAATGCTGATTGAGTTTGAGAAAATTTCAGATAAGAGTTTTGAACTCTTGAAGGTTAAAATAGAGGATTAACTTGTTAATAGAAATCTGTGGGCTACAATACTGAAAACAAAGCCAATGATTATGATCATGATTGGGGGAAAATATGTCTGAGAGCTAGAGGCTTGACCCATCTTTGTCTTGAGGGCAATATCCTTACGAATATCACTAACAAGAAAATCACCAAAGTTCAGTGGTTAAAGTTAGAGCTTTTCTATCAAACTAAATTTTTTGACAAATAAGTTTTTTGTGAAGAAGTTCTACGAAGTTCATATAGAAGAAATAATTGTATTTTTTATGCATTTGTATGAGTTTAATATACTGGTTGGTAAAATATCATTTATCGAGTGTGATATTGGTGATAATGCCTAGGCTGTCACCTTACTCTGTTTTTTGTTTGATCTGTGTGATAATTTAATTATTACCATTTATATTAGGGTAACAGAGCTACCTTATGAAACAATAGTTGTGGCACTTCTTTTTAAAGATTTAAGGTGATAAAACAGTGCAAGTTTCTCAAAGGAAATCGTGTTTGTAGATAAAAGTCCGTGGCCTATCAAATAGTACTGAAATGTGTTTCAAATAGTACAAGTCTAAGGTTAAGTGCTGGAAAAAGAATGACTCGATATAGGAGGGAATATAAAAGATTGGCTGAGCTAGGGGGCACTCCACTATGTTGCTGCATATATGGCTCACAGTCCTAAGGAAGGACACGTGGTTAATAAATTCAAAACTTCCTCTACATCACACCTCATCATCATTGGTTCTGTGAGTATTAGAATCATGATGGAAGAGATGTGATGGTGGAATTTAAAATGCACAATAGAAGATTAAACTTCTTCATGGTATGTTAAACATTCTTGGTCTGAGCAGAAACCTCGTATCTGTCAGTACCCTGATAGATTCTGTGATTCATTTTAGGGGGATAAGTGAACATGCAGAATGATCAGAGGTGAAAAATTGATAACTTGTGGAATAAGGTTTGAAATCTTATCCCAGCTGCAAGCAATCACAATGAAGGCAACTAACAAAAGCTCCTTTATTTCAGACTGTAAGGTATGAATGACCTATAGTTCCTGATTTGGTATTGGAGGCTTGACCACATTAACCAAAATTAATTGATAACCATGTCATTGAATGAAATATTGAAAAACATGTCAAAGAGTGCAGCTGATCATGATTTATGTGAAGAATGTGTTTTTGAGAAACAAAAATATCTGAAGTTCAAGTCTACAAGCATAAGATTCATGATTGTGTTTGACTTGATTACCAATGATTTCTTTGGAGAAGTACCAATGCCATCATTCAAGAAACTATGTATCTTTTGTGAATGATTTCTTGTGATATATTTGAATTTATTTTAGTTTGAGGAAATCCGAGATGTTACAAAAATTCAAGTTGATGAAGAATCAATTTAATCAAAAGATAAAGGTTCTTAATATCAACAATGGATCTGAATATTTTTTAGTGGATAATTTTTGTGTTAAGTATGAAATATCTAGATCAGATTCTATTTAGATGACTCCACAACAGAATGAAATCAAAAAAATGGTTGAACAAAACACTCATGGAGAAAGCTAGATGTATAATGAGTTGGGCAAGTTTGAAGTAGGGCTTTTGGGCTAAAGTGATTACCACAACATGCAATCTAAATAACAAGATTTTCACCTTAACAATAAATGCCCAAACACTCTTTGAGGTTCTATTTGGAAGGAAACTAAATAATTCTTATTTCAACATGTCTGGGAGTGGTACTAATGTTTATGTGCCTAAAGAGAAGAAAAATAAATTTGACATAAAGTCTATGGAGTATAAATTTATTGGGTATAATATGGTGTCAAAGGTTACAAGTTGTGAAACCTAGGAATGAGGTTTGTCATCTATAATAGGGATGTGGAATTCAAAGAATTCAAGGAGTTGTCTCTTGGATGTCACGATCTTCAGAGTTGCATCATGAAAAATCAAAGTCGTGACTCTTTTTGTAATGATTAGAGTTGTGACATGGAAAATGTAAGTCCAAACTCCATTGATGCTGCAACAGCAAAACTTGGTGTCACGCCATAAATTTTTGGACAAGCTCTGAATGATAAAAGTGTATTGAGCAATCAACAATGATAATCAAATGTATGTAGAAGAGGTAGAAGGTATACCTATTTTGAGGGCTATACGGATTACAATGCCACATGAGATGTATGTAGACAATACCTTCCATGCTCTTCTAGTTACTTGGGATGAGCCAAACACCGTGGAGGGTAAGATTTTTGAGGAATCAAAATAGTGCGAGCAAGTCAAAGAAAAGGAGATGTTTTACTTGGAAAGAATCGAGCTTGGAAATTTCTGATGTCTTTGAAAAAATAAAGACAGTAAATACAAGTGGGTGTTAAAGAAGAAAGGGAAGCCTGATGAACGACTTAAAAATTTCATATAGATCTTGGGGCAACATTGTGTTGGATTGGAGATGTTAGCAAAACAATGTCCTATAACCCATAAAGAAAAGGAACAAAGGCCCTTGTTTCTTATGTTAGTCCAATTAGTAGTCTTATATATGTAATGATTTGCACAAAACCTGACATATCATATGTAGTGGGAGTTCTAAGCAGATTTATGTCAAATTTTGAAAATATTGGAATGCTATGAAAAGGATGCTTAAGTATGTTCGTGGGGCTAATAATTTTGTATTGCAATTTGATGGAAATAATAATGAACAAAGTTGTTAAGTCCATGAAGTTATTGATGCTGATTGGAGTAAAGAAGTGGATGATAGAAAATTTACAACTCGATGTCTTAAAGTTGCATGGTGGATATGTGAGTTGGATGAGTAAGATGCAATCAATAGTTGCCCTATTACCCTACAGTAGCGAATTATATTGCTTTTACACAAGCGAGCAAGGAAATTGCATAGATTAGAAGACTGGTCGGAGAGTTTGGTTATGAGCAGGAGACACTGAAGCTCTATGTGATAGTCTAAGAACTTTTCATGTAACAAATAATCAAAGCATTAATGTATGGACGGAGCAATTTGAGATTCAATATCATTTTTTCGGGAACAAGTAGAATAAAAGCTAGTTGAGTGAGAGATCGTTAACACGAAGAAGAACTGTGCTCGTTACTTGATGAAATTTGTACATGTTGAAAATTTTCAGTGGTATGCATTTGAGATAGGATTGCTAAAACATCACCAAGTGGAAAAATGTTATGAATGACTAATCCTTCAACTAGGGTCTCGAGGAACTCCTGCAACAGTAAAAATAATTTCTTGGTGTTGCGACATTATACGTGTGTCACGACAAGCTCAAGGTTTCATAACATGTGTTTATTTCATGACTGTACCATGGAGTCACACCTTTGCTTATGGTGTCACGATTCAGTTATGATGTTGTTACTTACACATGATGTTGTGATTGTGCTTCTGTGTTCTAGTATGTTTCATGTTGTCACAACAACCTTTTTTATTTGTATTCCGTTTATTATAAATGGTGGATTGATGAAATAATAATAAAACAAGAAGTAGGGTATGCTATTACTTTGGATTAGTTTAAGTGAAAATCTTGTGTGTGCTTGTAAATTAATGCTTCCTTCATTCTATTTTTTGTTTTTCTCTCTCTCTTCCTTGTTCACTCGATATGTTACCCGCATTCGTCCATCACTCTTGATCTCCATAATTGGAGAGGATCTTCAAATTGATCCTTACAAAAAGAAGGGCTAAGGGCCATGATTTCGGAAGGGGAGTGCACTTGATAAAAACCTTAATTTTGGAAATATTTTTTTTCACTATGTAGCATCCTGTTTCGATATAGGTACAGATGGTTTTTCGAAACCCTTCTATAAACAATTCGATTAAAAGAGGGATGGAAATATTGGAGTTTTGAGTTTTCAAAGCTATAGTTTTTATAAATTATTCTACAATAATTTCTTTCTAATTTTTTCTCCTCTATATTAGTTTGTGTGGAGGCTCATTTGGCAGTTCATGTGGAGGCTCGTTCGGTGGTTCATGTTGAGGTTCATGCGGTGGTTCATGTAGAGGAGGTGTGGTGGAGTGTTGTGAATATTTTCGGGTGCTCAGAATTATGTTGGAAACTAGGATGAGCATTATAATAATTTATGCTAGAAATATAATTAAAATTTTTAAATTATCAGGTATTTTATTATAATTTATTAATTTTGAGTTTGGTTTTAAATATTAGTTGTTAATTGTCATTTGACTATTATGTATTCATTTGGGTGTAATTTTTGATTGTGTTTGTTAGAAAATTTAGCCAATCTTAGTGGAATAGTAATTTCTAATTTGACATATTTCATTTCAATTTAAAAATAATTTGAATAATTATTTTAAAAATTCATATATATATATATATATATGTATATGTGTATATATATATATATATCAATTTTCTATGAATGTTAAAAATGAATTTTCAATTTTAAAGGAATTAAAATGGATAGAATTGTTTTTATATAGTTGAGTTTTGAAAATTTAAAAACTCAATTAAAATTTTAATTTAGGTTAAAATTAAAATTCTGATATATTTTAAATTAAAATAAATAATATTGTGTGATTTACAATGTTCGATAACTATTTGAAATAATAATTAAAAGGTTTAAATCATGGGGAAAATTAATTAATCTAATTGTGAGTATGAGAAAAAGTTTTGAAATTAAGCTTGATATTTGGTCTCTATCCTAGAAATCTCAACAATATATATACTGTATATATGTATATTCAGTGCATATACACAAATATAAGGTGTATATATTTATATACAATCTATATATATAAGTACATTGTGTTTATAGAATGTACACACAATGTGTCTATGTATTAAGTATATACAATATGTATATATACATATATACATAATGTATATACTTGGTACATATACTATGTATATACATATGTACTTAATGTATGTGTGTACTATGAATGTATATATCTAGAGGTGTCAAACGGGCCGGCCTAGCACGGCACGGCCCGTTTTTCACGTGCCCAGCCGTGCTACCGTGCCGTGCCGGGCACGGCACGGTTTTTTAAATTCGGGCACGGCAAGGCCGTGCCGTGCCGTGCCGGCCCGCTCGGGCACGGCTTGGCTTGGCCAGGCGGCACGGGCGCACGGCAAGGCAGGGCAGGCGGGGCGGGGCGGGTCTGTTTGGACTTGACCCGCGGTCTTTTTACAGGGGGCGGGGCCCGGTTGGGTCACGAGTCACGACTCAGTGAGTCGTGACTCGTGAGTCGTGACCGTGAGTCGTGACTCTTGAGTCGTGACTCACGACTCACGACACGGCACGCGTGGCACGCCGCCAGTGCCACGCGTGCCTGCGTGAACCGGCACGGGATGGACCCGTGTCGGCGTGCCGTGCCAAGGCACGAGCCGTGCCGGGCCAGGCACGGCCCGGCTCGTGCCAGGCACGGCACGGCACGTGCTTTGCTTCGCCCGGGCACGGTTTTTGAACGTGCCGGGCCGGCCCAGGCACGGCCGAACCGTGCCGTGCAGGGCCGGCCCGGCCCGACACGTTTGACACCTCTATATATACCTAGTGTCTATAAGTATATATATCTAGTGTATATGAAATTTAAAATTATGATTAAAAAAAGATTAAAAGATTTAAAAATATTCTTTAATTTAAAAATATTTTTTAATTTAAAATTGAAATGTTGATTAAAATCTATTAACAAAATATTACATAAGCCATAAACATAATAACATAAATGATAAACATACACATAATTTGATAATTGTAAAATAAAATTTGACAATAATAACATAATACTTCAAAATAAAAAAAGTATAAAATATGGTAAATAATAAAATCATAAAGTGGTAAAAACTAAGAATATGAATCATCTTTCACAATGATGGATTCTGATATTTGAAATTTTAATTTTGGATATGTAAATCATAATCAATATCTAGTCTGAGTGTTTGGGCTTTATCTTAAACTTCTTTTTGTATTTTTCTAATTTTGCAAGCATGATAATATTTTAATAATATTTGATTGTAATCTTATTCTTTTATTCAAAATGATATTCACAGTCAAGAAAAAGTAGGCTCCGGTGTTATACTATGCACTAAAAGAGTTAATAGATCATGTTTAATTTTAGATAGCATAAAAAATATGAATTTATATGATTTTTACTAAATCAATATGTCAAAGTTCTTTATCACTCTACGATATGATAAAGTTATAATCAATATCCAATTATCTCAAAAAATCACACATAATCAATAGATCATCCTATTATTTATCTATAGTTAACGAAATTAAAAAGTTATTGTCTCTAAATACGACATTACTCTTCATACTTGGAGGCTTATTAAAATTATCATATTTAATTTTATAATATTTAATTAAATTTTCTAATTAATAATAAATTTTATGTTCTAGTTTTTATGATCGATTGATGTAATTAAATATAGATTTCATTATATTTTTTACTTCTTAAACCATAATCCTAAATTTCATATAGGTAGCTAAAAAAATGATAGTCTATTATTTTAAATATATTCTTTTAAGCTCAATGGTCATCATAATAAAATATGAATATTCTTTATATTGGTTAAATATATTACTCATATTAGATATACATTGAATAATGTGAAAGTATGTTAAAGAATACAGTTCGTCGTATCATAAAAAAAATAATTATTTCTAAAAAACAAAAAATTATTTTTTTAATATGATTTATTAATTATTATTTTATTGATTTTTCTATTAACAAAGTCTAATATAACATGTTTATAACCAATACTTGAATAAAAGATGAAGTATGTTGAATGTAAATGGTATTTAACATCTAGTGATTTTTTTTTAGCCTACATACATTAATATGCAATAAAATTTTTATAGTTTGCTTGCTTTCTTAATATTTTTTAATATATTTTTATTTTGTTCTAATGTCAAAATTATTTGTCGGAGATAAATATGTTAGGACTATGCATATTGAAATAATTAATTAGAACAACCCTTATGTTTGATGGTCTTATCATAAAAGTATACTAAAAAAACAAAAGAAAAATACTATAGAATAGCAACAAATAAATTGTTTGCCTATTTTTAATGCAAATTATCTTATTGTATTCATGAGAATTGATTCTTAACTTAAACCTTGAGTATTCAAGTGTACATAGCTTACACGATATATTTTTTTGAATGTAAAAAAAATAATATCTTATACAATTAAATGTGTGCATTTATAAGCTGCTTTAGTACTTGGAGAGGATTAACATTTTACTCTTGTACTTGAAATTGAATTTTTTCATTGTGGCTCCTATAAGATTTCTAGTGGAACATACTTCCAAGGCTGTTGGATTACAATGCCAATATATTTTTTCTTTGGATCCTCCACTTATATCTACATCATTGTAACTTATTGAATGTTATTGTAGTACTAGTTAAAAAATCTTTAACGATGCAATGCCTTTATCTACAAATTTTTTTGGGTCATTATGAATACTTAATTTGATTTATTTAGTTCAAATAATTAAGCATGAGAGGATTGTTTTTCTAATTATAAAGTTCACATTTGGAGAAAAATTTAATTTAATGATCAGTCTTTCATACAACCAAATGATATTCTAGATGTTGTGCTGTTTTAATTTTTCAATTATTTTTGAAAGAAATATTATCGGTCCTCAATTTCATATGCTATATTTTATTTGAGTGACTTTTTTTTTAATAGTTCATCTTGTTCATTTGATAGTATCAACATATCTATATATCTTTTAGAATCAATATTTCATCTTGAATGTGAACTAGAAATGATGAAATAGATAAATACTTTATACTCTCGTTGAACTAATAAAGTAATATTTTATTATTTGAAAAAGTATGTTGTTGATTGGAAGCAAGTTTTTATTGTCAAGGTTAGTCTTAATGGAAATATAGATTTGCTCAAAGCTCAATTAATGATGAAATATTTCATACAAACTTATGAATTTGATTATCAAAATATATTTGTACTAGTAGTCAATGATTTTTGTTAGGATCCTATAATATTTTATTGATTATCATGGGTGATTAATTTGTCAATTGAATGTAAATAGTGTATTCCATGAAAACCTTGAGGTATTTATGAAATCTCCGACTAGATTTCAAGCTCAGACAATCATGTTATTAGTATAGAGGGTGCATACATTTGTTTCAACTTATATATAGTTTTGATAGTGGAGTACTAATAGTAATGACATGCTCTATTCATGTGAAAGAGCATCTAGTGATAATTTACACTAGGTGTGTTTCTTGTTTAATATGATGATCAATCTCCTAAAAATTTAGATAATCATGTAGATAATTTTATTAATTTTGATTTTCCAATTACTCTTAAAAAAGCAATGGAAGTGAACTCAAAACTCAGTTTCATAGGTCGTATTTTCTTCTAGATTTACTATTTTTTTAATAACTTTATCTTTACTTGGTAATATTCATGTGTGTGATTATACAAATACTCATATACTGGATCTTTAAGAATATTAAAGTTAAAAATATTTTAGCGAGTATAATACCGTGATGAGTGATTATTTGATAAATTATCATATATCATGCATATATTGGAGATCATATCTTGATGTAATGATAAGTGCATTCATTCAAAGATGATATTTATTGGGTTCGAGACTCATTAAAAATAATCTTGCTGATTTTTGGAGATATAGCTATTGTAATATTAATCTATCTTAGATTTCGTGCTAAGTTGAAGCCTATTGCACTTGGTACAACCTTCACCTCTACTTGATAATCACTAACTTCAAATAATATTTTTAGTTATAGTTTTAAATATTTTTTTAGGATAAAGTGGCTTACAATATCAAAGATATTATATTAACACATAAGAGATAAGTAGTTGATGCTCTTAAGCATTGAAATTGATCTTCTGGATTGTGCTTAATTGAGTATTCTTATTGAGTTATATACTAACTTTTTATTTGATAATAACCATTTATTTAACTTTATTATATACATGTGAATTATATAAAAAATTATTTATCTAATAATCATAAGTTTAGATATAGTTTATGCAGCTAGTATAATTAATTATTTCTTAAATTATTTATGGTAGATTTATATTGATGTAATTTTTTGCATATTTAGGTATGTGAAAAAATATCTTAGTTTTGACATCTTTTTCACTAATTATGAGATCATTCAACTAGTCAACTTTTTAGAGTTTAGTGAAGTACTTACTTGCATGAATAGGAGGTCTACATTAGATTATTATACTTTTTAGGAGTTCATTTATATTTTTGAAAAATAAGTGATAAATGGTTTTCTTGAGATTTTGTACAAATATAGACTTCAAGATAATAATTAGGGTCATTTGTGAAATTTTTTGGATCAAATATTTTGTTGAGAAGATTATTTATTTACTTTTCTCAATTTTTTTATCATGCTAGTCAATCAATGAGACATTGTTTTTAATTATATGTTTTATGAGTGGATGAGAAGTAACCATTAATTATGTGTTTCAAGAGTGGACGAGACATATTTAATTAAATTTTTTTTAAGAAGAAAAAGATACATGTTAAGATCTTTATTATAATGTATATCTCAATATAAGTGTTGTCTTAACTAACTATTCATTAGAAATGTTAGTACTTGACTATGATAGTTTTTCATCAACTTATTTTTCCAAGTCAATAACTTTCTCTGTATTGAGTTGCGACATTATAGATCTTAGTTGTGACTCTATATTAGGTCATGATTTTGGACTAGGTTATGATTCCATGTCTCCACGGTGCGACATTGAACCCAGTCGCAACTTTATAATTTCATACTGCAATTGAAGTTTGTTGTTCTCTACAAACTTGTTTTTCAAGATAATAACTTTCTTTTTTTTTAATTAGAATCGTTAGACGATGTCTTCTTAGTGAATTTACTTTTACACTTCAAGAACACATCTTTGCTATAAAAGATTATTATTGTCTTTGTATTTTAAAGCTTATAATTATCGACACCTTTCTCATAACTTATGAACTTATATTTTTTTGATTTAAAATCTAGTCTATCCTTTTATTCTTTTGGTACATTAATATAAGCATTACATTTAAATACTTTCAGGTGGGCTGCATTTTAGTTTTTTTTTTCTATACAATACCTAATAATTTATGATCCTTCATTGCAGATATAGGTGTGTGGCTATTTAGGTAATGCATTGTGATATCTATTTCAACTTGCTCAACTCCTCATATACATTGCCTTCTCCATCAATGTTTTGTTCAATCCCTCATCTATTTTATTTTGTTCTGGTGTTATCTTGCTTGTATTCTACATGATAATTTCTTGCTCAATATAGAATTAATATATCGGAAAATTTTCAATTATATTGTTTGTGTGTAGAACATTTATTTTCTTGTTGAATTTGTTTTTTATTAGTAATTTTTTCAAAATTTTCTATACTTAAGATTTTTCCAAAATGAAGTAGTTCTACAAACTTTGAGTAATTATTAATGAATGACACGTAATATCTTGATCTCTCAGGCAATATCTCTGGTATTTCTTCGAATAGATCTCTGTGAATTAGAACCAACATTGTCATTGATCAGATGTAAGTAGATTTGAAATCAATTAGCTTTTGTTTTTTATACAGATAATCCTTGCAAAATATGATGACTTTTATACAATCTAGTAATCATTCTACCATCTTATTTGAGAATATAAATATTAGACCTTTTTCATTAATGTGCCCAATTCTCTAATGTCACAATATTATTTTAGGTCATGTGACTGGACTTGGGCGCGACTCAATGTCTTCACGTTTTGATGTTGAACTTGATTGCAATGTCATATTTCCACATTCTATGTTGCACGGATACGGATACGGACATGAGGATATGACACGGCAAGATACATGGACATGGCAAATTCTAAAAAATTAGGATACATATACGGCTAGGATACATCATGATAAAAAAACTAAAATTAAAAATAAAAATTAGTAATTATAAATATTAGACATTCTAAAATAATTAAAAAAACTGTATTTTAAAATAATTTAAAATTCTGTATTTTAAAATAATTTAAAATTCTGTATTTTAAAATAATGTAAAAAAAATTTAAACCCTCTAACACCCTCCCCCCTCCCGAACCTTCTTCCCCCCTCCCAAACTTTCCCCCCCCTCCCAAACCCACCCCCACCCGATTTTTGAACTCTCCCCCTCCCGATACAGATTCCAAACCCTCCCTTCCATTTATAGAATTAGGTTACCTTAGGTGCTGTCGGCGGTGTGCTTCTCCCCTCCCCGTTTGACGCAATGACAACTGTTTCCGAACAATGCGTTGGATACGTCTCCGACGCGTATCCGATACGCCACCTGGCGTATCGGACACGTATCCGACCTGTTAACACGTGGACACGGCAGTTCCTAGGCGTATACGTGCAACACAGTCCACATCTTGTCTGGTTGTTGTTTTCCATAGATTTTTTTCTAAAAAATTAAGGATCTAACTTTAGTTATGATAATACTTTTCAATAATATACACAAGCTTTCACACCTTACTCCATGAAGAATTATCATTGTTCATCAAGTCATCATGCAAGACTTGTAATCACAATTGAATTTCACACTAGTTTCTATCATCATATTTGTAGAAATTTATTTTTTGCTAAAGTATAAAATATGCATGACTCCCAAAATAAACTTAAAAGTCTTTTCATACATTTCATCTTTATTTACTCATTGTCAATTATCTTAACTATTGAGTTGTTTCTCGTGTTCATATATTTTTTATCATAAAACTCAAAATGATTGAATCAATTTCAATGAGGAGTTATATGATATATCATATTAGTATCATTGAATTGGATGTCCTCATCACCATGGGTGATACATTCCTTAACAAAATGTAAGCCTCCACCAATTGATGACCTTGATTGTCATGATATATTTCTCATGAGTTGTGATTTGTGATAACGTTGTCGTGACTTGAGTTGACATTCTTTTAAGTTTTTCACAATCCCTCTTGAAATACCCATGTCTACCGCACTTCTGGCATTTAATTTCCTTTATGTTTCTCTTGACTTTTACTTCCTTCTAGATTAGTTCTTCCTTTGGTCTTTAGTTATTTCTCTTACAAATAATACATTCTTAGAGTATTTATCATAATTTTTTTTTTCATATCATTTGATAATAGAGATGTAATGATTATCTCCTTGAATAATCTTCTTGTATTACTATTAATGGTGATATTTAGATTATCTCATAAATTATGTAGTGAACAAAAAAAAATAGTAGTATTATTATTATCACTGATCTTATAGCTAATAGAACATCTTTAATTTATTGATCACTCATGTAATTGTGAGATAAATTAGTCATTCTTCTTAAAGAATAATTTATTGATCAATAATTTACTTTGATAGAATATCTTTAATTTTCTTTACAAGTCTTTCATGATTCTCTTACAAAAATTATTTACTAAGATTTTATTAGTCAAACATAATTGGATCAAGTTTTGTGTTATTCGATTTATCTTGTTCTATTTGATAATATTTATAGATGATATCTTTGATTTTTGATTATTCATTCTTGGCTTTAAATATCTCACGGACTAGTAATATTTATTAACAAGCAAAATTTTCATCTTTAACTTCTATAATTCAAAATTATTTCACATGAATTTCTCAATTTCAATTCTAGATATTGTTGAATTCATCATTCTCTAATCTACACTCCGATCCTTTATTTGATACCAAAATACAAATCTTATCTAGGCTCTATTTTGAACCATGACTCTAATATTGGTTGTTAAGAACTAAGAGTCTCAACTATTAGCTTACATACCAATTCTTTCATTATTCATCTTTTGTAGCTAAGTAATATTTTTGTATTCACATACATTCTCACTTGCTAACTATCTCTCATTTTTTACACTCACATTTTTTATGTTTCATTTATAAGCCTTTAAATAGCAACTTAAAAAAATTTTTAAACTTAAGTTCAAATCATAACATCCTATAATATATCGTGGCTTCATTCATTCTACAACCTCATAGAATATGTTGTGACATGAATTTTCAAGTTATCAATCACTACAACAAACACATGTTGTGGCAATAATAATATTATAGTTTAAGGTGAGTTGTGACTTCACAATACAAGTCGTGACTACAAAACTATAATCTCCAATCATAACCTATCTTAAGAGATTGCAACTTTATTTAGAGTGCAACTTCAAGATTGGGGTCTTGACCTTCAACTCTGGTTGCTATTTTAGCTTTAATCATCGTGACTCCACAAAATATGACATGACTCTTCAATAGATATTTAAACTCTAGTTCAGCCACGATGTCATAAAACATGGTTGCAACTCCTTAGCAGCTATTTTAGCTTTTATCCATTAATTATTTCACATAATAGAGTCATGATTTCTCAACAAATTTTTTAGCTTTAGTTCAATTGTGATTCTATAGAACATGATTGTGACTCCGATGCATAGATAGTAGCTTTAGAAGAAATATGATTAAATTCTAATAATTCTTCATATGTTGAAGTATGCAAAAGGCCTTGCCAAAGTAATATTGTCATCGGAAATCCTTGAAATGAATAATTTGATAAAATTTATTAGTTATATTTTTCTTATAATTATCAGATAATTAATTTTTTATATAATTCTATTATTTGTAGCCGAATCAACTTGCTTGCTCATTACAAAACAAGATTAATATATGACTTAATAGGCATATTTGGAGTAAATCTCAAAAAATTAATGTTTGAACAAATATCTATGACATACCTTTTTATTGATTATATAATATTTTTATTATCATATGTTATCTCAATCATAAAAAAATATTTAAATCTCCATAAGTTTTTATCTAAAATTATGACTACGTATTTTTTGAGTTTAAAATTATTTAATTTATTATCAATCATAATTAGAATATTATCTATATATATATATGATTAAAAAAATAAACATGTCATCTAAACTGTTATGAAAAAATAAAGAAAAAATTTAATATGCTTGTGCAAAATAAATGAGATAATTATGATTGAAAATCTGACTAACCAATCTCTTAGGGATTATTTTAGGCATATGGACTCATACAATCTACAAATTAAATGTGAATGCTTAGTCAATGCTCAAAAACTAGGTGACTTCTTCATATATACATTTTTCCTCGATATCATCATGAAGAAAAATATTATTTATGTATAACTGAATATATCATTCATCTAAGAGAAATTTTAAGTGATATGAATATATGAATTTATATCATCTAGATTATAGATAAAAGATATATTTTGATTATCAATCCAACATGTCTTGGTAATTTTTTTCCCAAAAAGTAGTCTTCAAGTAATTTACATTACTATTAAAATTATTCTTTATAATGAATATCCTTTGACAACTAACAATAGAAATTTTGAATATAGAAATACTAGTTCTCCAATTCCAATAAAATGAAAATTATTTATTTCTTTCACTATGATTTGGCATCTCAGGGGAGATAATATCTCAGAAAGAGATTTGAACTTAATCATATTATAATGAGAGAAAATAAATGAGATACAAAAAAGAGAAATGTATGAGTATGAGAAAACATGTAAAATAGGTGTCATGTAGAACTCCATTATTTATTTCAAAGAGTAATTAAAATATCATAATTAAAAATATTAGTTGTATGATCTTCATATTTCTCGATACTTTTTTTTTTATTTTGAATAGTTTGCACATATTTTTTTCTCCTATAATAAATTTAAAGTCCAAACACTCATAAGCTGATAAAGTTTCTTTTCTGGACTAAAAGAAATTTTTTTTTCCTAGAAAATTCTTCGCTCTCTAGAATCAATATATTCTATAATTGTTGCTACATATAATGATTTCAGAAGTGAGTCATCATAATATGATTCAATAAGTATAGAAGTAGTTGAATAGTGATATTTTTTCTTGATTGGAGATTTGAATGGAACTTTATATGAATATAAAAGGGTAAAAAATTTAGATATCACATGTAAATTTTTATATGCTCTAAACTCGTTAAAGAATAAATTATATTCAAAAATATAACATCAATATTAAATAATACTCAATCAGTTGCTGACAAATAATATATTCTTTTTTTTGAGTACTAAAGTAACTAAATAAAAAATAATTTATTATATTATGCGTGATCTTGTTACATCTTGGCAACAAAACTTTAACAAAATAATTATTTTCAAAAATTCTGAGAGAAAATGGAATAATATTCTTTTAGAATGCAATATTTTAAAATGCACATATTTAGAAAAGATTAAGTAATATATTCGATTGATCAGGTAGTTGACTGTTCAAATCATATCTTCTAAAAAATAGATTCGAATACTTTTATGACTGAGGAATATTGAATTTATATTAATCAAATATTTATTTTTTTTTTCTAAATTATTTTTATAGGGCCTTGGCTATGCTAACATATTAAGTGTGGCATATGATCACATGAGCAATATAATACGTATTGTAATTTGAACATTGTTATTACTGATATTATTTATATTTTTATTGAATTGTTTTTTAATTATTTTATAAAATAACTAAAAAATTAAAAAAAATCTATTATATATTTTGTGAAGAAAAAGCATATTAAAATTTATTTAATCATCAATGAAAATTTTAAAATACCCCAACCATCTTGAGTCTCAACTTTACATGATCACAAAACATTTAAATGAATCATATCACATAATTTTTTTTCACACATATTTGACATGTAAGATAGAAAATTCTGGTATATTTTTCTTTTTTGATAGATGTCACAATCTAATTCTAAGATAGAAATATTTTTAATAATAGAATCCAAAAATTTTAGTTTGGCCAGATTAAATGACCAATTCACAAATATAGAAGCAAATGATCACCAATCTTAAATATCTAGTAGGATAATTAATTATAAAAGAAATAAAAGCATACAAACTATTCTGCTTGATCACAACATAACTTTTTTTAATGTTTTTTAATCTTACAAAATGTCAATAGGACATCAGAATTGTTTAGTTTAGTAAAATAATCAAAAAGTAAATTATTTAGATATTTAGAAATATATAGAATGAGAGGAAGAAATTAAATATCAAATTGAATATTAGCATTAGTAAGAAACTTAGATATCATATTATTTATTATAATAACATTTAAACAACATAGAAAATATAGTAAAAATAAAATAATTACGTATACTTTGTTTGTTTGTCTTTGAATTAATAACATGTGAGTCTGGAGCGAGATAGGTGGAAATCAAGCCATGCCGGGCTGACATCTAGTTTTTTGTGATCTAAGCCAGGCCATCATGTTGGGCTGACACATCTTGGTTTGGAAGATGAGTCTTGTTACATTGATTTGATGGTCCATTGTGTGATTGGTTTTTGTCAGGCCACATAAAACTAGTGATTGGTTCTTGTCAATTTGTAGGGCGACGCAAGTTAGTAGATTGTGCTGAGCAGACTCAACCCAAGTTGGGTTTCTGCTCATGTACGAGGGACTTGACTTGGCTCGTGTTGGCTTCCTGCTAAGGGTTTTGCTCTAGTGGTTTGTGATTGTTTTGGAATATCACTGACTCACTGCTCATTGGTGCGCTTCTACCCATTGGCGGGCCATTGCTCATTTGCCCATAGTAGCTATGGGATGTGGGTCTGTTGTACATGTACACTTATATTGTACAAGTGTACAAGTTTTACTTGGATTATTAAAAAAAATGAATAATAACAAAACTAGAAAATAGTAATTATTTTTTTTAATTTAAAACTTGTAATATAATAACAATATAAAGTATATTTAACATTTTTGAAAATATAAAAAATAATTAATATTATATTTATAATAATCAATGAATATGCAATATAAAATTATGTAAACTTTTTTTTCTAATTTCAAATTATTACTAGTTGCAGTTGATCTGGATTACAATTATATTTTGTTTAGATATGATATTTATTGTTTAAACTTTTAGTTTTTTTTATGAAATTTATTTACTAAGACTTGAAGAGTCATATGTGCATATTATTAATTAGTTAAATAAATTAGTAATGAAATTTATTGAAGAGTCATATGTGTTTAGATGTGAAATTTATTTACTATAATTTTTAATGCTAAATTTATCATTCTTTCTAGCATTGTATTTATAGTAATGAAGTAGACTTTGATTTTATAGTAGATCATATGTCATTTTAGATAGTTTGAGAAAAATAAATTAGTAAGATTTCTATTATTTTAGTATGTTAATATTTTTTATCACAATGAGAGACAAATACGAATAATAGTTAATATCTATTTGGATGCATTACCTAATAACTATTCTTATTAAATCGAATGAGGAATTAATCTTCTTCGAATATAATTTCAACAAGAGTGTTAGGAACTGCACTGTTATTATTATATTTATTTTCATAATATTTATTAAGTTTTATAATTATTTATAAATTTTATCATTTAGTTTTTGTAATCGGTTCATGTATTATATATGAATTTTATATCCTTTTTATTTTTTTGACTTCAATTCTAGGATCAATACAAGTAGCTAAGTAATAAAGTGGTCAAATAGTCAACTAGTATTTTAAATATTTTTTTATCTCAATAATTATGTTACTATAATATGTGTCTTCTCTATTTAATTTAACCATATTATTAATATTTCATATGTACATAAGTACATCATAATATGTGATCGTGTACAGATTAATATAAGTGCATCATATCATAAAAAAAATTAAAATAAAATTTTACTTTCAATCATATTTATTTATTGCTACTTAATTATTTTTACTAGTTACAAAATTAATATAATATATTTGTAATTAATATTTGAACTCAATATTTGATATGTTGAATTCAATGATATTTAATAAAGTTATAATTTTTTTAGACATTAACTTGTATAAATTATAAAATTCTTATAATGTGTTATGTGTGTTAATAAATTTAATTAAATTTTAAATACATTCTAATTGGTGAGAATATGATATATATATATATATATATATATATAACATGAAATATCTAAGCAACGAAACCTTTTAGGTTATTTATATAAATAAATTTATTATGATATTGTTATTTATAAATTATCAAATATAATATTATATATTTTATTTTATTCTTTATATTTTCTAATGATATTATTAGACATGCTTGTAGCAGGGCTTTGATGATAATGAAACATCTCATGTAATACTTCACCCAAGCTAGCTTGATTTTGACATGTGTTAGGATGGTTGATCACTCAACTTGATGCGGTGTGACTCGAGGTTGTCATCGGCCCCCTAGGTAGAGGTGTCAAACGGGTCATGCTATGTTGACAAGACTTATTTTTTTAAGGCATTGCCATGCTACTGTGTCGTGCCAGGCAAGACACGGTGATGCGGTCCACCGGCCCATCACGACACATTGGGCATGGTCGAGTGCACAATCATGCTTGATCATGCCGAACGGCGAAGTTATATGAGTTGTGCATCATTGTTGTTACCAATTACGTGATGACCAAAGGGTGGTCGGCTTACGGGTCGACCAATTATAATCAGCCATGTGACCGACTGTATTTAAAAAATTGGACTATTCCATGATTGGGCGTCAATTTTTTTTAAATAATTTGACCAGTCGGGTGACCGCCCGACAAGGATCCCATCGGGCGGTCACCCAGGTTGGATTATCGTGCCTCTAGGCTAGGCATATGGGTGTGCCTAGCTCGGCATGAGGCATGATTCTTGTCGGCCTAGCACGACATGAGCCATGCTATAGGGAGGCTTGCTTCAGCTTGAGGAATGGTTCTGGACCGTGCCATGTAGAGCTAAGCACTGCTGGATCGGCTAGGCCATGGGCCATGTCTGGGCTACCCGACACGTTTGACACCCCTGCCCTCGGGCCATTTTAGGTTGCAACTTTTCATATGAGTGTCGTGCCATTACAACATGATTTGAAGGAATATGCTATAATTTAATTTATATCTTTTTAATTTTCATAAATATGTTTTTGATTATTTTTATTTTCATTGATGTGATTCAAATTATATATTTTTATTATTATTAATTTTTGTTGATGATATTTTTATATATGATGTTAAATTAAATATCTTTTAATTGAAGGAACACTTTTAGATATAATTTCAAATGGTGGTCTATTTTGTTACATTTTTTTGAAAATGATGCTACTTATTGTAGAGGGAAGATGACTTTTAAACGGTACACAATGAGTTTGTTATTTGAGTTTTGTTTATTGCCCCATATTTTAGTAGATACTCTCTTTGATCATTAAGTTGATTCTTTAATTTTGACTTAATTATGTTTTGATTACAAGACTAAATATTATTTAAAATTTTAATTTATTTATACATTTTTTAGATTATCTTAGATAAATACACTTAGATACAATTCTTTGCATGCACGATATTTAAAGAAAATAATAAAACTTGATATTTTTCTTCTTAGATAACAGATATTTTTGGTTGACAAGGTTTTCAAACTTTAGTTAGGCTTCAATTGTTATAAATTAAAGTTTTATTAAATTGTACTATTTTTTTGAGAGAGAATTTTTATATTCTAGAAATATATCATTTAGATAATTATTATTAGATCAAGCATTGATGTAGATTATAGAGTTATCACATCAATAATGTTTGAGTTATTATAGTTAGACAATTGCTTGAGAAGATAGAGTTTTTCGGGTCGACATAGTTTGTATATTTAGTGACAATCGTTAAGCATATCATATTATTTTTAATATAATTTTTCATGAGTAGATAAAATATATTAATATTAATTATCATTTTATCTATAAAAAGATTCAACAAGTTTTATCATTGCAACTTAAGTATTTAATAGAGATCAACTCAATCATTTTCAGAAAGGCATTGATGCGTTTTTAGAAATATTTTTTTTTCTCTCAAACTTGCTATCATAGATATATTTGTATCAATTTGAGAGAGTGTTTAGTTATATTCTTTTGTTTTTGTTTTTGTTGCACATTAAGTACTTTTAGTTTATAAAGGAGTACTCATATCTATTTTTTAATATGTGTGTGTGTATTATATAAAGAAGCATAGATATGACATGATAAGACACATGAACACGAAATATTTTAAAAAAATAAGGATACAAATATGACGAGGATACATCATAATACCATAAAATAAAAATAATTAACCTTACAAATATTATCCTTAAAAGCAAGGAAACGACATCTCTTCGTCCCTTCCCCTTTTATGATGTTTTCAGGAAAAAAAAACAATCTTTTGTTGGGGAAAGAAAAAAAAACCTTAGAAACTGATTCATTGATTGATCCTTGCCTGAAAAAAGTAAAAAAAAAATTGAAGCATACATTTTTCTTTGTGGTTCGTCGTGTTGATCTTTGGCGTCGGGACTCACTCTGTCTTTTCAATCGACCAATCTTGTAGTGTCTTTGTATGTGATTTTTATGTTTTTGAGAAAATAAGTATGTCTTTAGGAAAGAAGGGCAAAAGTCAGGATTTTAAGCCCAAAGAACAAAAAAAAAAAGGTCCGAGCTGTGCCAGGCCATGTCTGAGCCATGTACAAGTAGTATCTGAAATCATTGATCTACTATATTGTCAATGATATGTCACGTGATATATCGGACACATATCTAACAAATGTTTGATGAATGTCCTCGTGTCCATGTGTCCGACACATGGACACTCCACATGGTTATCAAATTCTTGCTTTAGAGTATATATATATATATATATATATATATATATACACACACACACACACACAAAATGATGTGAATGAATATTATTCATACATTTTTACTCTTTTAAATTTAACAATAGTGAATATTATTTACATCAAATCACAATTATTCTCAGAGGAGAGATATTACTTCTTATATTTTGTAGGCGTGAAGGATATCATTATTTCAAAATGGCTTCATAACATATTAGATGAGATAATCCTATTTAAGGAGCATTGAACTTGAATAGTATTATTTAGAGAAATAATAAAGTAATATGAGGATAAAATGAGTATGGTGCAAAACTTGTGAATTGTAATGGTAAATATTAAACTTTTTCTGGCCCATAAATTTGAAGATCAATATCAATGAAATTATTTGTATAACTATGTAATTTTATTCAATAGTACGTGACTAATTTGTTAGATATGTGTAACCTCTTGTCATGATTCAACAAATCAAGTTGAACATGAGCATTGGTTTGAATTATTCAGAGAATGGATAAATTTCTCAATCAAAAATTTCCTCATTGTTATTGACTTTGAGGTTGCTAATGCAAAAATTCTTTGTGATATTATTGGTGGAAGTAAGGAATCTGATTTAAAAATTTTTTAAGCAAGTATTAATAATCTTTGATGTTGCTAATGCAAAAATTCTTGATTTATTGGAATTGTTGCAAGGGTTAGTTACAATAAACTATTTATTTTATATAAATATTTCTCTTTATTTTATGTTAAGCATTAGAATATATAATGTGTGGGTTATCCCAATCTGAGTAGATTAGTATGTACAATAACTGTGTATTTGTATCTTTTATTTTTTTCATTACTGTTTGAATTCTTGTTTATTCATATTTTACATGGTATTAGTGCCATCAGAAATAGAAATCATAGGCAAGGATGACAACAAGCAAATAATAGGTGAACATGTGCACAATATGCATACAATTAGTCTAAAACATACACACGTTAGGCACACAACATGCACTCAAGAAAAAAAAGGGAAAGAGGTTTGGGTAGACTTGGATAGTATACCGATGCAATGTATTTTTTTATTAATGATTATAGAAGATATACTTATTTATTTTTAAAGACGTGTTAATTATTTTCTTTTTGTAAAATTTTATCAAATAGTAAACATATAATTTTGAAGTAATATTGAAATATTAAAGAATGATAATATTTTTAAATATATTTTACTAGTTTTAATATTTTTTGAGAAGCATGTGTTAGTATATCATATATTATGTATAACACTCATATGTAAAATAAGATATGCGAGAGAAAGGATAGATATTAGATTTAAATCATATTAATTGTTACTTTTTGATCAATCAAATACTCTCTTATCTTTTTAATTCATGTCCTATATTAGTTTATGTATTCAAAAGAAATATTTTTTTATCTTCCACTTAATATTTTTAGATATATTTATTTTGATCTAAATCATTTTCTTGATAGAGAAATGATGATTATACGTGTCATAAAATATGCATTCCTCATCTACTCCAAAACTCATAAGTGGTATAACAAGTATACACCAAAGACAAAATTTGTATGAGTGCAAATATAATGT
This sequence comes from Sapria himalayana, assembly GCA_029783825.1. Lineage (NCBI taxonomy): Eukaryota > Viridiplantae > Streptophyta > Magnoliopsida > Malpighiales > Rafflesiaceae > Sapria > Sapria himalayana. The sequence goes on along the minus strand of JAREIK010001381.1, from coordinate 138,176 downwards.
TCTTTGATGATATGTTCTTTTTTAAGGACTAGATTCAACAAGACATATCTTTAGATTTTGTCATGATATGATATTTATTTATTCTAGTTGTTATCCCTCATCAAATGACATATGAATATGTTCTTGTCCCTAATATTATCATTGTAGTTGGTTTTAAAGAAAATAATGAGAAATCACTTGGTGTCTCATTGGGTTATAATTTTGTTGGGATTTTTAGTGGAGCTACTTATTAGGAGGCTTCTAATGAAAGTGTCCAGTAGGTCACGAGGTGTGAATCTATCCAAGTTCTAAGAAGAGTTCTAGTTTGACAGACTCATTGATTTAAATCTAATTGTGTACATTAGACATATATATCCACAATATTCCTCAGTTGAGCCATATGCTATGTAAGTTAATCTACTTCAAAGTATTCATTCTAATTTTCTATATCACATTTACTTTATTACTCATTTAAGAATAATATATTTTAATTTAATTGATCTGCATTGTAAAAGTATTTTAATTGATCTACAGAATGAACTAAGGTTGTGTTCTACCTAATATTTTGTCACATTTATTTTATTACTTATTTTGGTATAATATATTCTAATTTTTTTTCTTTCCTTAATAGTTGTTGAATATTATATACGATTTTTGAGATAATTAGTTTTCTAATAAGTATAATCATCTCCAATGATATATGAGATTTTATTTTGAAGCCTTTATGTAAGCATATAATATGATCTAACCGAGTGTATACAATGAAGATTGGTCTAGCAAGAAAGATTGATTGACTTAAGACCATGTTGATACTGAGAGAGTTTTCTACTATTAGATTATTTTTTTAGTTATCATTTCTCAATTCTCATAGGTAGACTATATATCAGTTAGATGTCATAAATAAATTTTTTCATGTTGAACTTGAAGAAGTATTTATATAGTAACAAACATAAATTATGAAAGACTTTTTACGACTTGAAGTAATCTCTCAGACATAGTTCAATTGGTTTTCTTTAAGCCTTATTATATTTAGTCTTATGAGATGTGTATTAAATTATTTATGTTTTTGCCAATATGGGTTGTAGAAATACTATATAAAGGTAGTGGTATATATTAATGATAATATATTGAGTATATCTCAATTAAAGTTATCGTAGACCGAGTTTCAGATGAATGATCAATGATATTTTAGTTATTTTTTAGGTATTATGATTGTTTATTCATGAGACATGATTTTTCATTCTCCAAAGATATATACTCTAAATATTTTATTCAAATTTAACATGATATTATTTGTATTGGTTGATTTATCACTTAATTCAAGTATGCGCTTGTCCATATATATTAGCACTTCACTTGATTCTTTAATATATATGATAATTATAAGAAAATTTACTTATTTAATAATTATTAGATTAATTATTATTGATATTGTTAATATTATTAGTTGTTTTTTGGATTCTTCTATTCAAATTCATTTGAATATAATTCTTTAGATTTTAGATATGTGAAAGTGCTCTAAAATCTTTTAGAGACCATGAGAATAATCAAGTACAGACTTACTCAAATTCAAAGTGGGCTCATGTAATCATTGAAATGAGATTGGTAATCGTGTTCAAGATAAATTTATCAGTAGAAATGATAATAATTATTTAAGTGTCAATTAATCAGTTAATTTTTAGACGAGACAAGTTTATCAGTATAAATGATGATAATACTTTATTGTTATAATTAGACAACTTGACATATTTTTACTAATTTAATATTTCAATAATAAATAATTTTATAGCTACAATTTATGAGTCTACTTGTGATTATATTGTTTATATCTTCATGAATGTGCTTAGAATTATACAAACATATTTCTTTTTTTCTCTAAGATTAAAGTTTTGTGATATATATATGCATCAAAATGAGATGAGAATTAAGCTTTATTATTTTATCTTTTATTTTATTTATTGTATCGTAATTCATTATCTTTTTGATCAAATTACTTAACATATGGGTTATCCTAACCTTAGCTATATATATGAATTTTATTTAATGAATTTATCATCTGAAAGTGCATAACATATGGGTTATCCCAACCTTGGCTATATAAATGAATTTATTTTATTTTTTTATATTATGATTTTTAATTAATGATGGTTTTTCAACTCTTCAATGTGAATAAGTACAATCTATTTTTGACTTCTATAATGTGGTATCAGAATGAGATTGTCATGAGCATCATATTTGGGAATTTTTTCTTGTGGGCAAGATGTGTCATCTTTATTGGCAGAATTGAGCTGTTTAACAACCAAAATTGTAATGCGAGGTATACATGTATGATTGGAGGTGGAAAATGGGTTGTGCTGGCTCGACATTACCCCTTTTTTGGCCTACTTTAGGCCACCTTGGCGTGCATGCCCAACATGTCTATGAAAAACTGCATTCCAACATGACCTAATGACTTGTTGGCAACCTCAAGTCATGATAGGGTGTGTTGGGTCGGGCTAGCAAGCAAACCAACATGACCCATGCCATGGGCATGAATTATGCTTGGCTCGACATGCGTTGAACCCAAGCTAGCTTGATTTTGTGTCAGCCTAGCTTGAATAAAACCTAGGTTAGCCTGAGTGTTGTGTAGGCCTAAGGGCCCATGGCCTCAAGCCTAGCCTACAATTTGCACTTACACATCATATATGTATATATAATAACAAATATGAAATTAAAAAAAAAATAATAAAATATAATAATATGAAAATGAAATACATTTAAATTGACAAATTCTTTGCATGAGAAATAAAAAAATAAAAAAAAAATTATACTCATCAGCTAATGTTCATGGATTTGAATCATGATCACCATTTGCCAATTTGTTTGATTTTTGATTCTTATACTTTAATGTTTTAGTTTCATTTTGGAAGTGATATTATAGTTTAGCACTTGAAAAATCATTCATGTATCTTTTTTTATTTCTTTAAGCATACCAAAGTTTTGATATTTGGTTGCATATTTATTCTTTTATTTAAAATGATATTCAGAATAATAAAAAAATTATACTTCGATGGTATAGTATACTCCTAAAGGGTTAATAGATATACAAGTGTCAAATGGGCTGTGTCTGCCTGACACATGCCATTTCTTTCTTGCCCATATGGGCTCGCGTGCTGTGCCTAGTACGTCATGACATAGTAACCATGTCGTGGCTGCCACGACAAAGTTCACTGAATGGCAAACTCGGCACGTCACACCGCTCGAAATAAGCCCGTTTTTGTATTGGTTATAGGTTAAGATAATTCTTAACCTAGAAATGAGATTTGGGATAGTGCACTGCCGTTGCCTGTTGTGCGTCGCCGCATTGACCAGCACAGATAATGCCATCATCGTGTTGCTCGTCATGTGTCGCCCTTCGCTGCGTCGGGCGTCGCCCATGCCTTGCCCATGTACCAAGCACCCGAGTTGTGCATGACACGGTACGCGGGCTGACTTTTCTTGGCATGGCACGACATAAGTCGTGCTGAGGGCCTGGTCCTGATACGGAGCACAGCCCAGGCCGCCTGATTCAGTTGACACTTTTAAATAGATAATATGATATTTTAGATCATAAGGGAAGATGAATTCATATAATTTTCAATAATACATCAAAATTTTTGATTTCATTATGATATAAGACAAAATAGTAATTGTTGTAAAAATATTTTAACAGCTCATGTCTGTTTGAGAGATCTTCTCATTGTTTACTTATTTAATTGAATAAAAAATTCATCATCTCAAAATGTTATATTAATTTCAATATCTATGGTTCATTATAAATATCATATTTAATTTTGTATTCTTTAAATAAGAGATAAAAAATTAAAATATTATCAAACAATATGAATAGTGAAATTATTTATAGAAAATTTTTAATTTTAAAATTTTTGTTATGGTTACTGTTGACCAGACCGGATCCAACCAACTGTTGAATTCTGTCCAGCTGTTGGAGGGTATTCAATTGATGATGACATTTTAATTTTTTTTTAGTGATGTTTCATGTGAACATGTGCATGATACATCACATGTCTCAATGACTAGATTTGACATTGAGACATCAATGGTGGGTTGAAATGTGTTTAAAGGTCATCGGAATAGGTTGACCCAAACCAACCCATGGTCATTAAAAAACTCGTACATGTGGTTCCCATGCTATATAATGTCAGATATTTTAAAAATTCAGTGGGTGAGATCATGCATTGACTTGTATCAGGTTTCTGCCTGACCCGAAGGCATGAACTAGGCATGATCCAAGATCATTTCTTCACCCGAGTTGAATTTGGCCCATGTGGGCCAGCTACTCGGGTCGTGCCATGCCACACACTATTCTGGCATTTGGACCACACTTCATGGCCCGACATGGCCCATGTTGTGCCACTGTGCCATCCCGTGCCAGTTATATGCACAAGCTGGCCCTGCCAGGGCAACTTTCCCTGGCCATGCCATTTGCCGTGCCAGTGCTGCACTTTCTATTTTCTACCTCTACTTGTAGTGTCTTGCGTGTGAAATGTGATTTGTGGGAGATTGTTATTGAGAGCAAAGCCATACAACTAAAAGTTTTTCATTCTTGCACAATTAATTAGAGAAAATAATATAAGAATTGAATTAGTTTACAACGCAACTCGTATATAATAAACTATAAGAAAAGCCAGAAGCATACCGAATGCAAGAAAATTAAAAACTAATGAAATGAAGGTTGATATTTTCAAAATCAACATCCTGAGAGACATTACCACATACTACAATAACACCAATAAATCCAACAAAGAAGAAAGAAACAAATAGTAGATATCCATGACATGATTATTGACTTATGAACTTGCCATCAAGGAGTTAGGAGGAGAATATACATAAAGAACTAAAATACTTGAAGATGCTATTAAGTTTATATTTGGTCTATTTTTAGATGTAATAATAGTGCAAACAGTCAAATCTATGCAGATTGTTGAGTGGTAGGAGTAGATTGACCCTTGATTTTGGTGTTCTAATAATAAGGCCCTTTCCACTCAAGACACAACATCGAACAAGTATCATGAGTGTGGTTAGTGTTTTTACATTGTGAATAATGATGAGAAACTCTCCTTTTCCCAGGATGAAACACCTAACAAATATTATATACATGCTCATTTGTCCTACAATGTGAACAAAGAAGGGAAACTCTCCTCCTATCTCTAATTTTATTGCTAGGAGCAAACCCAGCAATTTTGTTCTTGGAGGCATCCATGTTACATGTTAGGTAATTTCGCTTCTAACGATTGTGATTTTAGGGATTCAGAAGAAGAGAACAACAAATATAAACAAACAAATAAATAAATAAATAAATAAATATATATATATATATATATATATATATATCCATTATCAATTTCAACAAATCACGGCAGAAATCACAATCATAAAAAAAAGGTTGAAAATAATGTGGTTCATTAGTCGTTCAGCATGACAAGCTGCATCCACTTGAAAAATACATATACGTTTACATATTATAGCTAAATAAGTGTTACAGATTGTGCATAGAAATAGTCACGAAGAAAAATCGTGCGGAGAAAAAAATGGAGATTAACAGTTTTACATGCAAAATTACAGCAGAAAAAAAAATAATTTATATCAATAATGGAGCGGGTCGGATCACCCGGATGGATTGAGTTCTGCTCCAAAAATTTATTTGGCTTTCAGACCGGCCAGCTGGACTCCCATTTTTATGCTATTGTTCTATTTCCAATATTTCAATATCTTATTTTCTACACTAATAAAATATTGAAATAGAAAAATATTTTAGTTATACCAAACAGATTTATCAAAATAAAATATATATGCTGTACTACAAAAATTGAATGATGCATAGAATTTTAAAAATAAACCTGGCACTTAGGTCAACCCAAACTAATTTAGCTTAATTAACGTGAATGAGATAACAAATTACACATGGTCATTTCAATCGCACCTACAATAATGCCTATTGAGCCTATTTCATCAAATCAATCAAGCAAGCTAAATCTGAATGTTTAGGTTTTAAGCATACAATTAGAAAGTAACTCAAAATATACCTTAAAATTTTTCAAATTAAATTTTTTAGAAAATATTAAAATGCATAATACCTCATACTAATTAGCTTTAAAAAATTTTGTTGTTAGCAATGATAGTATTGGTGGAGCCAAACCAGCGGTGGTGGTGGCAAAGTATGGAAGCTAGATTGGGCAATAAAAGTAAGTTTCATTGTCTTAGTTTCATTATTAGGTAAATTGTTATATTGTTTTAACTATTATTCTTTTTCTTTCTTTAATGTTTTTGGTGAGTCCATGTAATCTGTGGGTTGATTTTTGTATTTTTATTTTTTATTTATTGACTTAGGTTTCATTGTATTTGTGATAGTTTTTAGTTTTTTTTTTATTTTTTACTTTTTATTTTATTATTGATGAGAACATCAATATATAAGTTGTCTTAATCCATTGATCCATCATATAAGAGAATTGTCTTAATCCATTGATCCATGGATCAATATATTGATCCATCATATTGAGCCAAACCCTAGGTAGATGAATGAAACTGTTAGATTTCCTAGAAACGGAGAGGTTTGCATTGTAAAAACATAGTGCTTATGGGCACACTCGAGTAACATTGCACGTGGGCACACTCGAGTAGCAGTGCTTGTGGGCACATTCGAGTAGCAGTGCACGTGGTGGTCACACTCGAGTAGCAGTGCACGTGGTCACACTCGAGTAGTAGTGCATGTGGGAACACTCGAGTAGCAGTGCACGTGGGCAAACTCGAGTAGCAGTGCAAGTGGGCACACTCGAGTATCAGTATACATGGGCACACTTGAGTAGCAGTGCACGTGCGAGTAGCAGTGCCCATGTCACTTTGTAGAAAACCTCCACTATATATAAATCTACTCATAAAATTACACAATAGGCACACCAAACTGTAGGTGCTCACGGTAGATGCACACTATTGGAGTTAAGATATCTATGTGTTATACCAACCCACTATTAGTGTCATTGCATTTGTTCTTGACCCCAACTTATTGTTGGTGTTAAAGCATTTGTGTGTGATACCAACTCACTGTTGGTTACAAGATTTGTGTAATACAAACTCATTTTTGGTGTCAAAGCATCTGTGATACTAATCAACTATTTGGTGTTGATTTGAGGAATTTTTATAGGATGTCCTTATATAGATATAGAAAATCCTTCCCACAATACATACATCATAGGAAACAAGATTTTATCAGAGAAAAGTACTGACAATTAGTTTCGTGGAGGTGCCGAGACAATTGCAAAGTGTTGAGAGAGATTTGTTGACTATTGTAATTATCTAAAAATTTTCATAAAATTTATTTATCATGATACTTACTAGAGATGAGTATAAAAAATTTATCTCTGAGATAATAGTAAATGATTTCTACTTTTCAGGTACTATGATCTTGTGACTTATTTTTATACTTCAAATTCATGAGTTATTGACTAGGAAATTAATAGTGATGTTATAGCTAATCATTCTATTTTTACTATATATTTTTTTATTTACTAGATATTACGGTAGTCAATGGTGAGCTCTCAAAAGCTATTAGTTATGGTAATATTTAAATTGGTTTTTTTTACATGTTTTATTTATTCATGTTTGTTCTGCTAGTTTTATTCTTGTGAAATATTTTTTAAGATAATTTAATTCTAATTTTTTTTATTGAAATATATATGAAATATTAAAAGACATATGGAAGACTTCATTTGTGATTGAGCAATATGTTCAATATGGTTTTTTATATGGTAAGTTATCATACTAGATGTTTGAATATGTTTGACTCATTATATATAAAATTTTAACTTGATCATCTATCATTTACTAATTGAAAATATTATAACCTAATGTTAGATACATCTTTAAACTAAAATATAAGATGTGTTAGTTAAAAAAATATACAAAAGTTTCCTATCCTCATAAATTTATATGAGTAATAACTTATTCGATTTAATACATTAATATATACGTAGACCTAATGGAGATTTGACCTAAGAGAGTTTCAAATATTTTACCATATTTTTTAATAAATATACATGCAATGCTTGGTTGTTTTTTTTAATTAATGATAATAATTTTTTTTTTACTTTTGATTTTATTTCATAAAAGAATATAAAATCAGTTTAATAAAAATATAAAAAGAAATTATCAGTGACAATGCATTAAAATATATGTTAGATAGCTTCCATGCTTAATGTACAAATCACTAAATTATACATTACACATCTTGTATTAGTGTATCCTCACAAAATTGTGTTGTAAAGAGAAGAGTGAATATTTAGTTGAAATATTTTGCTTCTTTTTGTTAGGAGTGTTTTTATGTTTTTTTTTGGATATATTTGATCTTAATCACATACTGTCTCATTATTTAGTTGTATTCTTTTGTTATTTATTATAATGTGACTTTTCAAGTCTTTCATTCTAAAAAGAGATTATTTTTTTTTTTTTCAAATTCATAGGGAGTATTTGATTTGTACCTTGTAGGTTTTACTCAATTTGTTTATTTATTTTATGTTTTTTTATAGGAGTATTTAATCTCTTTTTAATTATTTTTATCTATTATATAAAAGTATTTGATGTATAATATCTTACAAGGAGTATTATTATTTTTTATAGCGTATATTTATTAATTTATATGATATTAGAGTTTAATATGTTTTCTTCCCTAAGCTATTTTTCTTTTTTTTTATATCTATCGTAGTGCATAAAATGTAGTTGCACACCCACTGTGTGCAACTATAGTGTGCACAGAGGCACGTTAGTGCAGGACGTGCATACATTGGTGCATGGGTGTGTGCATAGGTGCATAGTTGTGCATGTGGTTGGGCATTTAGCGGTGAGCATGGTTGTTCATGTGGTGGTGGCTCATGCAGTTGTTTTTGTGGGGGTTCATGTAGTGGTTTGCATAGTGGTGAGAAGTAGAAATCCTAATTGGGCTTTCTTTCATCAAATTTTTTTTAGATTTAGTGTTAAAAAAATAGAACTAAAAAAAGGGATAATTGGGTACAATTATTTTGGAGTAATAATAATTTTACAGAAAATATATATTTACAATAAGTGTGCATGGAGGAAAGCCTTAGTCCAATATTCTTGTTACAGGAGGATATGACATAACAAAAATAGTTATTAGATATTATTTTTGGAGAGGAGATCAAGAGTGTTTTGTAGTTGTAAGCGAGACAAATTGACTGGCAAAACTATTCAGGGGTCTTTACAAAGTCTACAACCATGATTCTTATTAGAGAGGAGTATGTAAAACTCCTCTCTCAAGAAATAATATATCATTTTTTAGGTATAATTGATTATTTTATTTGTACCCTCACTTTTGATTCTTGGATTATCAATATTGGAGCCAACATTCATATAATTGATAATTATATTTTATTCCTTATGTTATTTTTTTATTCTAAAAATATTAATATTGTAAATGAAAATATGCTTAAGTCATTGGATACTGTACTATTCAACTTGAATCTTTGTTATTTTTTCGTATTATGCTTATTTTTGATTATTCTGTTAGTTTATAATATGTGAGTTGTTTTTGTAGGCAACTCAATTTTAATTTTGTTTTTACTTTTATTGAAGTTTATTTGAATAATTGATAGACTATGAGGAGGAATTTTTTTGGGATTGAACATGATATATTATATTTCTTTTCTTCGATGGTAATATATCTTCTAAATGTTTAAGTGTTTTGTGCTAATTATTTGTGTATTTTTAATTTAGTCGTTTGTCACTATTAAATTGAGAATATTTTACTGTCTTAAGAGTATTTCAAACATAGAGTGTGAGACATGTCATCTAGCATTTTCTGTTTACATGTCAGCCTGATTTGAGTAGATACTAATTCGATCTGATATACTTAGACGTATGAGTACTTATTAGAGATATAACCAAAGTAAAATTTATGTGTTTGGTTATGTTTGTTTATGATTGTTTGAGATATACATGAATATATCTTTCGTGATATATCATATTTTTTTTCTATTTTTAAATTTTTACAAAATAATGAAAATTCAATTCAATAATATTATTAGAAGATTACGAAGTAATAATATATTTAAATATATATATCAGACTGATTTAACGTATTATATGGATCTTAAGATTATTTATTAAACTTCCTGCATTGGCATATCACAACACAATAAAATAACGATGGTTGAAAGGAAGAATAAATATATGATTTAAATGATTCAGTACTTCTACTTGAAAAGAGTGTTAGGAAATATTTTTGAGAAGAGATAATTTTAACAATAATCTTCCTTATTAATTATATGTATTTTTTTTTATTTTTTCTTATACATTAACTTTCAAATTCTGCATTCTAAAGAAAAGCTATTTAACTTGCTCGTAGGGTATTAATAATTATATGTAATATTCATAATCGCATATTTTGTTCTCGATCACTTTCTAGGACGAGACAGGTTGAATTCTAGAGACTTGAAATGTATTTTTATGATTATAAATATTACATTTTTTTATTGTGACTCATTTTTTAACAAGCATAGGAAGATTGTGAATTTATATGTTACACTTGAATTCATTACCATTCATTTATTACTTATACTTCTGCTTGGATTATCAGCTAGTGGAGAGTCTCTCATCGATTACACTTGTGCATATTGATACTCTATATTACTTTTATAGAGACATCATGCATACAAATAAATTTAATTCATATTGAGTATAGTAGAGTGAAGTTTCTCGGGTGGGGAAATCTCATTTAGGCCCATATGATATTGTACTATAAAAGTGCACCAATACAAACTCATGTTGAGTCAGAAACTACGCAACTTGATCATATAGAACTTAGTGTCTATATCATGAGAGAGAACGACCTGCCTATCCTTTTTAGACTAGAGATGAGCCTACTGAGTAGTAAAATGTTCTTACAACCAGTCTCATTAATCTTCATCTTTCGATTGCTCTCCAGAATAATAGATAAGTTATCCTCAACACTTGATTTCACAAGTTTTGTCATTCTTATATTTTTTTTGTTTGTTTTATTACTTTTCATGATGATATTGGAATATCCAAGTCTCTTTCTGAGGTATTGTTTCATCCAAGATAATGTTTATTGTGATGGAATAAATACACATCTTTCATTCTAATGAAAAATGTTAACTAATACTATGATATTCATAAAGATTTGTTGTTGATTCCAGGTGGGTATTCACTATGAAGATAGATTTAAATGAAAATATAAATTGCCTTATGACTAGACTTGTAGCGAGATTATTCATTTAAATATTTGACGTGGATTGTCATAAAACATACTCTGTAATGACCAAGATAATATTAGTGTATTTTCTTATTCTCTTGTAGTATCTCATAGTTGGAAGATAACTAATTAAATGTGAAAAATGTATTTCTTCACATAACTTTGAGGAGGTTTATTTGAAATAGTTATATGAGTTTTAAGTAGCATATATAGGTGCTATTTGTAAAATGTAGAATACGTTGTGTGGCTTGAAGTAGTCATCGAGCGCATGGTTATATGTTTTCACATGCAGTTATCTTGTTTGGATTAAATATGTGTATTATTGATTTTTCTTTATTTTTCCTAAGGAGTCTTAATAGTAGGATTATTTTGTTGTTATCAATGTAAATGTTATTTTGATTAAGGGAGATGCCGAGCTAGGATTCTTTTAACTCAATGAGTACCTTCATATATAGTTTCAGATGAATGACTATGAGAGATTAGATCTTGGTATAGAGGTAATTTATTTTACAAGAGATATCATTATTTAAATGAGGATATATATATATTTGATACTCTTGGAAAGATTAGGCTTTTAAATTGTGCTCCTTCAAATATTATTATGGATTTAGACATCGACTTCACTTATGAAATAACTTCTCCAGCTGGCTCTATTATTTATAGAAAAATTATTGAAAATATTTAATATTTGACCATAACCAGATTAGATATAATATATACAATTTGTATAATTAATCATACTTCAATGTAAAATAATTTATGAATGTCTTCACTAAGACTTTAAAGAGACTCTAGTTTATCATTATTTTCTTTATGCTAGGTATTGTGAATTAGTATGTACCAGATTGATGAGAAGTACTATGGGTTTTACTCAATTTTTTTATTAATTTTGTGTTTTTGATGGGAGCACCCAAAATGTGAGTTGTCCCAATTATTTTTGTTTGTTATATAATAATATTTTATATATGATATTTTATATTGAGTGTTATTATTCTTTCTAGCTTATATTTGTTAATATATATAAATGATATCTTCTTAGGTTGAGATAAATATGATATCTTGAGTTTTGAAATATATATTTTTTGATTACTCTAATGCACAAAAAGATACAAGTATTTTTTTATTAGAGTTTTAAGTGTATTGGTGAGTTTTAACATAATTTTTTTGGAGTAGGATTGGTTCTTTAGGAAGCTGATGAAGAGTAAAAGTCTAGAAGATATGTTTGGACTTTCTTTTCCTTGCTATTGTTGTCTCACTTGTGTCTTTTGTTAGGTCAGAGAATTCTTCTTTGGCTATATCTAAACTTCATAAATTCATAATATGATGACACTAATATAGAGTCTTGATATATATTAACAAGTATTATCAGGTTGATTCCGGTGAGAATGACTTTTACCAAGAGAGTAAATATATCCTCAAGTTCAGATGATCTAGTAATTCATGACTCTACTCCATTCCTAGCTCATAGTGAGTCAATGATCAAGAGATTTGATCACATAGGACAAGGTTTATTCTGGGAAAAAAGAACATATATAATTTATTTGGAGCAAAGAAGAGTCTCTTGAGAAGCTAGATGATCTTGTAGTTACTCTTCTGATCTAGTTTTTTTGATTTCTCTTTTGAAGAAGTATATAAATTATACTCGATGTCTTATTTCATATTTGTTGTGACTTGTGGTATTCATTTCTTTTTTATTTTTTTATTTCTTTTATTTTTCTTAATGATACTCAGCTATCATGTCTTTTCATGAGACATCATGTCACCCAACATGATGGATCTAGCTGATAGATGCCGTTAGGAGAATGTTCGGCTTCTCTAAAGATTGAACTTGTGATCATAGGGTAAGAATATTCATCCTATTTTCCAATTAGACTATCATGTTATTGGTAAATAACAATTTAGATTTTGAGTAATACAATCAAATTTAGTTTGTAGATACTAGAAGATATTATATTACTGGAAATTTTCATTAAGAGTTTGATTAGTGAGATTTTTATAGACAATTATCTCGTTTAGTTTATACTACATGTGTCAAATGGGTCAGGTGGTTTGGGCACGACCTGCTACACGGTCCGGTTCAACTGTGCATGGCCTGACATGGCACTGTCCAAAATCATGCCTCATTCTGGGACATGCCGCCCAATGGCATGGTTCATGCTATGCTGGGTCAGAAGGAGCCATGTCTCATGTCGAGCTAGGCATGACTCATGTGTCTGGCCCAGTGGCACGATCCATTAGCCTGGGTGACCACCCGATGGCACGATCTAATATTTTTAAAATAATATGGCCATGTAAGCTAGATGTTGCTCGCATAATTGATTGTAATTGATCGGCCACTCATTGTGTTTGTGGGCACGAAAGCATGGTTCGGCACGGTCATACACTCAGCCAGTCTGATATGGTACAATGGCATGCTCATACCTAACAAAAATGAATCGTACTGGCAGGACACAATCCTTTTGACACATCTAGTTTATTTTCATAGATCATAGATTTTTTTTATTTTTTGAAAGAACATTGATGGCAAAATAATATTGCTTATTATGTACTTGTATGATATTTTTATTATGAGAGATGATTTATTAGTAGTCACTCAACATAATGATTATTTTCTGTCACAGTTCCATATAAAATACATTGAGAGGCTCAGATATTTTCTAGTGATATAGTATATGAGGATAGGGATTGTGTTGTCATATAAGATATATGTAATTAATCTTTTTATAGAGATTGATTTTTTGAGATGCACTCAACTAGATACACCAATTGTCCTATGTTTTGATTCTTATCTAATATAACTCTTCTGGCTAATTATTCTACTTACGTGAAATTCATATTAAATATTAATTATTTGTTATTATTAGATTATATATAGCTTATGTAATCAGTATAATTAGTTATTTTATAAATTTTTTTTTTTTTGACAAATTCACTTAGATGTAACTCTTTGCATATTGAGGTTTGGAAATTAGTGTTTAGGTTTAGGAATCCTTTTCATTTATCACAAGCACTTTCAATTAGCTGAGTATTCATATTATTTTTCATAATGACCTTGTTGCCGAAGTGTATTTAGAGCAATTGCTTGGCTTTCAAGCAATAAAATAGCAATCACATATAATTTGTAGATTGTGGAACACATTGTATAATATGAAGAAATCTCATAGAGCTTAATTCGTGAAGTTTTCAGCCATTATCACTTCATTTAATTTATATTTATGGGTTATAGATTATTCTTTATTTTATTCAAAAGAATTTATTCCAATTAATTTGACTAATCCAAGATAATCCTACGAACGATTATAATTATTGTATGATTATATATAATTTTGTAATCATTATTGTTAGTCACCTTCTATTTTCTTCTTAATAGATGCAATTCTTCACATTTATAACTATGTGAAGAAATTTTCATTCCCCCGTATTTCTTTTCGTGATCATGAGTATCTCTAGTTATCTAATTTTTTAGATTCTAAATGAACATTTGCTTGCGTAGAGAAAATTTGCAATATTATATTATATATTTTTGGATGTAATATTTTTTCTTGAAAAAGTAAAAGATAGATGGTTATTTCTAGATTTAGTGCAAAAGAAAAATTTATGGTAATAATGATGGTGAAAATCAATTACTAGATGCTTTTGATCATATATTTTCTCAAGGAGATTAGATTTTTACTTATTTATGCTAATATTTTCTATTATATTAATTAGACAATGAGATATATAGTATGAGTATTTCACGAACAAGTAAAATACATAAAGGTGGTTTTTTTTTCTCATAGAGAAAATTCATAATAATATATTGTTATAATATATATTCCTATCATGAACTAAATCAACATGTATATTGATGAATATCTTGATGAAATATTACCTCAATTTTCTATACTCTAAACTTGGTCTATATGATATGTATTCATTTAAGTTTGTTTACTTTTATTGCATACATTTTTTAAATATTTTATCTTATATAAAGATTTTTAGAGATAAATATAAAATGACTTCATTATATAAATGAAATATATGCTCATATATAAATACAAAAAAAAAAAAATCTAGAAGCACTCCAACTATTTGAGCGCTTCTATCAATGTAACTTAAGATACAAAATATATGAAAATTATGAATATTAGAACCAAAAACACATTATCAATCAACAAAACTCAATGTCAAATAAGTATAATTGACTGTAATTTTATAATAAGCAAAATGAATTGAGATAACTTATATGTTGGATATTTTCATTCATAATAAAATAAAAAAATAAGAAACTATAAACAAAAGTCTAGGTTGAAACTACAATACTCACTCTCAAGTTTAAGCATGAATGTTCATTACATCAAATTTGGGGAAAAAATGAAAAATTTTCAAGGCTTTCATAAATAATATACTATTTGAATATAAGTAATAATAATAATTTTATCATAAATTTTTTTTTGAGAAAGAAACAATCTACTTTTATATATTTTGTCTGCTCATAAAATACTAGATTGAAGATTAATATTTCTTTTCAAGAATGTCACAATAACTAGTACAAGAAGAATGTAAGTTTTCTCATTATTTCAAGTAGATTGTAGAATCAAAGTATCTCACAGGCAATGATCACCATTGACTTAAACTTTGCCTTTGTATTGCATCTCGATATTATAGAAATTTAAGTACAATATAAATAATATAAATATTACTAATAATGACTCAATATAAATGTTGTCATTATATAATAAGTAAAATTAATTGGGGCACCCATAGATTGGGTGATCCTATCAAAAGACATAAATTGATATTAATAAATAAAATAAAAATAAAAGTAAAGCCTTAAGATTGTGATAGATATAATCATCAGTCTTTTATTTTTTCATGAGATAAAATTATTTATAAAAAAAATACATAAACCTGTAATAAATCTCTTTTTTTGCAAATTGGTGCTAAACAAAAGCTTGAATACATAGTTAACTATACATTTTCTTGATTCCTAAAAGAGATTCACGGCACTAAAGATTTCTACACATTCTTTTGTATATAAAATGTTATGATTTAGTGAACTAATCGAGAATAATCTAATAGATAACTAAGTATATTAATTGCATATATTGTATCTAGTCTGATGGTAATTATATAATTAATTTTTTATGGTTCTCCTAAAATTAATAAAATCAATAGGATGAATCTTATCGAATAAGAAATATTACCAGGGTGATCCGAATATTTTTTTAGAGTACAACTCAATAAATCAATCTTTATTAGTGTATCAACTACATTCTTTCTCTATGATAATATAGTCTTTCTTTTGAAGTATGTCAAATATATCTTTTTTCTCATGCTTATCTTATAGAAATATATATATTTTTGTTTAGTTAATGTCTTTTTTATCTTTGAGATACAACTAGTACGATAAGAATTCATATGAAAATCATCTTAGTCACAAGAGAAAATGTATTTTGGTAATTCATATTAAACGTCAAAGTAAATCCCGTCAAGCACGTCTCCTCTTAAGGTGAGTTATTTTTCTATTCAGATATGTCTTCATAGTGAATACCTCACCTACAACAAACAATATTTCTTTCCAAATTTTGATGTATTAGTTCTCAAATCTCATTTGAGCAAAGATCATCTATTTTTTTCTAATATATTCTGACAATATCTTAGAATTTGCAAGGAGATTTGAGTATCATGATATCGGCAAAAAAAGCTGTAAATGAAGGATAAGATGGAAGAATGTGAGTGTATGAAAAAACTCATGAGATTGTGTGCATAACACACCTCCTTTGTGAATTCTATAGAGCAATCAAAAAATCAAGATCAAAGAGGCGGATTATAAGATCATTTGGCTTCTCCTTGTTTGGAATATTCACTTAGTTGATACCATATGTTGCTAATTGAAGTAATGATTTGGATTTTAGGATTTCTGAGGAGAAGGAAAATATAAACACAAACAGAACTCTCATAGATGAAGCACACACATCGCACAATTAGAGATATCTTAGAAAAAGCACACTTATGCATCAATGTGGAAGATGGGAGAGAGAAGAGAAAGAAAAGGAGATGAGAGGAACATTTTACTCCTTTACTATTTATTGCTCAAAAAACAAACAATACACATCATTTTTAGTTCTTACACTCATTCTATTATTTTATATCTACAAGGGTTTATATAGTAATCTTAAATAAATAATCTCTAACTTAGATTCTAAGTTATAATAGTATATAATATGTTGCGGTTTCAATCATGTCGTGATACCAAAGATTAGGTTGCAACTTGAATCTTAAGTCATTGGTCACAACACAAATCATGTTGCGACTTTATTCCAAGTCAAAATATGTGATGATACCAAAGAATAATATGCGACTTTAGTTATGTTACGATATCAAAAAATATGATTGCAACTTGAATCTTTTCATCTTATAGTCAAAATAGAAATCATATTGAGACTTCATTTATGTCTTGACACCAAAAAATAAGGTTGAGAATCAAATACATGAGACTTAAAATGACAACAACGTAAGATGTGTTATGACTTGTTCCTATCATGACTTCACATTTCAGAGACTCGATAGTGAACTTTTATTTTAGGTTTAGAAGTATGAGCTAAATTTTAATATTTTTATACTTGATGAATACTTCTTTTTCATCCCAGTCTCATCTATGTACCATTGAAAATTCTCTCTGCTCATATTCTTTGTCAAGTCTTCAATAATATTCTTTTACGTGTTAATTTTTTTAATTGAATCAGTCTCTTGTCAAAATTTCCTTGGATGAAATGGTCTTGGATATCAATGTGTGTTGTCCTTCCATAGAAGTTTAGATTTCTCGCTTGATATATAATATTTTGACTATTAAATTTGAGCCTCAAGTCTTTTGGCTTGAAGTCTAGCTCTGCACGCAATCTTTATATTCAAAAATCTTTCTTACTTTTAAGAGTGAGAGTCATATATTTTGCCTTCATGGATGAAAGAATAACTATTTTTTATCTTTTGCTCATCTAGCCCACGTAATTACCATACAAATTTAAAATAGATCTGCTTGTAAACTTTTGGATATTTATATCTTCACTTCAATCAAAATTAATATATTTACTGACCTCAAATATCTCATCATTATTATTTTTATAAAATTTAAATACACACTTAAGAATATTACGGAGATGCTTGAGTATACTTTTGATAACTTTCTAATGCTCATTTTTTGGATTGGAAATAAATTTACTCGATACTCATATCATGTTATGTTGGGTAATTGCACTTATATGGTAGTGAGTTTAAAAATAGAAAACACAGAAAACAAGCAATATATATCCCAATCCAACAAGCATCATTACAGAATCAAAAACGAGAAATTAACACAGGAAATAACGTGGTTCACTAGTTGCTCAGTACGACTAGCTACCTCCACCAGAATACGTTTATGCGTTACAGATTAAAACCAAAAAATAGAATGTCTTACAGTATGCAGTACACATCAGTCGCGAAAAATTCATGCAGAGAGAAGAGAGGGATGATGAACAGTTCAATGGGTCAAAACAGCCGCCCGAAAAATAAATTACAAATCATTTTTATATGAAAAATAAACATCCGGTTCATTTAACCGAAGCGGGTCGGATCATTGAACGGGTCAGGCTCTGCTCCAAAAAGCAATATAAGCGAGACCTCCATTATTGTGCTACTGCTACATCCCCGAGCTTTTAATATATCTTTTCCTACACTTACATGAAAATATTAAAACAGAAAAGACATTTGGTTATACAAACAGATTATTAAGTAAAAAATAAATTACATATACAGCATGTTAAATGTCAGGTTTTATATATATCGTGATATATATCAAGCTCCCAACAATACATATGGACAAAATGAGGATTATATCTTCATTTTTCAGCTGAGTAGAAGGGCATTGCTTGGTTGTTTCTTCATACCTATCGCCATAAGAATTTTTGGCGGCTTGCAATTGGACATATTGTATCTGAGATATATATTTTTTACATTGCTTTGATGCATGAGGCACAATATTTTTTTTCCCTAATTTCTTTGGATTTTTATGTTAAATATAAGGTTTGCTGCCTCAAGATCAGTAATATCAAACTTCTCGACATTCAATTTTTTAATTGAGATAAACATATTTATGCTATTTTCTGCCAATATCATACATACAAATGTAAGATTAGAATAATAAAATTACTATCTAATTGATTAGTATAAATATAATAATTAGTCGCATATCTGTAGAATTCTAACTCTAATATAAATAAATCAAACTTCTAGCATCACATCCAAAGAGACTAATTTAGCATATACAAAGATTCTTCAGCTTACATACTAAGTTTTATTTGCCTTTCACCATTAAACTAGTGAATTTTTCTATGTAGATTTATTCCTCTAAGTCATCTTGAAAAAATATTGTATTCACATTCAGTTACTCAACTTGCATGTCATACCTTGCCGCAATAGCTAATACCACCCGAATAAAAGACATATCATTATAGTGAGAAGACATCATCATAGTTAATGTCTTTCACTTGAAAGTATCTCTTAGCAATCAGTCGTGTCTTATACTTATTTATTTATTCATTAACTTTTAATTTCAATTTTAATATCCACTTGCATTTAATTGTCTTCCAATCTGAGGGAAACTTAATTTCTCCTTCATGGTTTGCTCTACTTGAATTGATTTCTTGGAGATTGACTTCCAATATAATAATGCATTCATTTCTCATAATATGTTGTGTATGATATGCACCATAGCTATTACGTGCTTGAGGAATGCTTGAGGTGTGCCTAAGGTTCAAGCATCATGATGCCCGAGCAAACAGGTATTACCTCAGGCATGCCTTACTTTAGTGAGAAGACCTCATCGTAGTTAATACTTTTAACTTGAATCTCTTAGCAATCAATCGAGTCTTATACTTATTTATTTTTTTATCAGCTTTTAATTTAAAATTTAAAATCCACTTGCATTTAATTGTCTTCCAATCTGAGGGAAACCTTATAATGTTCTAAATATTATTTTTCTTAAGGATTATAATTTTTCTTTCATGGTTTGCTCTAATTGAATTGACTACTTGGAGATTGACTTCCAATATAATATTGCATTCATTTCTCATAATATGTTGTGTATGATATGCACCATAGCTATTACGTGCCTGAGGAATGCTTGAGACATGCCTAAGGTTCAAGCATCATGATTCCCGAGCAAACATGTTTTGCACCATCTTGCTTTAGTGTTTCTCTTTCCACTAACGAGCTGTGACACTTCGTTCTATGAACGAGTTGCACCATCTTGCTCCAAGAACGAGTTGTGACACCTCATTCAATGAATTTGATGTGACTGCTTATTCCACGAACTAGTTGTGACACCTCTTTCCATAAAAGAGCTTGCTTGGACTCTTTGAAAGAGCTGCAACAGTGTATTCTGTGAAAAGTTTCAATAGCTCATCCTATGAAGGAACCATAGCAACTCATTTTGTGAGGAAGCTACAGTAGCTCGTCTTTAGCAGCTCATTTGAGCTTAAGCTGCACAAACTACTTTATTTAAATTTTTTAAATTTTAGAGAGATGTTATTTTTGATTTTTAAATTTTGAATACTAAAAAATTTAAATATTTTTTAAGTTATGATGTATTTTTTTAATTATTAAATTTTTGCATCTTTTTTTAAATATTTTATATTTAATGTACCAAATAATAATTTTTCTTTATATGTGTGTGCGTGTGTGCGCTAAACCCTCACACATGTACATATACATGGATATATGTATATATATATATATATATGTGTGTGTGTGTGTGTGTGTATGTATATGTATCATAGTTATTTAAGGTGCAAGGCGCACTGATGCGCAAAAGCCTTTTCGGGCCTTAAGGCGCAAGACGTATTTGAGGCACGAGCTTTTTTATTTGAGGCGTACCCAGCCTAATACACATAAAAATTATATATTTTACTAAATATAGTCTTTAATTTTCATCTAATATTAATATTAGGCGTACCCAGCCTAATATTAATAAACTAAAGAATATCAAAGATAAAAATCAAATATTAATAGTGTTCCTATTATCCAAACATTCAAAGTTTCAAAACAAAATAACAAACATTCAAAGTTCTAAAACAAAATAAACACTTATGTATCTACATCTAAATCTAAATCAAGAAAATCTTCATCAATATCATTCCCATTATCAATCTTCCACTCTCCATCTTCTTCATTTTCCTCTCCCGATGAATATATCATATCTTCATCTTAATCAATCAAAGCAAGATTAGAAGTATGTTTAAAGCTAGATGATCTTGACTTTGGTTTTGGTGTTGATGTTTGTGTTTTGCTTGGTTTAGCTCTTGTATAAACCCTAAGCTCCTCAGTTCCACTAGCTCTTGCAACATCACTCCATGTTAAATCATCACCTTCAAACACTAAATCATCTTCTGAAACACATTCATCTTTCATTCTTCCCATCAACCATTCTTTGTTATCATTTATTTCTTTCAAGATAATAGGATCAATAGTATAACGCTCAGTGTATCTTTTCATCAAGGTTTGGTTGTACTTAATATACACCAAATCATTCAAGCATTGATGGTCCAACCTATTTCTCATCTTGCTATGAATCTGAAAAAACAAATAGTTTTCATGATTATATCTTAATATTTTATTTTTGAAGAATCTAAGTTACATTAAATAATGTCATAACTTAAATATACAAATTCAATTGCACGTAATTGTTTTAGCAACTTACATTCTCAAAGATACTCTAATTTCTTTCACAACCTAATGCACTACATGTTAGGTTGAGAATCCTCAATGCAAACTTTTGCAAACTTCTAGCACTTGATCCAAACATATCCCACCATTCAACTACAATTAATATAAATAAATTATTAGTTGAACATTTCACCAATTTTAACCAAACATATATAATAATATTAATGTACTAATTAACAAAACTAAAGGACTAACCTGGAGGTTTAGTCTTCCTTGTTCTAATGACAAACTCATTACCAAAAAGGTCTCTAGCATGCATGTACAAGTCGAGTATTGATATAATTGTATCTTGTTCATCTCTGTCTTTCACTAATCTCGAAATGCAACTATATACATCTTCAAAGATTTTTGAATCTAGGTCAATTCCTAATCATTCTGTATCATTTTAGAATTGTGGGTTCAAAAAATACTCAACTGAATGCAAATGACGATAAAGTTGAACCTCCCACCTCTTATCAATGATTTTCATGATTTTCCTATACTTCTCTTCATTCCAATTAAAGCTTTTGTTGATGATTTCTTTCGTCTTTTTCATAGCTGCATAAAGGTAACCCTGGAAGTCTCTTTTCACCATCCACCAAACGAAGCACATGTACAAGAGGGTCTGACACCTTCAAACAAAACACTACAGTATTCCAAAAAGAATACATGAAAATTATATTGGCTATATTTTTTTCCTTTTGCTCATTTGCCCATTTATTTTCCGTCCAATCTGAACTAGTAAATATATTTCTTAAGTTGTTTCTTTGTTCATTGATACGGGATAAGGTGATTAAGGCCGTTGCAAACCGAGTCTTAGTAGGCATTAACATCTTCCTTTTGTCAGTAAATCATCTCATCATGTTGAGCAAACCCGTTTTATTATAGATGTAGCCGCTTATGGATATAGTCCTCTCTATTGTCTTCTTGATGTGTGATAGTTTTCCAATATCTTTTAGTATCAAGTCAAGACAATGTGTGACACATGATATCCAATACAAATGTGGTCTTTTCATTTCTAACAAACTCTCTACATAATTTAAACACATAATAAATAGATAATTGATGTAATCACTTACATAAATAAGTAAATGAAAATTTGTAATTAAATTTAAGTACCTGCCGTCACATAATTTGAAGCATTATCTGTTATCACTTGAACAACATCGACTTCACCAACTTCCTCGACCCAATTGTTAAGTAATTCAAACAATTTCTCTCCCGTCTTGATCATAGAAGAAGCATCAATAGATATCATAAACACGGTCCCTCTTGATATATTCACCAAGAAATTCACCAATGACCTTTCTTTCCTATCAGTCCATCCATCTGACATAATTGAACATACATTTTGCTTCCATTCTGTGAAATGAACCTCCATTGAAGCCTTTGTGAGAGCCAATTCTTTCTTGATGTTAGTAACCCTTATATCATGAAAACTTGGTCCCTTGTAACCTACACCATATTGCCCAATTGCCTCAAGCATTGGTTGGAAACTAGCATAATTTGCTGTATTAAATGGAATCGCAACATCATACATTCATCTATAAAATAGTTTATCAGCTCTCTATTTGGTCTTTTTCTTGTATGTATTATTGATAATAGTTTGAGTATTTTTTCTTTTTTGAATAATCATTTCTGGATTAGGAGTAAAGAAATGATCCATATGACATTTCTGTCTTATTCTCTTTATGTAACTACCACTAACACTATTACCACTTCCCCCTCCATTGCTACTACCACTAGAAACATCATTTCTTTCCCTTTTGCTAGTAACCTCCGGGTCTTCATCATCTTCATCTTGAAATCCAAATATATTTTCATTCACATTATGACTTTCAAAACTTATTTAATTTTTTTGAGTTTTTTTGTCTAGCATATAATCTTCTATTTATTTTCTAACATGTTTGAGACATCTTGTACACTTTTTCAAATTTCTAAACCCTCCAACAAGGTGTTGTTTTTGTCTATAAATGCCTCCTTTAGTTACTTTATCACAAAAAATACAAATGAGTGTACATATATTTTTTTCATTTAATAAATTAGCATATTTTCATCCCAGATCTTTTCTTCCACTTGAGGCATCTACTTCAACTTTAATCTCTTTATCCTTTTTTATGTATCTTTACAACAAATCTACCATAAAATAACAAATATATTAAGAAAAAATGAAAACATATACATAATATATTATATATTATAAATCTATAAATTATAAACATACTCAATCTTTGCCAAACAACTTAAACTATTTATAATTTTTGTTCTAATTCTTTCATAATTTTTATAATTTTTTTCATGATTTTTTTCTAATTTTCGTTAATTTTCAGAATTTTTTTCACTTTTTTATGCATTAGTTTTTTGAAAATTACATATCTTTTTCAAATTATTATTCAAAAAATTTTTCTTTAGTTTTTAAGTATTTTTTGAAAATGTTTTTTTACCTTTTAAAGAATTTTTTCACAACAAAAATAGGTAAAATGAAAAAAATACCTTTTGAGCCTCTTCTTCTTCTCTCCTCTTCAATCCAGTCTTAAGAGTATTTTGGGAGGGTTGTTTTCAGGGTTTTAGGGTGTAACCCGAGAAAGATGGGGTTTTATTGGGCTTAAAATCACAAAACTCCAAAACAGCGTCGTTTTGGTTCCTGGAAGACCAAAATGATGTTGTTTTGGAGGTGACATTTTTTTATTTTAAATCAGAACCGCAAAACGATGTCGTTTTGAGAGTTTTGTTTTTTTTAAAAAAAATCAAAACCAACCCAAAACGACGTCATTTTGGGTTGTTTTGATTTTTTTAAAAAATATTACCCAACCTAAAATGACGTCGTTTTGGGTTGGATCAACCGAATACGTCATCTTCCCCGACGTGCTCCTCCTGCATTTTGCCAGGTTCCGCCTCTCGCCGCTTCTCCCACCGTTGTTTTGCCCTTCTTCTCCGACGAAATTTCCTCATTTCCGACGGTGAATCCGGCAAAAAAAAAAGGAGAGGAGAAGAAAAGGAAAAAAGAAAAGAATGACGTACCTGGCTCGACGCTTGCCGCCGCCGAAACTGGAAGTCGACGCCTGCTGTGCCTCTCTTGAAGCGAGTCGTTTTTCCCGGGAGTGGTGGTGCCTGAGTTTTAGGCGCGCCTCAGGCGTGCCTTTCATAACTATGATATATATATATATATATATATATATATATATATATATATATATATATATATATATATATATGCATATATATTTGCAAATACACACACACACAACACACACATATATATTAGATTATTGAAATTTTGTTGTTTTATTTTGAAATTTTAAATACTTATATTAATGGGAAATACTAATGATATTTTTAATTTTAGATTTTACTTGATTGTATTTCATTAATAGATAAAAATTATATATAATATAGTAAAACATAATATATATATATATATATATATATATTAGGTAGTGTATGCTCACAAAAAAAGTAAATGTCTTAATTATATTGTGCCCCTCAAGGCTCAAAAAGACTTTTGCATCTCAATATGCCTTTTGTCTCAAATAACTATGATATTTACTACAATCATTCTTTTATGTGGCAACTCTAAACTCAGTGATGACTGTATCTTCATGTCTTCTCTGAAGTCTATTGTTGTCTACAGAATTTTTATTTTCCAAAGTCACATGTTTCTCTGCAACATTAGGATCTTCAGTTAAAGACTTCTCAGTAAGTTCACCCTTACACTCACAGAACACAATATCTCTGTTGTAGAAGACTGTTTTTGTCTCTGAGATTCAAAATTTGTAGTCCTTGATATTTTTTTTTGTCGCTAATGAATTTATACTTTTTGATTTGAAATCCAGTTTATTCATTATTTCTTTTAGCACATGAACGTATGTATCACATTTAAATATTTGAAGATATGTTATATTAAGCATTCTTTCATATAATACCTCAAATGGTATTTGATCATTAATTGCAGATTTATGAATGTAATTTTTTAGGTAGCACTTTGTGATAGCTGCTTCAGCTCAAAACTTTGGCTCTAAATTTGTTCAACTCTCTATGCAACTTAATGTGTGATATTAATGTGTGATATTATTTTTTCATCTTATGATATTTCTATACATTATTGATAGATTAGGCGGATGGCTCACTTGTCAATTAAGTAAGATAAATTTTACTTATATTTTTTTTCATTCATATGCGCCCCTCCTAGTGCTTGACATAATTGATTTGTTGATCATGCACCCCCAACTTGGATATCAAATATTTGATAAATTGATGATTTTAGATTTATGAATCAAGGGGTGATATTTATTGACAATAATGCACGTCAATTAGAAAAACACATGAAAGCTTCTTATTTGGTATGTCTTGAAGGTCATTAGTGAGATTTATTCATTCTTTTTCATTTAGACATTTAGAGATTTTGTTGGATGATCATATCATGATAATTTGAGATATTTTATTATTATTGTTGATTGTATTAGATATATGATTATCAATTTAAAAAGACAAATCTAAACTTTTATATATCATTATGAAATTCTATGAAAAAATAAAATTTTTATTTAGTAAAATATTAAAATATTAATAATTGATAATATTTTGGAATATATTTCACATTATTTTTTTTTTTTTTGAGAAACATGAGATGATTCACTAGACATGATATACTGGCATTCATGTATAAATGAGATATTTTATTATTATTATTAATTATATTAGATATATATATAATTATCAATATACAAAGAAAGATCTCAAATCTTGTATATCTTTATAATAATTCATGAAAAAATAAAATATTAATTTAAATGTAATATTAAAATATTAAGAATTGCTAATATTTTAAAATATATTTTACATTATTTTTCTTATATTTTTGACAAAAATGAGATTATTCATTAGATATTATGTATTGACACATCATTTTTCTTAATGTGATAGTCAAGAAAACAAAATAAGATATGATTGATTTGACTAGGACATTTTTACTACATAAGTGTATTTCTATATGCCATTCTTTGAGAGAAACAATATTGATTATTAATTTATTAATCTTCTTAGTATCAATTTTTATTTACTTAAATAATATATTATATCTGTTTTTATATCTATAAGTGATATTTTTTTTTATCCAAACTTTTTGAATGTGCTTATTTTATTTAAGATTTATTTTCTAGGTAGAGAGAAGATGAATGCTTGTCTCATCAAATATATATTTGGTGGGTGCTCAAATACTCTGTAGAGGTATAAATGCTATACTCATTCAAGGCTAACTAGATAATTATAAGTGTGGTTGTGATGTTATTTGAGGAGAAATCTTTCAGGTAGTTGATCAAATATAACAAACATTTGTGCACTACTATGATAGGGTCATTTTCATGTCTAATTGTTACTCATAATAGAGTAACCTTTGCTGCTTTTTATGTTTTTTTTATTAGTACTTGATATTACTAGTACAATTAATTTTAGAGAGGGTAGTAATATTTTTCTTTTAGATAGTAGAGAGACTTTTGCTAGATCTTCACATTAGAAAGAGGTGCTACACGTGATTGTTCGATTGGATGCGAGATGTGATTTTTTTTCAAGAAGGAGAAATGATGGTTGGGAGACTTGATGATCACAATTTAAAAATATATGCTAGATGAATAAGTTCAAGTCTTAACCATATGAGTTTCTTGTCATATCAGTTAATTTGATTTGAAGTAGTAACTTAGTTATTTTGATTGTTGTACAGAAGGAACCAAGAATATGTTCTACCTAGCATACATTGTCATGAATACTCATATTTTCTTTTGATACTATATATCTGAGTTTTTTGTCCTCTTTATTTTTGTAGGATCTTTGATGATTTTTCCTAGGTACTTGATAATCTAGGATGATTATATATTATATTAGATGATTGAATTGCAAGAACATCCGATCATATTTGAAATTTGTTTCCAAGATTTTTAGATAAACTAATAGTAATATGTAAATGAGTATTCACGGTGAAGATTATGTGTGACTGAAATTTCTAGTATTAGGTTATTTGTGATATGATTGTTGGACCCTAAAAAATCTAGAAGTCAGAATTGGGAAACTAGGTCAAGTTGACTTTAATATATAAAAGATGAAAAACATTTGTTATATCATTGTTAACTTATAAATTTCTCATTAGTAACGATCATGATGAGAGACTTTCTGAGAATTCATGGATGACTCTCATAGTTAGTATGTCTATTTTAACATTTTTGTCCTTTTCTCAGTCTTTTTTGTGCATGTAACTCATTAGTTTTTCTATTGGTGTGATGCCTCTTATTGTAATTTGTACATTTTACTTAGAATTTCTTAACTCTTTCTTTATTAAGATTGATATTTACTCTCTCCAAGATATGATATACGAGATGTTTATTCTCAACTTTGTTTCTATTAAAATTGATACTCATTCTATTTCTAAGATAAGATATATGAGATGTTTATCCAATGAGTCTCTATCTAACTTATATATATTGAGCTATTTGATAATGAATCTCTAATTTAGAGGAGAATACATGATCTTCTAGTATTTGGCTGCGAAATTCATAAAATTGCTAGGTCCTGAATTCTCAAAAATTTAATTTGTGTCACTCTCTTATCACATCTATTTTACCTAGGAATATATTTAAAAATTACATACCTATATGTGTGAAGTGAGTAAAATTAATAGTATTCTTTTCTGACTTTGAAACATAATTGTTTGAGACACATGATGCATTGAGATACAAATTTTTTTTGGGGCATTGAGGACCAATGCATTTTTGAGGTATAAGTTTTTTTTAAGTTAGTTATTTTATGACGTTAAGAATAGCAGGGGGAGGTGGAATATAGGGACAAAATTTTATAAGTTTTTTAAGTTAGTTATAGGGGCATTGAAACATAATAGGGATACAGGAATAGCAGGGGGAGGTGGGTTAATAAGGGATTCTAAAGGCACAGTCATGAAAGCTTTCACTTCGGTTAGTGTAGCAAACTCGGCTCTGCATTCAGAAATTATGGCGTTAAGAATAGGCTTAAATGTATGTAAAAAACTGGAATATAGAAATATTCAAATACAGGTAGACTCGATGTTATTATTTAATTTAGTAATAGGAAGAATTGTTCTTTGGAAATATAAAGAAGAATTAGAAATAATAACAAAGCTTAAAAATAAACTAAATCATCAATAATGCATATATATAGAAAGGTAAACACTCCAGCAGATAATTTGGCGAGGATAGGTTCAGAAAAAGGAGAAATAAATTCGATGATGATTCTATGCCGAAAAAATTAAAAGGTTTAATAAGACTTGATAAGATGTCTTTTTCTTATGTTAGAATTATAAAGGGTGGAGGCTGAATCAAATCTAAAATAAAATTTAGCTTCTCTTCTCCGCAGCGCAGCAACATAAGAAGTGGTTTTTTGTTGTTGGTTTTTTCTTGCTGGTTTTTTGTTTGGTTTTCAGAAGTGGTTTGCAGAACATATGTTGATGATTTTTAGTTTGGCTGCTTCCCTAGTTGATATGGTAGACACTCTCGACTGATCACCCGGTCCTGTGGGTGTTCAACACTTGTAGAGGAATTGCAGAATGAGAGTGTCTTGCTGCAGCTTGGTTTATACAGAGCACTCATTATAAGGCGCGACAAAGAGAATGGAAGCGAAATTAATAAACGTTGTATATGTATAACAAGGGACAAGGGGGAATAGTGTAGAGAAGTTATATTGTAGTCGCGCTTGTTTTCTTTGCATATTGCAGGTTCTGGAGCGTATATAAGAAGGACGACGGAAGAAAAATACTCGGGAACAACGTGAATATCAGGGCTTGAGACACGGGGAGACGAGAGGATAGATGCTGTGCTTAAGAAATGGCTGAGCAATACATCGGATTAAACGAAAAGATGAGCCGAAAAGATGGACCGATAACAGTTAAACGCAAAGATGGGCCGAAGATTAGATAAACTAGAGCATCCAGCTTTTCTAGTTTAATTTATGTATTGAATAAATACTTATTTGAGAAATACTATAAACTTCTATATGCTAGCTAGTAGGTTTAAGGTTAGATGGGTGTAAGAGGGCCACAGGTAGTTGTAGGTTGTAAAAATGGGATTCCTTCGCCAAAAGAGAGGGTTATTAATTAATAATAAAACAAATTTTTTTTTTAAAAAAAAGTTAGTTATTTTATATGTTAGAAATATTTTATGATTTTTATGATAATTATTATCTATTTTTATATGTTTTTCTCGTAATTTTTGGATTATATTAATTGATTTTCTGTTGTTCCTCCTATTTATAAGTATTAATATTAGTTGATCTCTAATATAAGGATTATATAATAGTTGAAGGGGTTTGGATTTTTTTTTTGAGTTAAAACATGGTAAAAATGAGGATTAAGTGATTAAAATCTCAAAAATAAGAAATTTGGGGTTAAAACAATTTTATTTTAGATCTTCCATGTCCAAAACGATTTTATTTTGGATAAATTTAAGTAAATTATCATAAAAAAACATTGTTTTGGTTTATTTTTTTTTTAAAAAATTATAAGATTAAAAGGACATGAAGAAAAAACTTGAAAATGCTTGAGGCGGGAGCTTCCCTTGAGGTGAGGTGCTACTACTAGGAGTGGTGGTACCTGGGCTTTACGTTCTCCTGTGCCATGCCTTTGACGACTATGATCTGATTATTCTTTTAGTTTCATTCTAATAAGTTGAGAAACAACATTATTTCTCTATGTAGTCTGTGATGAGAATAATGATGCAACAAGCTTCATAATATTGTGTGTTGTGCAAGATGAAAATATTTTTGACAAATTCATCTCAATGAAATTCCATATGATAATTAATAGTTGGAATTCAATTTGTGGCTAAACATTTTTTATCTCATCACTAGAAAGTTTTCATGTTAAGTGGTAAAACTTTTTCTGACTAAAAAATTATAATTTCACTTTAATGTGCGTGGTGTCGTGGGTAATTCCATTATTCAAGCTTTTAGAAAGTGATAAAAAGAAATGACTGTTTTTATTAATCAAAATATATATGTGAAACACATTACAATACATAATATCACACAATTCCATACACTATTTTTCTAATTTCTGTTCTTTTTTCTTTGGTACCAAACACATGATGCACCACATGATGCCATGCACTTTGCACTGCTGCTATCATTGCCTACACTGTTGTTTTCTTCTTCAAAACCGCACATTCACATGAAACCATGCGACCCCACCCACTGCATAGTTGGTTCTCACTGTGCAGTTGGTACCCAGTACCCACCACCAGATGCACCTTTTTACTGCACACCTTCTGCACACACATTGTCCTCTACTTTGAGGCAATGGCCATCATTATCCCACACTCTACATGACATCAACATTACAAATACTGCCTCCCACGATGAAGCAGTGTCTGTCAGCGTTACACACCATATGTAAACATTCATACTATATATGCACACTTCAATTTTTTAAAATTAACCTATTACCATGTGAGAAACAAGAACGTCAATCATCAAAAATAAAAATGAAAACTTAACTTATATATAAATAAGAAAACTTATAAGGACGATTCAAATGTTTTGTGCTCTCGTCACTATGTAATAATAATTTTAAGTAAAGAAAAAAAAATTGTAATACCTATGAAATCTCATTATTTTTATAATCAATTTGTTATGTACCTGATGATATGTATGATGACTCAAAATAATAGTAATTATGATGCAAACTAATTAGGTTAGAAGTAGTTGAGGGATAATTTTGTATTCAAATTATAAGTTTATGCGAGACTCTAGAGGAGTACAAAAAAGTATGGTATTTTGATGTCGCTCCTAAATTTTTATGTTGCCGAGACTTGTTAAAAAATTAGGCATGCTAAAAAAATGGAATTAGTATTAATGAGTATTCTATTAGTTTTAGAAAAATAATTAATATATTCATTTTTGGTACTATAGTAATCAAGAAATATATTTTTTATTGTATTGGATATGATCTTATAACATCATAAGGAGAAATCTCAAATAAGCTAAGTATTTCTAAAAATATTGAAAGTTAAACTAAACAATCTCTCTCTAAGATATAAGATTTTAAAAAAATACACATTAAAAAGGAATAGATGAAGACCATCTATTTTGAAATATTTTTTAATATATGTTGATATGATAGTTGATAGAATAATTTGAAATTTAAATCATATCTTTTCATGGGTGTTTTAAAACATTTTCTATCATTTATGTTGTAGTTTATTAGTTTTTAATTTTATTTCATTATTATTGGAAGTACCCAATATATTGGCACTATATGTATATTTTGATTCTTGCTGAGTTATTAGATGTTTTTCATTTTTGGATTAGTGTTAACATAGTATTAATGCCAAAACCCTAGGGGAGCACAAGCCCTAAGATTTGTAGAGGGTGAGGCACCCCCACTGTGCCATGTGCAATAATGCATGTGGAACTATGTGCAATAGTGCAAGCATGTGCACAATGTTCTGACAAGGGATATGGTTCACAATTACTTTGCCTTCGTGTCCTATCATTGCACACCCACTATGTGTGACTAGCATTGATTCCCACTTTGTTGATGTGTAGTACTTTTTCTGGCATCATGGATTAATGATATTTTTTTAGGTGTGTGATATCAGGCATTTCGTTTTTTGGTTGTGCAGTGGTGTTGCTAATCTTTGGCTGTGCAAGTGTATTTTTCGGCAACCATTGTGTGATGTGTTACTATTAGGATGTGAATATGTGTGTGCAAAATAGGGTTTCATGGGCAGAATATGTTTTTGGTTGGGTTTATTGTACAAACCCAATTTCTTGTTTCTCAGTACATAATAGTACAAGTATACTGTGAGATGTAATATTCTTTTTGAATTGTCCGTGATTTAATATGGAGGTGAAAATCTTGGTTATTGCTCTTAAAATTTGGGAACTAGAATTACTAATAGTGCTTGACTTTAGTTAGAACATAGTTTTTTAGTCAGGGATGCTAAATAACTTGACAAATGGATTACAAAGTAGTGATTCGATAGAGAAGTGACTACAAATAAATTTCTGGCCTTTGATTGTGATATGATAGTTCATTAAGGTAGGGCTGACTTTAGTTTTTTTATATTGTATAACATGTAAGATCTTTTGGGAGTTTATAGCATCATTGTACTCATACTCATCTTAGACGATACAAATATTTGGTGTAATTATTTAGCTCATTAGATTGAAATTGGAGTGGATTAGCAAACTCGAACATGTTACTAATTATTGTACACAATTATACATAGTTTCTGAAGTTTTTTCTGGCAATAGTTGATGTAAAAGAGTGAAATAGTTTGAGAGACTTTTGGGCATGATTTTTTTTTTATATTTATTGTTTGATATGTTTTAAATATTTCGTGTTTAGTTTTTTCATCAGACCATATTTTTATTACTTAGCATTTTAGTTTATACTAGAAGAGACATCTTGCTTTGTATTTGCTTGTAGTTGATGGAATACTAGTTATAAAAATTACAGAAATATAAGAATTTTAGTTTAATGTACATATTATAGGAAGATAAGTTATACCATGAATAATTATTGGGAGTTATTTTTGAAAATGAGACCGAAGACGCAATAGTCAATTGAGATAGATTGGTCGACTATTGTATCCATATATGAGGTCCTTATAGAGTTGTAATATCGTAGTTCTTTTTGAAAGGGAATATTTAGGATTTTTTTCTTGTGGGATCACAACAAATCTTTCATGTCTATTTTGTACTATAATTTTTTTGACTTGGTTCTCTTCTTAACACTCTTTGATTGTTGTCTCAAGAGCTTATTATCATATTATAGGTAATTATTATTATTTTACTATTTTCTTTTACTATTCATTTAATATTGTGATAGTTAATATTTTTTCAAAATTTATTGCATATATTAATATTCAATTTGGTATTTTATTTCTTCCATGTATTTTATATATTCTTGATTATCATATTTTTTTTTTTTGTGAGTTGATTTTTTAGTCAATTAATTTCTTATTTTATTTTCTTTTTATATTGTTTATTTATAGGATTGGAAGACTTTAATAAAAATTTGCTCAAGGATTGAATATTGTAGATTATATATTTTTTCTATGAAAAAAATCTTTTATTAAATATTTAAGCATATTTGATTTTTTTGTTTGTACATTCTCGACTTAGTCACTTATTATTGACTAAGTTGAGAATACTTTATTGTCTTATAGGTATTTTTATCATAAAATATGAGATGTGTCAGTTAGAAAAATATATCAG
Organism: Sapria himalayana; assembly: GCA_029783825.1. Lineage (NCBI taxonomy): Eukaryota > Viridiplantae > Streptophyta > Magnoliopsida > Malpighiales > Rafflesiaceae > Sapria > Sapria himalayana. The sequence goes on along the minus strand of JAREIK010001381.1, from coordinate 103,981 downwards.
ATTTTTCAATCATTTCCACCAGACTAATGTGAGTAAGAAATTATTCTTTCTAATATATACTGACATGTGAGGACCCAAGGGAGATAATACTCAAGAGAGATTCAAATATTTTATTATTTTTTTATTTTAGAACACAATTTTTATTTTTCAATTATTTCATAACATTATAATATTATAATTTAAACTTCTATATAGAAATAAAAAATGCAAATTATAGTTAACAATAAATGAGAACAAATCATGTCCTTATATAATGGGCAAATATGATAGAGGCAACTCATATATCAATTTCTCTCAAACAAAGTTGTGAAAAGTACATCTTAGGTGTGCCTAGGTTCTGGCGCATGTGAGGCGCAGACATGGTGCCTCACCTTGGCTAGGGCGAGGATTGTTCACATAAGCGAACGGATAGCAGAAAAGGCACATGCCTTTCATGAGGCATGAAGCTCTCCATAGGCGTGCATTTGTGCAAGTTGCTATCCATCGAACTCTAGAAGCTTGAGGAGCTCCATGGAGCTCGACCGGAAGCTAAATGAAGCTCATGGAGCTCTTGGTCTAACTCCATGGAGCCCCTCTTTGAGCTCCAGGAGCTCTTCGTTGAGCTCCTCGATGAGATATAAGAGGAGGGGCAATGGGCGACATGCAATAGGCAAGTGGAAAGGTGTAAGGATATTTTTGGATTAGTATATGATTATATTTTGAAAAATATATATGTAAAATAGGTGTCCTTTACATAAAAAAACCTGCTCCTTAAGGGTGCCTTGCGTCTTAAAGCTCCTGGAGACCTTTGTGTTTTGGTGTGTCTTGTGACTTTCACAACTATACTCATAAATAATGTAGTACAAAGTAAGAGGAATAAAAAAATTATAAAGTTGTAAAATTGCAATATAAAACTAGTTTGTGTATGAGTTTAACATATCAAGTTTGGAAGAAATAAAAATAAATTGTGGCATCTTCAAGATCTTTGTGAAGAAGATGTCTTATGACTATTCTATTATCTGAATATATTTTTAATAATTATTTTATCCTAAATTTTTTTCATAAAGAAGAAATAGTTTATCTTTGTGTATTTTCTCTTCTTATAAAATTTCAAAATTAAAATTATATCTAATCTCATTATTGTTATAATAAAAAATAGTAATAAAAAATTTGATATTTGATTTCTTCGAATAGGTAATGTATTCAAAATATTTTATAAATAACTATTGCAATCATTATGAACTATATCTTTTTACCTAATATGTGAGTTATTGGTTATTTTTAATTATTGGTGATGGGCTTGTGATGAGTTGTGTTTGCATGTTTTTTAAATTAAATATTATTCTTTTTTTTTATAATCTTATTTGTGAGAGTGTGCAATCTGAGTCACGAGTTGTTGATGGGTTGTATTTGCATGGTTCGTTACCCTGTGAGCTTTGCTGGCCACATCATGAATTAGACATGCATCATGACATGTGGTGATCTTGTGGGTCATTGGTCACAAATGCATGACATGTGATCCTTGAGCTTGATAGGTCACTAGTGAGAAATGGGCCAATTTGCAAGCCTTCCTCTTGGGTATAGCACTTGCACCATCCCCTTTGGTTTGAAATGGGTCACGGTTTCTTACCATGTTGGCTCATGCCTCTTTAGTAGTTAGGTTACCTGCCATTATGGGCAACCCTATCCGATAGACACCCTGCTTTGAGCCAACATCATTAGTGACAATAGCACAAGGAAACCTTTATATACTTATCGGCCTGCCCGAATGACTAACTGAGATGGCTAACCTGTGATTCTTTCTTGTAAGCGACTTGAACAATGTCCAGCTATAGTATGATGTGTGCTTAGTAGCTCACTTTTGCATTTTAGTGCATCTCACATCTTTTGCAATAATATTTATATTATATTTTTCGTACTTATGAACAATTAGGTCAATGAGATGTCATAGTGATGATATTACAACAATTATATTTTACATTTTTATATTTATTCTGGTACTCATGTATTTATATATAGTTATCATTCAGATTGTTTAATTATTAGAAAATGAGTTTAACTATAACTTAGTAGATAATATAACTTAATAGATGACCACCACTTAAATTATGTATTTGAATATAATAATGATACACAATTACAAATTGAGTTTAGTAAGTAAAGTTTGGTAAAATTCTGATATGCTTCGATTTTAACAAGGAGCCTGAAGGACCCTTTGCAAGAGATGGAAACCCAATAGAGAAACTCGATCACAAGTATACAAGGCACACACATCAATCATCATATCTGACCTCTAATATAGAAGGGAGGAAGGAGCAAGAGGGAAGAAATCAAAAGATGGTTAGAGGGGTTGGAAAGGGGGCCCAAATGGGTGGGCACAGAGGAGAGGGAGGAGGGTAAGGGAGGGGGAACTAGAGGTAGGTAAAGTAATAAGAAAAGAAATACAGAACTACCTACTAATATAGAAGCTTATGATTGGGCGGAGGATGACCTTCTAATGGAGGAAGAATCCGAGTCTAAAAGTTGCTCAATTATTAGCTCCGATAAGGAAGCATATAAGCTGTCTCCACTCTCACTGTAGGATGACTCGGTGATAAAGAAGCAGAATATTGTTAGAGAAGTTCCACAATTTAGAGAAAAGACAATGGAAGTAATTTGAAGTCATGGAAAAAGTCTAGGAAAAATTATATGAGAAAAAGAAATAGAAGCACCTCCAACAAGCTCAAAAAGCCTCTAGGAAAATTGAAGGAGTATTTTAATATAAAATACGAGTCGAAATGTACCACTAGAGCACAAGCTAGATTTACTTAGTAATATTTAACAGTCTGTTTTGGAATATAAGAGAAGTGACGAATACCCCAATGATAAATAAGATTAGAAGATTAATTAAGATTCATAAGATCAAAATTGTCTGCTTAGCTGAACCAATGGTTGACATAGATCAAGTGGGGAAATATAAAAGAATACTCGGTCTAGATAAGGCCTTTTCAAATTCCAACGGGAAGTTATGGGTTATGTGGAAGGAAGTTATGGATGTTGAAATATTCTCAGAAGCCGAGCAGATAGTCAGTTTTCGACTAGGAATTCTGTCATATCCTATTCTTTCAGTAGTTTAAGTAAGTAATGCAAAGGAGGAAAGGAAGGCCCTATGACAAGAGATGAAAGATCTATCTGCATTAAAAATCTCGTAGATTATCGTAGGCGACTTAATGTCATTAGAAACTCAAATGAAAAAAGACGAGGAAGACTGTCAGACTCGATAGCAGTAGCACATTTTAATGAGGCTATAGCTAGCACAAGTCTAATGGAGGCAGATTTTTTAGGATCAAAGTTTATGTGGTGTAATAACTGGAAGAATAGGGGGGCAATTTGGTTCAGACTGGACCGAGTTCGATTTAATACGAAATGAATGGATAAGCTGGACAGAATAATTGTAAAATATCTAAGTAGAACCTATTCAGATCACAATCTGCTACTGCTTTTGCTTCAAAGGTGTTCAAGGAAACATGGGAGTTTTAAATTTTAAAATATGTGTGGTATGCATAATGATTTTGATGATATAGTAAAAAAATCATGGGAAAGGATAACTGAGGGCAATCCTTTGCAAATAATAGTTATGAAATTGTGCGAGTTAAGTTTGACACTTAATAAATGGAATAAATAAGTCTTTGGAAATATTACTAAGAAAATACAGGAAGCAGAACAGAAAGTATCTACTCTAGAAATTGAGTATGAGGAGAGACCAGACGATGCTGCTAGGATTGAAGTCAGTAAAGCAAAAGCAAAACTTAGGCTTCATATGAACATGGAAGAAGTCTTCTGGAAATAGATGGTCAAAATTAAGTGGTTAAAAGATGATAAAAATACGAATTTTTTTAACGTTATGGCTAAAGTAAGAGCATCAAAGCCGAGAATAAAAATGTTAAAATCAGCTAATGGAATTTGGCTAGAAAATGAGGAAATTAAAAATGAATTTGAAGAATTTTTTAAAAGTTATTTAGGTGGTTCGAATGACCTCATAGGATATACATTAATGCAAAAGATAGAAAAGAGAGTCAAAGAAGAGGAGAACAGAGCCTTAGAGGAGGTACTTGAAGGAGAGGAGATGAAAGAGGCTGTATTTAGCGCCAATAAAGATAGCATGGCAGGATCATACGGGTTGAATAATAGATTTTTTTAACGCACCTGGCCGATAATTAAGAAAGAGCTAGTCGCATCTATTGCCTGGATCTTCGCTGGAGCGAAGATTACAAAGGCATGGGCCAAATATTTTATTATACTAATTCCCAAAAAAGAAAACACGTAGAGACGAGAAGATTTCAGGACAATAAGTCTATTTAACACAATTTATAAAATATTAGCTAAATAACTTCAAAATAGGCTTAGTAAAATTATTTTTTCCATTATATCGATAGAACAAGTGGGTTTTATAAAAAACAGATTAATGGTGGAAAATATTAATCTAGCCGCAAAAATGATAAGGGAGATCGGTGTGAGAGTTAGACACAATGTAATTCTGAAATTGGATTTATCAAAGGTATTGGATAAAGTAGAATGAGATATCTTGTATTATCTAATGAGTAAAATAGATTTTTCAAAATTCTGGATTGATCTAATTTACAGGAATATTTTTAGTACATGAGTCAATATTCTTATTAATGGGTAGGATGGGGAAGAATTTAAGCTAGTAAGAGGGCTTAGGCAAGGTGATCTGCTTTTTCCTTCCTTGTTTGACATATTTTTAGAACTATTCACTGTAAATTTAAATAATGAAATGAAAGAGGGTAGTATCCTGATGTATAAGCAACCAAGGCACATGCCCAACATGAGTTGTTTGGCATATGTAGATTATATTATTATTTTTACAAATACATGTAGTCGATCAATGAAAAATTTCATGAGATTCCTGTCAACATTCGAAGAGGAAATATGGCAAAGATTAAAAAAGAACAAATATCAATTTTTGTTAGCCAAAAAAATGTCTGAAAAGGCAGCTCAATAGGTTAAAGAAGTTACAGAATTTACACAAAAGAAAGGTGTACTAATGTATATGGGGTGCCCGATCTATGAAGGAATACTTAAGAAAGAGGTGCTAGAGTTTTTAGTGGAAAAAATGAGACGAAAGATAGCAGGCTAGAAAGAAGATTTGTTAAGCTTGGCGGGAAGAATCACATTAATAACGTATGTACTACAATGTTCGTTAGCATATATTTTAATGTCGATTCAGTCACCAAGATCCATAATAAGAAAGTTAGTAAAAGAAATTACTAATTTTTTATGGGGTAAAAAAGAAGGTAAAAATAAACTATATTGAAAAAAATAAAAGGATTTATGTTATCCGAGGGAGAAAGCTGGTTTAGGTTTTTCTAACTTAAATTATATAGCTAATTCTTAGGCCCGTAAGAATTGGTGAAGGTTGAAAGAAAATATTAGTCTCTAGATGGAATACGTAAAGGCTAGGTATGGTCTTGGAAACAAGGCTTTCAAAGATTAAAGAAATAATTCAAAAAGCTGAAAATTGATGCGAAGACAACATGATATTGTTGAAAAGCATGCAATATTGTCGAGGAGTGGATGGAAATGAATGTTTGACCCACAAGGAAAATTCACGCTAAAGAGTGTCAAATGGCTAGTAAGAAATAAAAGACTGACACAAGAAATACATAAGACGGCATGGGTAAAGGAGTTATCACAAAAAAATAAATGTTTTCATGTGAAAACTAATCTCAAGCGTGATACCGGTAAATAATAACATACAGAGAAAATGAATAAAATTAACTTTGAGATGTGAATGTTGTCATCAAGAGACGAAAAGCATTAATTACTTGTTTTCAATAGGAAAGATAGCCATAAAACTTTAGCATAAGTTGGAGGTAGAGACGGACATTGATAAAAATTCAATAGATTTGAAATAAAGATTAAAAAATTAGAATAAAAAGCCTACGAAAAATAAAATTCTTAAATGGATAAAAAATTATATTTCACTTATAGTAGTCTGCTGCTTATGGAAAGCTAGAAACAAGAGTAGTTTCGAGGGTATTCCAATGAATTACGATAATATACTAGAAGTTAAAATAGAAAGTTCATTTATTTTAGCCTACAACCCAATAAGAATTAGAAATATAGAGTCAGATGAAAATAGGAAAAAGGTCTGGGGCCTCGCCACAAAAATAGGAACGCAACCAAAAATAAAAATTGTTCAGTGGGAAATACCTCTGTAATGTGGATTAGCTCTTAACACGGATGGTAGCTCTTAACACGGATGTCATAATCTCTGCAAGCAAAAGAGGTACAATAAGGAATAATGAGGGAGGAGTAATTAAAGCTTTCATGATGGGAGGGGAGCATCTTCAGTCCTACATGCAGAGATTATGGTTTTGCATAAGGGGTTGTAGATCTATAAAGAAAATAAGTTGCAAGATATTCAAGTACAGGTAGATTCAAGTTTGCTAGTGAATCTAGTGCAAAATAAAATAGAACTGTGGAGGTTTGAAGAAATTGACATAATAAAAAAATTATTAATTAAATTAAAAGGAACAACTGTGCATATTTTTAGATAAGCAAATGTATTGGTGGACAGATTAGCAAAAGAGGGTATGAGAAAGGGAGAACAATTATTCGAAGGGGATAAAATTCCCGATAGATTTAAAAGCCTAAAAATTTAGATAGAATAGAACTATCATATATAAGAATTCAAAAGATTAAGGATTGAGAGTATATAAGTCAGGAAGTCGGGAGACTAAGAAGGTCGAATTAATTGACCTTATTCCATTTTGAGTTATTTTGCAGTGAATAACTGAAATGGCAGGAAAGGTATTGGAAATGCAAGAGTCACCATGTCCCTGAGGGGTGACTATAAATAAAATGACCAAGTCAAGCCAGTATTATGTGATTTTCTTGTGTGATTTGTTTGCTATTTTGAGTTGGCTTAATTGTAGGTTAGAGGGGAAGGGGATGCTATAGCTCTTGGAGAGGAAATTGCAGGAGACTTGGGGCAGAATTAGGTGTCCTATGTTTTATGGATCTGTTTGATGTGTCTATAAGGCGATGTAAAGGGTATGAGGTTATAGCAGATTAGGCCTGGTAGGGGTATTGGTTTGTTTTTTGCAGGGTTTGATAGAGGAGGATCTTAGGCAGAATGTTGTACAGTAGCTTGGGGAGGTGCTGTCAGCCTTTCGGCTAGACGGAGCAAAGGGTCAAAGATACGTAGTGGGAGGCATGCAAAGGGATTAAGTAGAAATAGCCAAACAGAAGGTCAAGCATCAAAAGGATCACACAACATAGGACAACAAAGGGAGCCACACAAGAAAGGATGTTTATATGTTATGCTATTTGCTTGCTATAATTTTTATTTGTTGTAACTTTTAAATAAAATGTTGTAGGAGGGTAAAGGGTAGTATATAGTTTATAAACAGTAGTATTCCTCCGTCGAAAGAGATGACTATTATAATAATAAATCAATTTTTTTTAAAAAAAAATAATAATTATCTAACTTGCTAACTTGTAATTTATAGTTTAATCCTATAAAATGATAATGGTCGATATGAAATCTGATAACTATAGTTGTTAAATCTAGATTCAAATCAAGAATCAAAATACTTGATTAGTGCATCGAGAATTGAGAATTGAATTTTTTGTGATTTTTCCCGTTAATTATTTCTGATTTCTTATAGTTAGTAATTTTTTTGTTAGTATTTTAATTTTTATTTTTGTGATTTTTTTGGTATTTTTATTCTTTTTTCATGTTAAATTCATAATACCAAATATCTGAGTTGTTTTTTTCTACGTTAATTAATTTTTATAGTTGGTAATTTTTTTTGTATATTAGTTTTTATTTTTATAACTTTTTGAATATCTTGGTTTCTTAAGAATCGGTATTAAATTGATTCATGTGAATCGATTTGTAATTCAACAATTTTGTCTTTGATTCATACATATTTTTTTAATTTTTTTAAAAAGTTGGATCGTTTATCTCTTGAATCGTGAATCGAATCGTAAATCATACGATTTTGATAACAATGCTGATAACTCATCAAAATTATGGTTTAGTAGGATGTAACTTATTTGTTTGATGAATGTAATGAAAAAAAAAATCTATTCTCTTTATGTGAATATTTTGCATTTCTATTTTTCAAGATTTTTGTTTATTTTGTTATGCATGTTCCTATTTTACGATTTAGTGGTGTATCGCTGGAAAGTGTACTTAAAGAGAATTACGTTGAAGCCATGGAGGAAAGTTTCTTACAACTGAAGCACAATCCTATGTCTGTTTGCAATTATATTGAGGTATATTTTTCTTCAACAATTTGTTTATGGGCTAATTGCCTAATTCAGTTTTAGTGGCACTGCTCATCTCTTTTGGGTTTCAAACTTCTGCTATTTAGCAATTCTGAACTCTACAGGTTCATATTGAGCAAGGACCTATACTAGAACAACTTGGTCTTCCACTTGGAGTGGTTGGAGGTATTGTTGGCCAAACAAGACTGAAGGTTGTTTTGACCCCTCAACTATTTGTTTGATTGGCAAGTGTTAAAATTATGGAACAAGATGTCTTCGATTCCAAGAAGTTGTATGTAGTTTTTTTTTCTTTGTACATTGGAATGCTGGCATCATATGAGAGTGTTCTAATTTATTTTTTTTCTTTTTGGTTTTATATATATTTTTGAGTTGTATTTTTTTTAATGAAAAAAAGAAATGTATTTTTCTTCAATAATATTTAATACTTCAATGTGGTGAGAGAGCATAATAATAGTGATCTATCACCATTTTCTAATGGTCATCATCATTGTTGATCACCATCATCATTACTAGTAATGATGGTATCCTCTTTCGTCATTGATTATGTTGTTGTCGTCATTGATTTCTGATCATGATATCATGTTGATATGATATTGGCACTCTAAATTAAATAATGGTTGACTTAATAACTAATGTTTAATTAATGATTTAACTATGCCATGAATCAGATATGAAAAATAGGAATGTAGTACCACATTCAATGTACAGCCTCAATAGGTAGGCTGTGGGAGACCTTCCATTCAGCAAGAGGTTGCACTTGGGAGGGATTTTATTGCATGGACCAATTTTAAGAAATCCTAATTCAAATTTGGGAATTGGTGGTGAAGTAGATGTGAGCAGGCTAAGTGGCTTTGGAGGACAATAACTAAGATTTAATCAGGAAATTCAGTTCTAGACATTGAATTAATTGTCGTGATCAAACCAAGAAAGGTCCTTTGTCAATGTGATGGGAAAATGTGTTGCCCAGAATATTTTTGATTGTTCGTTAGATCTACCTCAACCCATCATTGAGTGACATGGAATGTTAATGGTTTGGGTAAAATCATGATGTGATTGATATTGTGATTATATATGAGCTGTAGGAGAGAGAACAAATACACCCACATGCATAGAGAGAATCACACAGAAAAGGAGGAGAGGGGTATTGTGAGCATGCAAAAAATTGCATATTGAATCATTATTTCTTTTCTGATTATATTTATGGTAGCTATTTACTAGTAACAAAAAAATTGAAAGTGAATATAAGTAAATGAAGTCATGATAATATATTTTTTTCACGACATTAAATTAGTTGTGATATTATATTCTTTGTTGTGATATTATATTTCTTGTTGTGATATTAGCAAAAATAGTTATTCATTGTTTCAATAACAAATGGAGTTATGGGAACATGTTTTCATGTCACGAGAATTTAGTCATGATAATGTGTTTCTTGTCATGATTACAATTTGTGTCATGACTTAAAGAGCAAGGTCATGACTTTCATAAATTAATTAGAATCGTGATGTAGTCATGATATCAATATGTTGTGATGTCTATTCTTTAGATCACATTTTCTTTTTCCACAATAGTGATCTTCTAAGATCCCAAATAATGTACTAGTCAATACTAATATTCTCTTACTTTTTGAATACTTTATCAATCCTATCTCGCCTATGCATCACTATAACTTCTCATTGTTCATTGTCATAGTCAAGTAGTCTTCATAGTTTATCTTTGTATTAACTTTCTCCAGTCGAACACAAATTTTCTAGACTTATTCTCTCAAAAAATAATACTTGATATCAATGTGTTTTGTTTATACATGAAACATTGGATTTTTTGCTAAGTAAATAATACTTTAATTGTGACATATGAGTCTTATATTCTTTTGCACAAAATTAAACTATGCCCATTGTCTAAGTAAGGACTATGTACTCTATCCCAGTTGATTATAGAGCTATAACAAACTATTGTTTGATTAACTAGCTTATCAATCTATCATACAAGTTGAATTTAAATTTATTTGTTGATCTTCTTGTATTCATATTTGTATCTCATTCAACATCTATAATATCACTAATTTCAAAGATATCTACGTTGTTGTTTTTATCAAACTATGAAAATGAGATCACAAATCCTATTTCATATTGTAGTATTCTTTTTTTGGATTGACCATAAATCTCATGAACATTTTTACTACATGTGAATTCTTGGTTCTTCTATATACAATTGCATATGTCATATTGTCGACTCCATTAGCATGCAGACTAGAGGTGTCAAACGGGCCGGGCCGGCACGGCACGACCCGTTTTTCACGAGCACGATCGTGCTACCGTGCCTTGCCCGGCACGGCACGGTTTAAAAAAAACTGGGCCCGGCACGGCCCGCAGGCACGACGGGCCGTGCCGTGCCTCGCCTGGCCCGCTCGGGCAAACCTGCCGAGCGGTTCGGGAAACGGGGGACCGCGGGTCGGGTCGAATTTGACCCGACCCGCGGTCTTTTTTTGTGGGAGGGGAGGCATGCGGTCGGTTTCACGGGGCTCCCGGCACGGGATAAACCCGTGCCGGTTTGCCATGCCGCGGGCCGAACCGTGCCTGGCCAGGCACGGCACGGCACGGCACGGCACGGTTCGTGCCAAAGCCGGGCACGGCACGGGCCCGGGCACGGTTGACACCTCTAATGCAGACCAAGTCTTATTTCTCATGAAATCAATCTGTCATCATTCGAATGGATGTATGATCCGAGTGGAACAAAGAGAGTTGAGTAAAATAACAATAGGGGATTTCACACTCTCATCATTACAATCTAGAATAAAAGTATATAACAAAAACTATGTAAATAAAATTTTAAAATGATTACAAATAATTGTAATTTTTTAGTTTTTTATGAATATATCTTTTTCTTGATAGATTATATATTTTTTATTTTTCAGATATTTAATAAAATAATGAAAAATTAATTTGATACAAATATAAAAAGTTAAGAATAATAATACATTAGAATATATGATAGACTAGTTGAGCACTTGTCATATGGATCATGATATTATACATCAATTTTCTGTGCTAACATATCTCAATGGATTGAGGTTAAAAAAAATTTTGATTGAGATAGTTCTAATACTCCCAAGTGACATACATATAGAGGTGTCAAGTGGGTTGAGCAACTCAAGCCCGACATGAGGCACGGCCTGATTGAGCTGTGCCTGGCACGGAACGACATAGACAGCACCATGCTTGGGCTCTTGCTAGGCTGCCTAGAGGCATAGTTTGTGTTGTGCCATGTCGAGGTCTCTCGGGCCTCGTGCGAGGCCAGACACGACCTGACTGCCTAGCCCAAAGATATGGCTCTTCGGCACAACCCGAATCATGCCATGGATCTCTGGCTGAGTTTGGGTGCATTTCAAACCTGATCGCCCATGAAACCCATTTGCCTAACTCCCATGACCTGTCAGGCCTTAGCTTGACTCCGAGTCCAGAAGCCAAAGCTTCTCGAACTGTTGAGTCAAACAAACCCAAAGGTCATAAAAAAATAAAATAAAAAAAATTAAAGACACATGTGCCTTTAGTTGTTGGATGCACCCCCAATTGCTACGCATAGAAATTCGATGGCTTTCGGGTTTCTGCCCAAAAATATATTAAAAAATTTATTAAAAATTCAAAAAAATGATTTTTAAATTTTTTTAATATCTATAAATATATTTCTCTCATTATCTAATTTCTATCCTATATATATATATATATATATATATATATATATATATATATCTTTTATTATCTCTCTTTCTCTTTTCTCTTGGGATTATGATGTAGTGCAGACTATGGTGTTGACATCGGACGCGGATATCACACATCATCAAACAAATGAGTTTTTGCTTTATAGGTATCATTTTTTAAATATTATTTAGTTTTTTTATTTTTATTTTTATTAATAATTTAATATAAAATTATATTTAATTTAAAAAATATAATTTAGAATATAATTAATAAACTAATAAACAATTAAAATAACAAATAGTAATTATAATGATGATAATAAAATAATATTAACATAAATATAGATAATTTTAATAAATCTAAGGCTACCAAAATTTTGTTTTCTTTCGTAACCTCAACTACATATCTAAAAAATAAAAAACTAGAAGAAAATTACTAGTTCGGACTCATTTTAATATCATATATAATAAATATGTTAGGGGTGTTGATGCGGAATCGTTACTATACAAATATTATAAAAAAATATTAACCTGTATGAGTATATGTGAGACTGAGCACTTTTAGAGATATGCCGAATAATGCACCAAAAAATATGGTGTATTAGATCATAGACAACTCAATAGAGCAATGAAATCTTTGAGATTGGATCTAGTTTAGTTTTTATGTTAACTCTTTTATATACCACTAGTTAGAGAGGGAAGACATAGCCTAGAGGTGTTAAATTGATAATCATGATGTGTCTTCCGATTAGATTTTTAACGGATCAAATGGTAGTCACTATTATTCAAACCTATTTTTTACCTGCATATCATTGGATTACTAAGTCCATATCTAGGAATGATATATTAAATTACTATTAGTTAGAAAAAAAATAATATTTAATGAATTTAGAGAATATATTGGCATTGTATCCGTGACATCAGATATTTGTACTAGTCGCGATAATATATCTTATGTATGTCTCATCGCTCACTATGTAGATTTTAAATAAATACTAAATAAAAAAAATATTAGAATTTTCAGAGATTTTTTCATCCTCGTGATAACTTGGTCATTTATGATTGTATGATGAGAATCTTTAAAGAATATAATATTTAAAATAAAATATATAGTATCACATTTGATAATGCATCTAATAATAGAGTAGTCATTAACATGTTTATTAGGACTATTAGAGATGAGTTATTTGGAGAGATTAAAACATGATGAAAAATTCATTAGAGTAATGTAGCAAATATTCTACACTACTTATTAAAATTATTAAAATAAACAGTGAAAAATTCCTTAGAGTAATGTATCAAACTCTTGAAAACTAGACATGATGAAAAGGTGGTAATCATTCCTATTCCTATTCATTAGAGATGATCTACATTACTTATTTGGAATGATTTGATAAATGATTTGATAAATGATTTGATAAGTAATATGTAGTTTGAATTTTTTATTTTAAATTATTAAAATTTATTCGTATGTTTCGCAGATAATAAGAGTTTGATAATCTCTGTTTATTTGAGGGTCTAAAGAAGAAGAGATTTTAATCAGATGTAAAATATCATTAAAATTACACAACCTTATATTGAAGTCATGTATTGGATACAAACACATGATATCCGACTACGTTAATACTAAGAGTGACGAATTTATTATTGATTATATTTTTTTATCTAATAATTTTTGTTTGAAGGATTAGAAGATTGAGGTATACTTTATTTGCAATTTAGCACATTGGATTATATATTTTAACTTATAAGATAGGATTTAATTTTACTTGTTTGAGTGCTTTGAATTCCTTACTTATGCATTATTAAATTGGTCATTCATAATTGGACAAATTGAGAATATTATATTGTAGTCTCAAGGGTATTTCTATCTAACAATTTAATGTATGTTAGATGAGAAAACATACTAAAGATTTCTATTTTGCTTGCCAGCTTAGTGTGAATAGGAATTCATTCAATCTGATATATTTGAATGTGTGAGGATAAAGTATAGATATGATCCGAGATAACTTTTTATATTTCCTCATCTATATTGATGATTACTCATTGTTACATACATAAGTATATGTATATCAGAATATATATATCTTTATTTTTTAGATATTTATACAATGATAAAAAAGTGACTATAATGTTGACCCATTTCATGATAATAATTCATTAGAATATTTAAAAAAAACATACTAGTTTACTATATTCACAAAAAAACATAACAAAATCATAAAATAAGAAATAGAGTAAATTATTATAATTTAAATTTTCTTCTTCAAAGACATAATCGTATTCATCCAATATATCAAAAGTAAGAAAATATTCACAATCATGTATTCCTATTTCATATAAATTTTCATCTTCATCAAATGGTATATAATTGAACTCCTTCTATTTGCCTTTGCCTTCGTTTGTATCTAGTATAAAATATATATTATTAATTAGATATAAATATTATATGTTTTTTCATTAAATTTAATCAAATTTAGGATTTCAATTTTTGTGTAGTTAGTACTCATTAAGTTTTCTTTTGTATGAATGTGAAGAAATCTTTTGATCCGATGATACTTAAGTTTGTTGGGAGTTGGATGACACAACTCTAATAATACCAATTTTGAATAACTCATCATCCTGAAGCTAATAAAGATCAAGGGGGAGGAGATTTTTTTTTTTCGCAATTCATTTATTATTTGAATCAATCTTCTCTATCGAAATTAGATTAACATTTTGTTTCATTTATAAATCTTGTTCTCTCAATCTAGTATTATACCATACATTTTAGTGCATTTAATCTTTGATGTTCAAGTCTTTCTTTTTTTTTGTATGTATCTACAAATAATAAAATAAAGAAAAATATGTGTTAAAATGAATTAATGTTATTTAATTTTGTAATAGAAATATATATACATAAATTTACAAAAATTAAAATATTATCAATTCAAATATGCTCTAATTTCTTTCATATCCCGAAGCACTACAAGTAAAGTTAAGGACTCGAATAATGAACTTTTGTAACTCTGGTATTGAACTTCCAAAATGTATCTATCAACATGTAAGATTTTTTAATGTTCGAAAATCAATTGCAATACGATTCTCAAATTCACCAATTATTTAGTCAAATGAGTCCAATTGAATATCAGCTTTAATCCAATATCTTATCTATGCATTCAAATAATTTATTTCTCACCTCTTTAATATTAGAGAACTTATTCTCATATCGCAATTGAGGATTAAGATAATAATCTGTTACATGTAAAGGTTGATGAAGTTGCTGAGTTCATATTGTATCAATTCTTTTCTAAATTGGATTATATATTTTCTATATGTTCCCATAATTAAATGTAATCTTCTTTTTTGCAGAATTCTTCCGCTCATAAATATAACCTATATATGATCTTTTTTTTGAATCAACTTCTCTTAAGACACTAACTAATAGATTAGTGGTCTTTATGCAAAAAGTATCATGAGACTAAAAATTTGAATCAAACAATGCTATACTTCGAGATTTCATACCTTTTACCTTTTTAGCTTATTTGCTTGAACTCTAATTTTTTGAGGAGAATATTGCTTTAAGAGATTGTTTTTGTTTATAAATGCTTTGGAGAGTAAGAAATGAAATAGCAAACCATGTAATTGTTGAACAAAGAAGTTAATGATTTTTTATAAATGTTCTCATCAAGCTAATAACTCAAGTATGATTATATATGAACTTTAATACTTACCTAGCTTCGAGATAGTGTGGTTTCATGAATATTTACTTTTCCAATATCCTCCAACATAAAAGCAATACAATGTGCAGCATAATATTTATTTTTTATTAGCCTCATTCAAGTATTTACATAATTAGAGGTAATATCAATGATGACTTGTAAATTATTTTCTCCCTAATTTTTTCAACTACGTTATCAAGATATTTGAACATTAATTTTTTATTTTTTATTATATCAGAAGTATTAATTGTTTTCATAAACCAAGTGTCAGCTGGATGATTCACCAAAAATTAATAAAACACTTACTCTTTTTCCTGTTCAATTAGCTCACATAATTGAACGTTCATGTTTTTTTCAGGTTTTTTTATTATCTTCCATAATAATATTTAGGTTATTTATCTATTTTTAAGAATTCTAGTCCTCGATAGAGACTTAAACTCGGGCTCAAAATTTGTAATAGTATCTATAATAGGAATCTATTAAGGATCATTTATAACGTTGAATATGAAATCTTTTAAATTCATAAACCTACTAATTTTTCTACATACTTCATTCATTTCTTTTTGCTTCCACATTAAATTTAAAGTACTTTATTGAGTTTGTAAATTGTAAATGTATCCATGGGTCCCCTAGGAATAGGTTCCTCACTCTCACATAGAGGTGTCAAACGTGCCGGCCCGGCACGAGGCACGGGGCACGGCACGGTTCGGCCGTGCCTGGGCCGGCCAGGCACGTTTTTAAACCTGGCTCGTGCCGTGGCACGGCACGACACGACACGCCGGCATGGGTTCGTCCCGTGCTGGTTCACGCATGGGGCGTGGGCGTGACCCGTCCCCCCCCGGTAAAAAGACCGCGGGTCGGGTCTGATTGGACCCAATCCGCGGTCCCGACTGCCGAGCCCCGACGGGCTTAGACCCGACCAATCCCAACGGCCAAAAAAAAAAATTCAAACTTTAAAGATTTTCAGCCGTTGGATTCGCCTCCAACGGCTAGGGGACAGAATCCAACGGTCCTCGTGATTCCGCCCCTTAAAATTATATTAAAAATTCAAAAAAATAATAACAAAATTTCTTTTTTTATAAAAAATTAATTTCTTTTGTCTATAAATTCTACCTCCCTCCCTATAACATTTATGTTTTTCAAAAACATATCTCCTCTCAAAACTTTCTCTCTCTCACATAAACCGTGCATCTCTCTCTCGGGCCTCGGGATTTTGATTTCGGCTTGGATTTTCGTGAAACTCTACTTGAGTTTTGAACATCAGAGCTTCCTGCGGTGCACCTTGCACGTGACTGACCTCATTGCTTTTACCAGGTAATTTATTTTACGTTTTTATTTACTTTCTCTCTCTAAAGCTTCTCTCTCTAGAAAAACATAGGAAAAAAAAACATAAAAAATGAAAAATACACCTGACACGTATTTAAATTTGGAAAATGAAAATGTTAGTGTTACACAGACCACAGACGTCTGCGGCTGCTCAAACTTTGGTTTCTCCAGTCGTCTCAACCCAAAGTTCTAAAAAATAAAAAATTAGGAGGACTTCTGTAGTTTGGACTTATTTTAAAATCATAACACAAATAAATGTTAGAGGTGAGGAACTTGAAATGACACAGTGCAAATATTGTATGAGACTTTTAACATGCAAGAGTTCATGTGGGACTGGGCACCTTAAGAGGCATGTCAAATTATGCACCAAAAAACATGGACCCTTAGATCCTAGACAAACCCAACTTGGCACTATATTTTTTGAGACTGGATCGAGTTCAGTCTCAAAGTTTACTCCCTTCGTATACTCCAGTGAGTTGGGTAGGGACGGCATGGCCAGACTCATCACATTGATGGGTCTTCCGATCAGATTTTCGGAAGATCCGAGGGTAATGCGCATCATGCAGACTTATTTTCAGCCTTCCTATCGTAGGATTCCTAGCTCCACATCTAGAAGTGACATACTAAAGATATATAAGTTAGAAAAATAAAAAATAATTAAGGAATTTATGGCATATAGTGGAGTGGTGTCCGTGACGTCTGATATATAGACATGTCACGATGATTCTTCTTATGCATGTCTCACGAGTCACTATGTAGATTCTAACTGGACAATCAATAAAAAAATTTTAGGATTCACTGAGATTCTTCATCCTCATGATGACCCGGCCATTTTTGAGTGTATGATGAAAATATTTAGGGAATATAAAATTCATAATAAAATTTTTAGTGTCACTTTCGATAATGCTTCTAATAATGGAGTAGCGATCAATATGTTTGTTCGGAATATTAGAGACGCACCATTATGAGAGATCTTTCATGTAAGATGTATGTGTCATGTGATTAACCTAATAGTTCAAGCGAGTATGAAGCTGTGTTCCCCCGTGTTGAAAAATATACTCAATGCACTCAAGTATATTTGCACTCCTTGCAGACAATAAGAGTTTGGTAATCTCTGTTTGTCTGTGATTCTTAAGAAGAAGAAATTCCAATCGGATGTGAGACATCGGTGGAATTACACGTACCTGATGTTGGAATCATGTGTTGCATACGAATACGTGATATCCGACTACGTCAATAATAAGAGTGACGAACTTATTATTGACGATACTGACTGGGCTTCAGGAATTTCATTTATGAAATTCCTGAAGATATTTTATGACACGACGAACATGTGTTCGTCGGTTTATACGCCCACCACTTGTATTGCACTTCGTTGCATATGCAACATTAGTAGCATGTTTAGGAAGTATCGAGCGGACCCGACGCTTAGCCATATGGTTGCAGAGATGGAGACCAAGTACTTGAAGTACTGGTCCACCATTCCATCTCTTTATTGCCTCGCAGCATGCATGGACCCTAGGGCTAAGGTGGAAGGGGTAGAAAACACCCTAACTTTCATTTCCTCGTGCATGAACCTGGAAGAGCCACCTGAAGGGTTCATTTACGAGAAGTTGACAGACCTGTTCACATACTACGATACTAGGTATGGTGGTGGTGGTGGTGAGACTGTGATTACGGACATTGATACCTTGTTCGGAGATGACGAATATTCCATTAACCTAGTGATGGGGAAACGTAGGGGTGGACCATCACATAGGAGTGACTTGTCTCGGTACTTAGATACCGATTACTGCTCAATCCTATCACATTCTGATAATAAAAATCTTGATTTATTACAGTGGTGGAAATCATATGAGTCCACCTATCCCATGCTATATAGGATGACACAGGATCTACTGACTCCTCCGGTGTCGAGCGTAGCATCGGAGTCTGCTTTTTCAGTTGCAGTGAACGTGATTTCGGATAGGAGATCGAGATTACGTCCAGGTATGGTTGAGGCCTTGACATGTTTGAAAGATTGAGAGGAATCGAGGTTTAGCATCCATCAGAGTTTTCAAAGGCGTTTTCCAGGCACGCCTTGAAGCTCGCCTCAGGGCGAGGCGTGAAGAAAACGCGTTGAGGCGTATGAAAAAAAGTGATCCTCATAAAAGGCGTACGCCTTCGTCAATGAAGCGTGTTTGAGGCACGCTTTGATCGCGCCTTTCACTCCTTGAAGATGGATGCGTACGCGTTTGACATAACCAGTACGCGCGCCACAGAATCGGGTAATGACTGACCAATTATGATTTTTCGTATTTGTAGCTTCGAGATGTAAGGAAAACTGTTTTTGATATGGCCGGAAGAGGACCGGAAGAAGTTTGACTTGTAGTTTGCCCGTATCGGATTTGTCCACTTGGTGCTCACATTGATCATGTCGGATTCAGTTTGTTGGCATCCATTTCTAATTACTCTGCGTGCCACAATAAGTTCAAACGTGGGCATCAATAATTTCACAAGACTATTGTACGCAGAGAACATTGATGACAAAATAAAGTGATTTGTTATAATCAATTTTAAAGCAATAAATTTATAAAATATATAATCAAATAAAATATAATATATTTTAATTTGGGATGGAAATTATTAAGATACTGATTTTATAGATGTGTAAGGGAGTATAAAAATAAAAGTACAATGTGAGCAAGAGTAAATCTTCACATATATCTTATGTTTCTATTAGGCTAATACAGAGTTTTCAAAGGCATTTTCCAGGCGCGCCTTGAAGCGCGCCTTAGGGCGAGGCGTGAAGAAAACGCATTGAGGCGTATGAAAAAAAGTGATCCTCATAAAAGGCGTACGCCTTCGCCAATGAAGCATGTTTGAGGCGCGCTTTGATTGCGCCTTTCACGCCTTGAAGATGGATGCGTACGTGTTTTGGGAGCTTACGTGTCCTTTAGAAAAGGAAAAAAAAAAAACCTAAAACAGCAACCGATTGAACTCTTTGGCAGACTTGACTCCCTCTTTAGCTGCGGCTGATGATGATCGTCTCCGCCAGCGAGAAGAGGCGGCAATGGCCGCTACTCCTTGCCTAACTGATCATACCTGCAGTGGCGTCGTGAACTTAGAGCTCTAAGCATGGCTTTCACGGCAAAGGGAGATATATGGAAGGGGGTAGGTTTTAGAGCCTTGGGTGGGAAGAACACTTTAATGAACGAACATATTGTCATTTGAGGTGTTCTTCATTTCTATAGGTTGTTTTAATTTTAATTTTTAAAACATAATTAAAATAATGGATAGTGACTTTTGAATTGAGACACACCCACTATGAATTGAGGCCACTATGTAGACTCAACCACCGTGAAGACTTTATTGGCATTTGAAGTGTTCTTCACTTCTATAGGTTATTTTAATTTTAATTTTTAAAACATAATTAAAATAATGGATAGTTTTCTTTCACTTTTGAATTGAGACCCACCCACTATGAAGACTTTATTTAAAGATGACAACAACTATAATGATGGTTTTCTTTTCTTTATTTAAAGATATTGTAACTAATGGTTTTCTTTATTCATTAGAATTTCAACATGATAGTGGACATTTTCCTACTTTTGATACATTAGATGAGGTTGATGATGACCTTGGAGAGGAGAATTTAAATTGAAACAATTTACTCTAGTTCTTATTTCATGACTTGGCTATGATTTTTTGTTAAAGTTTGAAACTATTAGTATAGTTAAATCTATTTTCTATTTTATGACTTTGTTATGTTTTTTTGTGAAAGTAATGAACTAGTATGTTTTATTTTATTAATTCTAATGAATTGTTTTCATGTGTTTATTTATTCTATTTTATTTTATTTTATTTTTTATATTTTAAAATATTAATTAATTATATAATGTGAGGCTCAAAAAGCTTACGCCTCAACGCCTCGAGGCTTACGCCTCGTTTCACAAACACAAAAACGCCTCGCCTAACGCTTTCGCCTTTTAAAACTTTGGCATCCATGATCGTGCTAAAGCTGGGACTGAGACAGACACTGCAGTCACATCCACATCCACTACGATGGCGGAGGAGTTGATTGCCGATGATGATGATCCATATGATACTGATCTTGATATTGCGGCTGATGATTCTCATGATATGCCGCTTGACGATTGATGTTGATCTGCTATTTTTTTTCGATGTTTTTTTATTCATTGTATTTATACACTTTGTTTGGACGTTGTATTGAAACTTATACTTGTTTTGTTCGGACCATCGGTTTCAAATGCATGATTGGTAATTTTTCATTTCTGTAGTTTAATTTTTTTTTAATTTTAATTTTTACTAACATAATGTATTGATTTATTTTTTTTACGATTTAAATTTTATTTTAAAAATTAATAACTTTAATTTATAATTAATAAATTATAAATATAAATAAAGCTATACTAAGTTGAATTTGATAAAAAAAATAATTTTCTAAAATTTGTTTTTTTTTTAATTTTAATTTTTAACATTTAAAAAAAATTATATTTAATAATTAATACTACACTTAGACTTAACCTTAAGAAATAAAATTTACAATATATAAATTAAAAAAAAAACAATATTCTGATTTCAGATTTCTGCCTGTCCGTGCGGCCTCCCGTCCTGGTCCTGCCTGCCCGGTCCTGCCTCTCTCTCACTCTCAGCCTATGACCTGGCCCCTGGCCTGTTTGGCCAGGCCGTGCTCGAGCGGGCCCGTCACGGCACCGCACGGCCCGCCGTGCCTACAGGCCGTGCCGGGCCCGCCTTTATTTAAACCGTGCCGGGCACGGCACGGCACGGTAGCACGATCGTGCTGGTTAAAAACGGGTCGGACCGTGCCGGGCCGGCCCGTTTGACACCTCTACTCTCACTCTCACTCCCACTCCCTAAAACACATATTGTTTTGAATAATACACTCTCATTCATAGAAGTTGGACACATTAATTTCTTAGAGTATTTTATTTTTTTTCGTTTTTTGATCATTAAAACTGGTCAATACCTCTTTATATTCTAATCTAACATCTCTACTAACTTTAGAGCATGGTTTCATATTATAATGAGTTCTAGCTAAGTAATATTTGATTTTATTCATTCCTCCCGTGTATTTTGATCGTAAAATTTACATCTCAAATATTATTTCCCAGAAATTTTAATAATATATTTTCACAAAATATTTTCTTGATTTTTTTGATAAAGCAACTCATCCTAAAAAAATACCTAATAATAATATTCAGTTATTCATATTTATATATAACAATAATATTAACTAAAAAATAATAAGACATAATTAAAAGGAATTTAAAAATTAAAATTAGACTTTAAATTATTTAAATTGATTATAAATGCTAATATATTTGAGTATTTATATATATTTTTTGGGATGATGTTATTTTGTTCATAAATTACTTGAATCATTTATTTTCATGTCATTTTTTATATTGCCTATCTCAAAAGTCATAATCATAATACCTTACCTTTTAAAGAAATTTATTCTATTTTTTAAAATCTGATATACGTATAATAATAGGTAATAATATATAATAATATTTAACTATGTATACGACTATACCTTAACTATATACAAAACTGTATATCAATATATAACTATTTGTTTCACTATACATAATCATATATTTAATTATATATAACTATTTTATAATTGTATATATTAATATGCAAATATATATATATATATATATATATATATATATATATATAATATGTATAATTATTTGCATGCCTATATGGTTGACTATATATAACTAATTATAATTATATATATATATATATATATAGAATTATATATATCTATATATATATATATATATTTATTATATCTATATCTACATATAAAACTATATGTTTAAAAATACATATAATTATTTATAATTATATGGATAACTATATATAACTCAATACAACTATATGTAACTAAATTTATAATTATATATACTATGTATAATTATAAATGTATCACTTTCTATATAAGTATATCTTTATAGAAACATATAAACATATACATATGGAGCAGTGCTAGAAATAATGAGAAGTGGAGAAGTGCTGGAAATTTCGACCAATGAAGAAGTAGATAAATGTCGAAAATATCGAGCAGTGCTGGAAATATCGAGATGTGATGAAAAAGAGGAGAGCACCGAACATACCTGGAGAGTGGAGAAGAGCTTCTGTAGTGATCGAGCAGAGACAGTAGGGGGGACGATATTTTCATCGTCGAAAATATCAAGCAGTATTGGAAAAGATGATCAACACTATTTCGGATTACAATTTTATGTTTTTTGTATTTTTTGAATGACTCCTCCAAAGCGTACGCATTGCTCTTCAAGGTATGAAATGTGCGATTAAAGCACATCTTGAAATGCTTCATAAAAGAAGGCTTAAGACTATTATGTGTCTTGCTTTTTTTCAGATACCTCGAGGTATTTTCTCCACACCTCACCTCGAGGCATGCACCAAGGTGCACCTCAATAATGCTTTTTAAATTCAAAGTTGTGAACATCAAGGAATGAGCTACATCAATATTGTGATTGTTCTCGTGCTCAACTATTTTTTTCTGCTGAGGTTTATCAACATAGGAGTTATGATAAATAATTATCAATGTTGATAGATAGTCTCTCAAGGAATGTTCAAAGATATCTCTGTCATTGTCAGTCTGTAAGACTTGAATTTTAGTTTGAAACTGAGTCTAGATCATATTGTGAAAATTTTGAAATAAGGTTCTCAGTTCAGCTTTTTTTTTTCGTGAGATATAGCCATGTGAGATGGATGTGATCATCTACAAATAAGACAAACTATCACGTACCATTACTATTTTTTACTCGTGAGGATCCTCATATGTCATTGTGAATAAGAGAGAAAAGCTAGAACAATGCATATGGATATATTGGATAAGAGGTATGAGAATGTTTTGATGATTAACACACTTCGCATTAAAAAGAACTAGACTTTTTATTGATAAATAGTAAAAATAATTTTTGAGTGTAAAAATTTGAATGACCTAATCGAAAGTGAGATTACATAACTTTATTTTCTTTATTTGATTCTAATGGATTATTTTGAGTAAATAAACTGGCAACCCTTGGAGTTTGTCTAGGCTCGGATTTGCAAGCCTGAATCTGATAGAATCTATCAATCATCTTAGCAATGCTAATCTCCATCCCCAATATTAGAATCTGAAATTTTCAAATATTAGAGGTAAAGTAAGCAATACATTTAATATCTTTAATTAATTTATTAACTAACAACGGGTTACAAGTTAATCTAGGAATATATAGGATATCATGTAAAGTATTGGCATTGGTCACCGATATTGACCTAATGCCCTCAAACTGAGAGATAGATTCATCTGTCATCTTTACTATCATCTGTCTATTGGAAAGACAATAAGATGTGAATAGATACTTTGTCCCTTTCATATGATCAGAAATACCAGAGTCTAAAATTCATGTCTCATTGTGTGTAGTATTGAAACATATATGATTGCCTTTGGCGGCATGAAACCCACTGAGGAGCTTTTCTGACTTTGGAGCTGTTAAAGCGTTGTCATTAAACTATCTACCATTTGTTTTGTGCAAAATGCACGAACTCTAGTAGGTTTTCTTTGCCCACAAGAGTATTTCCACGATTTACCTTAGGTTTCCAATTAGTATGCTTCCTATGAATCTTTCAGCATGTATCATGAGTGTGTCTAGGCTTCTTGTAGTGATCACACTAAGGTCTGACATTATTTTTTTTACCATCGTCGATGGAGAGTGATCTTTTATGTCCAAGACCAAAGAGTGGTCCAAACCCAATACATCACTCATCATTACTTGCTTTCAGAGTTCCTCCCTACGTATCTCTAAGAATGCATCACAAAGGCCTGGTAGGGGCTTGGTGACCAATACATGACCCCAAACATCTTCTAGGTTTTTGTTGAGTCTAGCTAGTAACTTCATAGTCTTGTCTACTTCAATGATTCATTTGAATCACTGTCTATCTTTAGTATTATCCCGATCATGCATCGGATTGAATCAAGCTGCTATCATATATGAGACATGACATTATAATATTGAGTAACAGTCAGATCATCTTGTCTTAACTCATGGATGACTGTTTTAACTTCGAATACGACTGCAATATTGTCTTGAGTGGAGTAAGATACACGTGCAGCTTCCTAAATCTCATATGCTGTCACGTAGAGTAAAATTTTTTTTCTAATTTCAATTGTCATAGAGTTGATCAGCCATGACTTGATGGCGTTGATCTCCATCATCTATTTTTGATAGGAGGTATCCTCGGGTTTCAGAGATTACAGTTTTTTATTTAAGTAGTCATCTTTGTCTTTTCCGCTAATGAACATAAGAATTGATTTTGACCATTGCAGATAATTATTTTCATTCAGCTTATGGCTAGTAACGGGAAATAAGATATTATCTGTAATGATAGGATTGTCATCTAATTGCATTCTTTGAATAGTGATATCGGATATAGTCGAAGTGGTCTGATTCTTGTTATCTTTTGTCGTACTTAAAATTAGTGCTGATACCAGTCACTACATAAGATGGTAGATCAGGAAAGGGCGAATCAACAGGTGGAAGTGCATCAAGATTGGAGGCCACAGAAAAACTTGATGAATAGTTGTATTTACTAGAAAAAATAAATTTTTTCTTGATTTTAAGCAAGAATTAATTCTTGCTCTGACACCATGTATAAAATTTTTTATTTTCACTTCAAGTTATTTTATGAGTAATAAAACTTATTTATAAACAATAAAAAAAAATCTTACATGTTTATAGTTGTAAATAGCTATTTATCATAGTTGTTCATAGGTGTTTATCACAGCTGTTCACAGTTGTTTATCAGAGTCGTTCATGGCTGTTTATCATAGTTGTTCACACTCTCCCTCAAGCACCATTCACACGAAATATTCCACAAGTTACAAATAGTGTTTTGCGAATGAACAAAGTACATATAGGTAGGCTGGTTCTTCCTATGGAGAAGGTCTATAATAGAATCATTGGTATAATATATATTTAGACAATAGAACAACCATCAAACATATTCACAAAAGCCTTAAAGAGGTCTTGGCTCATATTATTTTCTTATATGTTTGGTTTTTTTCACTTGTACACGTAAGTGTATATCCTTTTGAGGATGTGTTTCAGCCAATCCTATGGGTGGGGAATAATAGGCATAGCCCATCTTGTTCAACACATAGCAAAATTATTTGTATTATATGTCGCTCCTACATATAGACACCAAAAGAAGAAAAATAATATTATAACTTTATTGCTTAATAAATCAACTTATACAAAATAAAATGTAACATAATTCTGATACACAAAATTTGATTAAAAGGAATGAATCAACATTTATTTTGTTATGCCACATGGCCTATATGAAAATATCATTAGTCATAATAATATTAGAAACGTTAAGCTTTACAAATGTTGTAAAAAAGATTGTGGTTACTTGTGGTATCAAAATCAACTCTAGAATCTATGTCCCAAGAATATTGGGTGAATTGATACGTAGAAAGGGTAATGGACGTAGATGTGTCCCAGTATATGCCACTAGCACTTGAAGACTAGTTGATTTGATTGTAGAAGAACCAATTTGATTAGATCGAGTAATTTGTTGTATACCATTTGTATCTCAAAAAATTCATCATAAACATCCAACACATCTCTTGAGCACATCTCAATCTTCCACAAAAAGAATGAGTCACTATCGGTTTTTTTTCTCTCCAATTATCTTTGGTCAATCTCTTAGTTTTCTCTCTGTTACTATTTGATGAAGATGTCATAATACTATGATTGATCATACCAATTCAACTTGGTCTAGATTAGAAGAGGTATTTAACATGTTGTGTCGGGTCAGCACGACACAACACATGCAACAAACCATGTTATGTCGTTCTGACACAATATGGTTTGTTGCATGGATTGTGTCGTGTCAGCATAATTCCAAAAAATGGTAGCTCGATATAGCTTGTAGGAATGCCAGCTAATTATGTAGTGCTGGATTGTGCCAGGCTAGGTTGGATCGTGCTAAATTCACCAACATTATGAGCTGCTTCTGTGTGCTGGACCCTAGGGCCTGATCCTGCTAACCTACTTTATAGTTTGCTCCTACTCTTACAGTCCTGATGCAGTCCAACCTGCCAGCATTACCTGAGTAGCTCTTAGTCATGTGCGTTAATTTTAATTGTAACCCTTGGGTTGTTGGGCCTGCGAATGTCGTCATTTTTTAATTTTAATTTTATAAGTTATCATGTATTATATTATTGTAATAATATATAATATAAGAAAACATATTAATAAATTAAATTACGAACAGTTTTAACATTAAAAAAAATTTATTACAAATCAAAATACATAAATGTCTGAAAATGTAAATAAAATAAAAAAATTTTGAATAATAAAATCATTCTGTATGAATTAGATTATCAAAGCTCATAGTTTTTACATTGACATTCTTATTTTTGTGTGTCTACATCATCATTCAAATTTAACTTTCTTATTTTATATTAATTGGTTATTATTAAATCTTCTCAATCTTTTAAGTAAGAAATTACTTCAATAATTTCTTGTTGTAGAATGCTTCTATGAATTCACATTTATAGTTATAAAAAAATAGATTATGATGTTATGCTAGATATGTGAGGAGTCAGTAGATCTCATACTTTTTAGAATGATAGATTCATATGTTCTTCACCAATTAAAAATATTAAAATGTTTTAATGTTATTATGACATAGATTGAAATAGTAATTAATATCTAAATATCTTGATAACTTGCATATATTTTAAATATTTTATTTCCATTTCAAAGGGCTTGATAGTAAAGTCTATGCATTCTTTATATTTGCTAAACAACTATCAATTCCAGTTTAATTGATTATCATTATTTATTTGTTTTTAATATTAACATACTCAGATATTACTTATTGATTGTCAACATATGAATTCAACATCAAACTCATAATTTTATCGAGGTCTAATGACTTACATAGATTGACAAACTCTTGTAGTTTGCATTATAATTTTAATATATTTTAGTATATTTTTTATATTTCTAATATAAGAGAATTATTTTTATATGTGCTAACATAATTAGGTTAATTATGCAATACATATTTTTAACGTGATAAATCTTACTTAAAGGCTCTTCTCTAATAATTTTGAGAAACATATTAATTATTATATTGTTATTTAGTATATTACTGAATGTTATACTACAAATTTTATTTTGAATCTCATAATCCTTAAAGATGCTCAATAAAAACTCAAAAACTCAAAAAAAAAAAGAGTTACTATGAGGATGAAGAATCTCATGGAATTCTAATATTTTTTTATTTAGTTTTCACTTAAAATTAATAATGTCGATTGTCAATCACGGAGATTACTCATCTTCATGTTTTAAGTTGGTTAATTACTAATTATGTTTTTATTTTATGATTTATTATTATTTTATTCCTATTGAATTATCTCAAAATCTTATGATAAACGAGCTGAATCTAATGGTGTCAATTAGGTCGGGAGGCCTAGGTATGGTATGAGGCATGACACAATTCAGCTATGCTTGGCATGACTCAACCTAGTTCGGAATCATGCCTAGGCCAACCTCGTGCCAGCCCACGACACGGTTTGGGCCATGCCATGCCAGAGTTCTTGGCATGGGAGATGAACCATGCTAGCTTACTCATCTTTCAACATGGACCGGCACGACCTGACATGATGCTTCATGTGGGCCATTTTTGGCCACGGGCTAGCTTGGAATGTACCATGCTAGCCTAGCCTGACCTAGGCTAGCTTGGTCTGACTTAGGCTGACTTGAAATGAACTATGCTAGCTTGACCTAACCTATGCTATCCTAGAATGAACTAGGCTAGCTTGGTCAGGCCTGACCTGGCTTGGCATGACCCAACATGACCTTGTGCAACATGAACAAAATTTATGCTAATGGGTCATGTCAGGCTGCCCATTTTTAGAGTCATGCCGGTTTAGCATAGTTTATTTGACACCTCTAGTTAAATGTATTTGTCTATAAAATAAATTAATTTAAGATTTTTCAAAAATCTAATCGGAAGTTACATGCTAGCAATGAATTTTGTAGTATCTTCCTTTGCATACTCATGATGATAAATGAAGGGGGTCATTGAACCTGATCCAACTTCAAAGACTTCGTTACTAAGTTAGGTTTATTTGTGATCTAATACACTATATTTTTTAGTGTATTATTCACCATATCTCCTAATGTGTCCAATGTTACTAATATTTCTATATGTATATATTTTTAAAAAATATATACTTTGTGTCAAATCTTCTTTGATACTATTAGAATTTTTATTTTTAATTATTTTAAAGTATGTTCTTACACAATACAAATTGTACCTTTACTTCATGTGTGCAGCATAGTAGACAATAATTTCACAAACACGATCACCTTATCGCTTCGCTAATCAAATTTGATTCGCCAAATTGAAAATATAATAATATTATATCAATATTTTAAAATATAAATAAAATTTTATAAAAATAAGGCTTAAAAGAATGAGAGAGAAAAATATTGAGGAAAGGAGATGAGAGATTACAGTAAACTATGAAAAATGAAATATATTTATATAGTATTTATAGAAATTTTTTTTATTAAAAAATAATATTTTTTTTAGTCATTTTTCTGGCAAAAATTTGAAAACCATTAGATTTCTCCCAATGAGCAATTTGATAAAATCCAACAGCTTTGATTTTTTAATTATACACACGCACGCGCACACATACTTTTTTTTAGCTGTCTTCGTGATCTGTCTTTGGTGGATAAAATAGTAATAGACTATTATCCTATCAGACAAGTTTGTAAGTAGCTATTGTAAAAGGGTTGTAAAATTTAAAATGTGGCACGGACCATTGTCCCATTCCACATTTCATGCCATGCGGGCCATGCATGGAATGGCAGTAGGCATAGACAATACAACCCCTGTCAATGGCTGGCATAGACATGATCCATGCATGGTTCTGGACCATGTCATGCCAGGCTCGGCATGCAATTTGCTTGTCATGTTATCAATCAGACTTGGGCTACCCTACCCACTTGACACCTTGTCTAGGTATAGTTTTAAATGTTTGGGTTTTCTTCTGATAAATCTCTAAGAGAAGAAAAAATATCTTAACTTGAATATGTGTTTACAAAATAATATATCACTTTCTCAATGCACACATTCAAAGAATGTTATAAATTTGATCGTCAAATTCTCGTAGTTTAGTCTAATCTATCAACACACATATCACATTCAACCTTCTCTCATAATTATGTCTAAATTACTTAATGAATCGTCTTATCCTTGTCAATCAATATGTATCCAATAATTAAGTAAAATTATCAGATAAATAAAATATTATCAAAGAAAGATCTAACAACTTTCTAGATAAAATAATGTCTTAAAAAGAGACTTAGGTATTATATAACACCATCAAGAGAAGTAATGAAAGAATCAAAAGAAAGCAATGAGAGAGTATGATAAAATTTGTAAAATTAGGTATTGGGAACTTATCATATATCTTTTCTAGAAAACAATTAGAAAGACAAAATTAGAGGGATCGACTGTAAAATTATTTAGTTCAATAGTATGTTTGTATATGGTATAAGTAGCCTGACTATGTCTTATTCTTTTAGTAAAGAATATAAGTCTTAGGTGATCATGTCTTCAATTTCAAACTCAACATGGCATGTACTAGAATGGAATTATGGTCTATTGTGTCATCTGGAACTAAGGAAGATTTTCTTTTTTGTGAAACCTCATTTTCTTTAAAATTAATTATTTATACTTGTGATTGATATAGTGACTCTTTGAGAGTCACATCATGTTGAGTGTCGACATGTCCAAATGTAGTTGATGAGTAATTGTCTCTGCTAAGTGATGGTCTAGGTAGGAATATCGTTAAAGAGTAACATCATATGGAATGTAATGGATCCAAGCATAATTTTTGAATACACTTTTCTTAATTTTGTTAAAAAAGAGTTATGATCAAAAAAATAATATTTATCCCCACTAAAATCCCTTTAATTTCTCATGAAAAATATTTATTTATCTTTTTTGTACTAGACTATCCATGAAAGATATATTTTAAGATTTTATGTCAACTTTTTTCATATTGAAGGGCGATCAAGAGCAAAAAACTATACCCAAAAACTTAGAAGACAAGTTAAATAATCAATCTATAGGATGTAAGATCTAAAATGATATATATTGAGAAATGATAAGAGATAGTATTCATTGATAAGGTAAATTGTGGTTAAAATTATTTTTCTGAAAAAATATTTTGAAATATTTTTTTCAAGTAGAAGTATCAGAGTTGTTTTAATTAAATTTATGTTTTTCTTTCTGTAATTTCATTTTATTGGGCCATGTCGGTCAAGGAAGTTTGATATATAATTATTTGATCTTTATAGTAAGTGATAAATCTATTTGAAATATATTCTAATATATTATTATTTTTGATATTTTAATATCTTTATTAAATTAAATTTGTTTTATTATATGAAATATTTTAAGAATAAAAAAATATTATTATTTATTACGAAGTAGATATATTTATATATATTTTGAATCTTTATCAACAAGATTGATAAAGTATCTAAAGTCTACATATATTTAGTTATGCCAGAATGAATGAGTCTATACTCAAACTATGTTTATGTATAAGCTATAAAATTTTAGTAATTTTTTTAATTGATATCTCTCATATTATGGGGCAGAAATACTCTTAATATTAAGGTTATCTATTTTAAATTTGGCCAATGAAGGGTAATTAACTTGAGAATACATAAGTAAAGAGTTCAATATATTAAAATATCTAGAAAATATTTTATCATTGAAGAAAAAAGATATAGTTCACCCTGCTTAATCCCAATTTTAGTCTTCTCTGAGTTGTCTGATTCTATAAACAAAAAGTTATGAAAATACAAATAAATTTAGAATTGAATTATATAAAAAGGTAATTCACGGAAATTAAACTAATAAGATAATCTGGAATAAACAAAACATATGAAAGTAACAAAGACTTAAACTGGATATTATCATATATATAATGGTAACTCTTTTCTAATAAGTATAAGTATAATTGTGGGTAAACTCTGAGAATTTATAGATGACTCTGACATTCAATTTGTCCCTCTCAGTATTATGTAAAGTGTTACTCTCTTTTTTAGAAATAAGCTTTAATAATATTTTGTTTATTCCTCATAGAAATTCTTTAATTCATATATCTTTGGGGTAACCCTTTTTTGAATATTATGTACACTATAAAAGAAATCTCACCTATATATTAATCAGTGCCATATCATAATCAAGCTTACAACTGGAATAATAGTTTCTTTAATTCAAAATCATAAACATATAAATCTCCCTAAATAATAAATTAGGATTTCTATAATACCTAGCAATTTTTGTTCTACCCAATTAAAATTCTTCCCAATTTAGGATTTCTGAAATTTGAACTTCTCAATTTATGCTTTCTGAAATTCGAACTACTACCAGTAATAAGGGTTTTGGGTGAAATTGAAAATCCCCGTTTGTTGTCAAAACCAAAATGTTTGTTCCACCTTTTGTAGCCCCTATTAGCGTTAGAATTTGATGATGTTAACTATCTACATGGAATTTGTTAGAAATATATTCTTAGTAATATTATATATTAAATATTCTTATGTATTAAGCAAAAGAGATTGAAGTAATTTTTATGTTGGGTGATTCTATAAAACATATAAATATAAAATAAAAAGGCATATAGTGATGTAAAACTTCAATATGTATGTGAATGATATTTTGATTATGTGAAATGATGAATTGTAAATCACTCAATTCCAAGAGTACCTCTAGATAGTTTTAGTTGAATAATCTTAAAAATTTAAATATTATTTTAGTTTAGAGGTAACTTATTCTATGTGAAGTATTATTCTGTGACAGATGAAATATGTGTTTGATTCTCTTACAAGTATTGTATTTTTGGGTTGTGTTTTAGTAAATACTTATATTAATCTTGATATTAATTTTACTTTCGATGCAACCCTTGCAGTTAATTCTATTTCATATAGGAACAATATAATATTAGTCATTGTAGCATCATACATAAAGATTGTGTATTGGTTATAATGTTCACATAACACCATCAAAGGTACTCATGTCTGATCAAACTTCCGATGCAACCCTTCAATAAATATCACACACTTCTTTACATTCACGTCGATTAGATATTGACAAATTCATTCCTTAGAAATTAACAATATAATATTTTTTTTGTTTGACCAAAAGACAGGATTCTTTAGTTGTTAATGACTTAAATCTATATATAAAATCTCTTGCTACTAACCTAATTTTGAATTGATCAGCCTTTTCCTTAGATCTCATTGGTATCATGTTAGTGGTTTATCTATTAGTTTTGAAATGAGATCTTATGTATTTTTGAGTATGCTTGCACTCAATTTTTCCAAGCCCTTAGTAATTGTTTTAGATCATTTAGGCCCTTTCACAATTTAGCAATTGGATCTATAGTCTTTGTATAGGCTCAAAGCTAGATGACTATTTCATATTCATTTTCTCATTGAGATTATTATGAAAAAAATTATTTTGTGTGTTTAATTAATATGAGGCTATAATTTTGTTTTACTATTAGATAGGTTTCACGATCTAGCATAAAGATATTTTTAATACTCAAATCTAAAATTTATATTTTGTTAGATATAAAAGTTTAAATTTAAAATAAATATATAAATAATTAATGATACTTAAATACATAGTAAGATATCGAATTGTATAAAAAATATACACATTATAATTAAGTTGTTTTAATATGATATCTTATTAATCTAAAATATGCACATTACTATCTGATAGGTTTCATATAGATATATAAAAAAAATATACATAAAAAAATATCATGCTCGATCTTGATGAAAGTATTGCTTGACTTTTTTTGATTTTACAAAACATTAGCAACACAAAATATAACTTAATAATCAAGTTGTTAAATAAGATAATTCATAGATTGTAAATGAATATAATATATAGAAATAAAATATTAAGTTAAATTTTATCATAATAAGATATATATATATATCTTGTTATTAGTTATAATATTTTAAGAACAATGAAAAAATATAGTAAATAGTAAATTATTATCAGTGTTGTAATTTTTTATTCCTGAATTAGTTAATAATTCAAAGGTGTGAAATAAAAATGAGTCATAAGAGTTGTAATGCTTAGATAATAATAAGTATCAGCTATTACTTTATTAGAGAGGAGACTTACATATTTTACTACAATAAAGGTCACAATGATGTAAGCCTGTAAGAACTCTTAAATATATTCTGTAATCTATGTTGTTGAATAACATACAATGTCATTTGTCTTTGCTTTAGAAATTATTGTTCTTTATCTAGCATATCAACTCTTTCTATAAAATGTGTATTATACTAGTAATTTTTTGCTTGTTTTTATGATGATTGATATTCTATTTATCTCTTAAAGTAAGCAGTCCAAGACATCTCTTCAATGAACCTTTACTTATCCCATGTCATGAATAAGGATCATCAAGGTTACATCACATTATCACAAGTGTTTCACACTGAACAGAACTACACTGCGTCTCTGCTGCATTGTTACACCATGATGATGTACACACTGCTACATTGCACCACATTACATTGTTGCATCAAGCTACATACTTTGTTACATTGCATTGCACACACTACCTCATATACCATCACTACTACTTGCATGTCATACCAACATCACGTTGATGCCAAGACTACATCAATACCACACACATTCTCACAGCACACACACTATGTTGCACTACACACACACACACACACGTCATGAGATATGCATTATCATTGTATTTCACCATGCATGCACGCTTATCACACTGACTGTTCCACACATGCACCACATGCTACACAACCACATTGCACACACTCACTACACACACTCTTGGACATCACAATCATGTATACACACACATAATTGCACACAATCATTCGGGTTTACAAACCCTTGTTCTGATACTATGTAAAAACATAACCAACAAAAAAATAGAGGGCTCTATAACAAAACTCACAGAGATACAATTAAATTATAAGCATATATAAAATGATAAAAAAGTTGGGCTAGTCCACTTGTTTAATGTTTCCATCATAAAAATTATTAAAGGAAACAAGATAGATCATAACACAACTGATAAAGTTTGATGATAACTAAATAACAAATTACATATGAATTATCAATTATAGATTTGTGAAAGCTTACTTTAAGAATATTGCTTCTTAAATGTAGTCCAAGATTGTAAAAGAAGTTTAACATATTTATGAATGCAAGTGACAATTATTTATATTATTATAACTATTATTTTATGCAATATGATTTAAGTTTTGAATTTTAAATATTTTGCAAATTCATTGCAAGGTAAAATAAATGATAATATTAATATTTGATTTGCATGATATATATTAAATATAACTAAGTAATGAATGATTGACATGAAGAATGTAGGTTATACCTTTTGCATATAGTTCTCATTTTAGTTCAAGGTCTACGAGATAATAATATTTTGACAATTTTACTTCTGAAAGTTTAAAGACTACTCTGATGAGTCTCAAATTTGAGATTTATCTTCCTTGGATGAAAACACTTGTTATTACATACAAGGGTTTCTTAGGTATCTATTTATCATAGTATTGTTCTTGTACAAATATATATTTAATTTCAGAATTTTATGAGATCTAATATATTTTTTATCCCCCCCCACCCTCTCTTTTGAGATCTGTCATATTTGTATTTATGTATTTGCATACAATGATCAACATGCAGAATGAAGATAAAGATCATACCCAATATACATTGGCATGAAGAATGGAGATGAAGATCGTACCCATTGCATATTGGCATGAAAAATGGAGTTGAAGATCATATCAAATATACAATATTTTCACTTTAGCATAAAGTCTAGGAGGTGCTAATATTTTGAAAGCCTTATCTTTGAAATTTAGAGAAATTATATCTGATAAGTCTCGTATCCAAAATATATCATTCTTGAATGATAATTAAGCATGATGTCGCTATTAGGCTAGTAATTTTTAATTCAATGATCAAATATGCATTTTTTTCATGATAGATGAAAATATTGATATAAATGATTTATCAAAATAGATAGATATAGTAGCTAATGAGAGTGCTACTAATAATGGTGATGCTAATTTTTGTAGATTTAGATTTTGTGTGGTAATTTATATATTATTTGTATTTCATTATATTATTTGAGTTTTATTATTTATATTTCATTATTAATTTAAGTGATTATTTATGTATATTTTTAAAAGCTTGAGTTTTATTCTTTATGATTTTTGCTATGTTTTAAATAATGATATATTACATTTATTTTGTTAACATTTATATTAATTTATGTGTTTGAGATAAATATTAATTATTTAAAGCACTTATATCTATTTAAAATATATCCAAAATATGCTAGGGAATATGAGCTTGGGTACCCTGGACACACTTTATGTGAGATGCAGGTGTAATGTTGAGTTGTGTTTTGTTGTTTTTTAAAATTTATGAATTATAATATTTATAATAAATTGCTTTTTATTTTTTTTAAATATCATATTAAGTTACTACATAGAGGTGTAGGCTGTGTTTTAGTATGATGATAAGTATCTTCATCTAAAAATGGTAGGTTCTGAGTTTGAGACTTATTAAGCATAATCGTTTTGATATTTTAGAAAAATTATTGAGATAATAATTTTTCTTAGACCTCATTCTAAGCGTGAGTCATGTGGGCTAAGTATAACCTCTATTAAATTATTACATATTTATATAAAGAAGAGAAAAAAATAAACTTTATTCATTTATATTATAAAAATTAAGACAATTGATAATGGTGAGTGAGATTGATAATTACCCACGAGGGTATGTAAAAAAATAAGTTTATTCTTATTACATATTTATATAAATTACTCTCAAGAATAAAATTTAAAAAGTTAACTTTATCCTTATTTTTAAAATTTGAATAATAATTCTCATTATAGAACGAGTTCACAGAACTCATAGAACGAGTTCATAAAACTCATCGTAGAACGAGTTCACATAATTCATCGTAGAATGAGTTCACATAATTTGTCGTAGAACGAGTTCACAGAACTTGTTCTATGGTTTACCATGTGCTCATGTTGTGGTCTTGCTTTTCTCTTGCCGCCAAAACATACAATTTTTTATACCACCAGTGGCAGCTATATGGTTTGCTAAGCGCACAAAAAGTTTTTAGGGTAAACTTTATTATTCTTATTTTGTCTACACTTAATAAGAAATATTTTACAGATCTATTTTTTTGGGTAATCATTGTTTTTATTCCATTTTTTATGATAATTCTCTCAAAAAATAATAATTAAAACATTCTCATATATTTTGAACACTTATAATATACTAATAAATATGATTTGAATTGTGATAGGTTAGGTGAAACTGCATTATAATTATTATATATTTTGAATTTAATCAAAGTCAATCATATGGATATTAATTCTCTATTTAATATGATACTTTTATAAATTCAACTCATACATATTGTTTCTTATTGATTTTATCTAAGTTTTTAATTATTAATATTTTCTTTTGTTTCTTATATTAACTTGTAATTCTTATTTATTTTGTGGTTGGCCTAAGCTACGTTGAATATGATTCTGTTATAAATTTAATTTGTGTGTGTGTGTGTGTGTGTGTGTGTGTGTGTGTGTGTGTGTGTGTATTCTTATCAATTTCGTCTAAGTTTTTAATGATTAATCTTTTCTGTTGTATCTTATATTAGCTTGTAATTCTAAATATTTTGTAGTTGGAGATGTATGTGGTCTTTGAGCTAGGTAGGATTTAATTACAATGATTGTGTTTGGCCAAGTGGGCCAAGATCTCTGGCCTATGAATAGAATTGGTACACATGGAGAATAAAGGAGTATCAATCAAATATCAAAGTCAAGTGATCTGATAACAAAGTTGTCGACTAGTAGCAATCCAACATGGATTTTTGATT
Organism: Sapria himalayana; assembly: GCA_029783825.1. Lineage (NCBI taxonomy): Eukaryota > Viridiplantae > Streptophyta > Magnoliopsida > Malpighiales > Rafflesiaceae > Sapria > Sapria himalayana. The sequence goes on along the minus strand of JAREIK010001381.1, from coordinate 65,913 downwards.
TACTGGCAATGGGTTGCACTCTGCGGGTTACAGTGAGAGGTTCACAAGGACATGCTGGGACAGTACCCATGATTCTTCGTCGAGATCCTATGGCTGCAGCTGCTGAATTAATTCTGCTATTAGAAAGTCTGTCAGAATCCAAAAGATTATCAAACCCATGAAGACCAGTGCATCAGTTATTTAATAGAATCACTTTCCAGTTATCTTGTATGTACTGTTGGAGAAATTTCTGTTTGGCCAAATTCAAGTAATGTGATTCCAAGCCAGGCAAGCTGTTTAATATCCTACCCATTTTTGATCTTTCTTATGTGTTTGGTAATATTATACCCCGTCGACTCTCTTTATCATAGGTGACTTTCACAATTGATTTACGTGCATTGGATGACATGGGACGTGAAGCAGCACTTCATGAATTATATGATCGGATGCATAGAATATGCAATATGCGCTCAGTTTCTAGCACCTTTGAGCATAAGGTAACAACCATCATGCTATTTAATTTTTATCTGCTGACATGCACATGATGTTCTATAAATTGTTGGTTGTTTTCTCTCATAATTATTCATTTCAGCATGATGCAAATTCAGTGATGTGTGATTCTGAGTTAAGTTTGAAGCTAAGGCACGCAGCCAATGCCACTGTTCAGAGTTTGGCTGGTGGGATTAAAGATGTTCCACTGCTAGTCAGTGGAGCGGGTCACGATGCAATGGCCATGTCTCATCTAACTAAGGTGTGCTCGCTCTTAATTTATTGTTAGATGATTCTCCATAAAAGAACACCATAATTACTCAGGCTTGTTATAATTTTCTGGCAACCACAACAAAGTTTTTCTATTCTATTTTTGTTCTATATTTTCTATTATGATATTTTTTTTGAGGTTTGGTTTAGTTTTTCTTGTTTATTTTCTTTTTTAGTTTTCATTGGATGGGAGCACCTGACATGTGGGTCACCCTAAATTATATATATCTCAGAGTGTGTGTGTGTATTGTATTTTAAAAAAAATCATTAATAAAATTTATCATTTTTCTGTTCTCTCTTTTTCATTCTCTTTCGTTCTCCTCCTTGAAATTCACCAAGCTCCAAAACTTTAATCGGCCCTTCACATAGTATCAGTGCCCCTGCAGAAAAGTAATGGTTGATCACATGTTTTTGGGTAGTGACGCATCTTCCACGAGTGTCGTTGAGGAGTTTTGCCTGTGGTTGGCACTGGTAATGGTATTCCCAGATTCTGGTTATTTTTGGGAACAAGTTTTTATGGTTTTTGGATACATGCTTGAGTAGTTGTAGCCATTGGATGATTGAAAGCCACTTTTTGGCTGTCAATCTAAGTCTTGGTGACCCCAACAGTGTCCGACTTTGGCAGTTTGTACATAAGCACTTGTACATTACTGGTAAAGTGTTGTTAGGTAATTAAACTAGTGTTATGTTCGCATTTTCTGAATTTTGGCATAAAAACGTGTGATTTATTTTGTTTTCATATATTTGGTGATTTGGAAAGTTGGGTGTGTGTTTGCATATTATTTTGTTTAGACAAATCAGTTTATGTAACTATAATGGTGTAGTAGTTCTAAATTTTTTTTTGTGTTTGACTCTTGCCGAAGGGGATGATACGTGAGAAATCTATTATATTAGTTATCTTAGGTCAAGTTCGATGAGTGAGTAGCTATTAATACACTATTACTAGTATATGTATGCTAGTTGATTGACTCGATTATGTTTATTATATTTGATTCTTGTGACATAAGCAAGATGGTTTAAGATTGATACATTATCACTAATATATGTACACATAATGATTATGATATACTTGCTCAAAGAAGAGTATTACATACCTTTTTTTATGGTTGTTTATTTTTATCACACCACTATGAATTTATGGATCATAGATACAAGAGTTAATATTTATGTTAAAAGTGATTATATTTTTTTTATTTATTTTTTAGAGTTAAATTTTTGATATTGTCATTACTAATTGTATTATTTACAAGCTAAGAAGTATCTTAATGTCAATGTTAGATTTTTTTTATGAGTTATATCTATTTTAGAATTTTGTCATAATTTATTTTTAGTTTGTTATTTTCTTATGTATAATAAACTTTAATTAAAAAATAAATTGAATACTCTCGATAGATAAAAATAAATTATCAAGATATTATATTTTAGACAAATATAATTAGAGCAACTCATATGTCATTTTCGTCCATCAATAATGTAGTATAAAGTTAAAAAAAAAACTATAAAGATGTAAAAATGTATTACTCCCTATTAAGCTTGTGTATAAGCCTAGAAATTAAGTTTGGATGAACGAAATATAAGTTGGTCACCTTAAAGTAGATGTGTCAAATGAGTTATGTCATGTCATTACATCCAAATTTTATATCAACCTGGCACGGCCCAATTTCATAGCTTAATGAACCAGCCATGTTGGCTATTTCAAGTCAGATTGTGTCATGCCGACAGTGGCACGGCATTGGCCTGGTGCCTGGCTGCCCTAGCTGGTCGACTAGCCCTAAAGCCAAGTTCAAGTGGCAAAGGTTGGATGACATTCACATTTGGGCCTTGGGTAGTGGTCAAGCCACCAAGGGCCCTAGGCTCACTAGGGGGACTCGATGGGATGTGGGTTATGAGGTGTGGCCGTGGGTCATGTCCTTGGGTTGTGCACAATCACTAGTTAGTACTTAGTTATTGAATAAATAATGGAGTCTTTTTTGTGGTTGTAAATATTATTTTAAATAAAAAATTCAGATTGCGACTAAATATTATAAAAGTACTTTTATACTTGAAGGATTAGTAAGATTTAAAGATTAATATTTAGGATATAGTGATATAGCTAATGATGGATGAAAACTCATGCGATGATATTGAGGATATTGAGGCTGGTGCTAGCATCAGAATCAGATATGTTTGTCTCATATATTAAATTTTTTTATATTATCATGTGATAAAATAAAGTAGTAATTAATTTCAAAGTATTGTGACCACTTGCTCTTATTCGATATACTACTTTCATAATTTGTCATTATTTTATTGAATAGAAAAGACATTGTATTTAAATATAGTCTGTGTTCATACTCAATCTCATTATTACTTTTATATCTTGTGTTGTAAAATATAAATATGTTAGTTAATTTTTTGTAAATCAAATATTCAGGTTCACCTATTTGATTTATGTAAGTAGATATGTATATTAATATATTTTCTATTCTTTCTACCTTAATACTATAACCTATACAAGCAATTAAAAAATAAAAAGTTAGAATGAAGGAAAAATATTTTAAATACTTAGTTTTAGTCTAAATAATCATTGTAATAAAATCATGGTGTCCTCTATACTTGTTTAACATATTATTAATATTGTATTTGTAATGAAGTACAATACAAGTTATGAAAGTATGTACAAATAATCATATTATTGATGTAGTTGGATATGATATTTTGGTAGCCAATATATAACTCTAATGTCATGTGGGTATAATTTTAATGGTGTTTAATATACATTTGAAATTTTTTTGGCCCGTTGACAAATATAGAGTATTGAATTTATGTTATTTACTATGTATCCTAAAATATTTTAGTGAATTTTTGATCTTTTCTAATACATGAGAAAAAAGTTTCATTCATGTTTGCACAATTAGGTTAATTACAAGACACATACCTAATGTAAAAAATATTAACCAAGAATCTTTTTCTAATAGTTCTGATAAACATGTTAATGACGGCACCATTATTTGAAGTATTATAGTATATATGATATTAAAAATTGTATTATAAGTATTATATTCTTTAAATATATTTGTCAAACACTCATACATGATGGGGTCATCATGAAGAGAAATATCTCATGAAATCCTAAAACTTTATTATTTGGTTTCTACTTAGAATCGATATAGTGGTCGGTGATATACATGAATGATGTATCATCGTAACTAGTCTAAATGTCAACTATCATAAACATTATTCCACAATATTTTTTATGTTCATTAATTATTAATTATTATTTTAATTTAAAATATTTTATTATACCATTCTTACTTGTAGATCTACGAATTTTATAATAAATAGATTGGAAATAAATTTGTATAATATTAATTACTCTAGAATCTTTTAAAAATTTAATTAGAATACTTATCATAGTAATTAATTTAGTCATATTTTTTCTTTCAAACTCATTGTAATAAATAGAGTCAATAAACTTGATATAGATTCTACTTTAAAAATTATATCACTAATTTGGGTTTGTCTGAGCTTCAATACACTATATTTTTTAGTATATAATCATGCCTTTTTAAGGTAGTCAGTTTCACTAGTACTCTTATATTTATATATATTTTTTTAATATATATATTGTGTCGAATATTTTTTCATATCCATAGTATTTTTATTTTTAATTATATTAAAATATATTTAGATTATGGAAGTTTATTTATTTTTAGAGTTTTTAGACAATTGAGTCAAAATCATGGAAGAAAACCTAGTTTTAATCTTGGTCTCAAATATTTTTAGTTAGATTATCATTATTATTAATGATTAGGTTAAATTCTTTTTTATTAATTTCATTAAATATTTTTTTGAATGTGTATCTTATGTTTCTTTGTACAGTATATATTTTGGATGTTGTACTTGCACTATATCTCATATTCTTATGCTTAGATGTTACTTGTCAAAAACTACTAGGATACTAGTAGTATTTTGCTTTGTAAGATAATAATTATAACTAATAACTATTTTATTTAAAAAATTTTTAAATATGGCACAATATTTTTATAGAGTACTAAGAGGAAAGAATTGAAAAAAATTCACAAATTAACTATCAAAAACTAAAATGTCAGTTTAAGTATTTATAAAATATTTTCTTAAATAAAATAATAATTTTGTTTTTCAATTAAAAATAGGATATAAATTCGATAGTCATCAGATTTCTGCCTAAGAGTTATTGGAAGCAATTCGACACTCATAATTATAATTTTTAATCTTTTTTTTGATATGACATTGATATGCATTGTTTTGTTGCTATCTTTGTTGGGCTCTGGGAAGCACTCAAATGGTTGAAAAATGGCCTACTGATGGAGCAAACCATTATTTAATATTTAAGTCTCATGGTTGATTTTTTCAAAATCAGTAATGCACTCATGCCATGTGTCATGCTCACGTGGCTGGCATGCATGTTCTTGGCATGACATGAGGCACGACAAGTGTTGGCCCAACATAGCACGAGCCATGCCATGTTATTGGCCAGTATAACCATGGTTCAGGCATAATTTTGGACAGTGTCGTGCTGAGCCTGGCATGACCATAGTTATTTGAGGCGCAAGGCACATTGAGGTACAAAAGTTATGTAGAGCCTTGAGTCACAAGGTGCAATTAAGGCACTTTTTTTTGAGGCATGCTCAACTAAATTTATATTAAAATTATAAATTTCACAAAATATTATCTATAAAAATTATATATATAAATTATATTTTAATAATATATTTTATTAAATAAAATACATCAAACATAAAAATAAAATATCATTAATATTTTTCAATAAAATAAGTATTGGAAGTTCCAAAATAAAATAATTATTATTAATAATATTATGGATATCTATAAACTCTCTATTAATCTCTTGACTATTGAATTTCTTGTATTTTTTATTAATTATAGATTAATGTGTATTAATTGGCATGGATTAATATGTATTTATTGGTATATTTAATATGTAATTATGTATTAAATCGTATAAATAGGGAGCCTTTGTATGAGTCACAATACACTTGAAGGAATAAGAAATCTCTCTCCTATTTATCCTATATCACTTGCTCTCTTGTCTTTCTATTTCATAATACGTTATCAACATGAAGCTCTGTTTGATTTTTAAGAGATATTAAAGAATATGAAAACTCATCCTGTTGGATCCTCAATCGGTGACAATTATGTGTCTTACAGATAGTGTATCAATGCATACTATTCTTTTCCTTTTTAATAATGCAAGGATCAAATGTGAATACAATATCAGATAGTGAAAAATTGATTGAGGGTTCCGGAAGAGCTAATATATTGTTACCCGAATGAACAAAAAATTCATATTGATAATGTATTATATTCTACAAAATATCAAAGAAATTTATTGAGCTTTAAAGATAGCCGATGAAATGGATATCATATTGAAATTATAAATAAAGACAATACTGAGTATTTATATTTTACCAACATTGTCTTGGATAAGAAAAATATTTTAAAAAATTACTCACTTTTTCTTCTAGTTTGTACTACACAAACATATTCACAATTGAGGCACATGTCATAGTAAATCAGAAATTTACTGAAGAAAATAATTTTATTATTTGGCATGACTGATTGGGACATCCTGGGTCTATTATGATGCAGAAAATCATTAAAAATTCATTGAGGCATTCACTAAAAAATCAAAAAAAAAGTTGTCCAATGGGTTTTCATATGTTGCTTGTTCTCAAGGAAAATTAATTATAAGGTCATCACCAACAAAAATAAGGTCAGAATTCTTTGTATTTTTGTAACGTATACAAGGTGATATATGTGAGTCTATTCATCCACCTTATAGATCATTTCAATATTTTATGATTCTGATTGATGCATCAACGAGATGATCACGTGTCTATTTGTTATCGACACATAACTAAGCATTTGCTAGATTGCTTGCTCATATAATTTGGTTACAGACTTATTTTTTAGTTTATCTGATTAAGTCAATTCGTCTTGATAATTCTGTAGAATTTACTTCATAAGCTTTTAATGATTATTGTATATCTATTGGAATAACTGTTAAATATCTTATAGCATATGTTGATACACAAAATAGTCTTATAGAATTATTTATTAAACGTCTTCAATTGATTGCAATATCATTACTAATGAGGACGAAGCTCTCAACTTATGCTTGGAATCATGCTATTTTGTATACAGCAGCACTGATTCGTATTAGACTAATAAATTATCACGAGTTCTCTCTTTTATAATTAGTTTTTGGTTGAGAACTAAATATTTTTCATCTAAAAATTTTTGGGTGTGCAGTATATGTTTTGATTACTCCACCACGACACATTAAGATGTATCCCCAAAGAAGATTGGGAGTATATGTTGGATATGAATATCCATTAATAATCAAATATTTAGAGCTATAATTAGAGATTTATTTATAGTTTGTTTTGTTGATTATCATTTTGATGAATTAAATTTTTCAACTTAAAAAAAGAAAATAAGCAGTTGGAAAAAGTTATTAGTTGGAATCAATTATCGTTGTCTTATCTTAATCCTCACTCAAAGAAATGTGAACTAGAAGTTCAAAAGATTATTTATTTGTAAAATTTAGTAAATTAATTGTAAGATATATTTACTAATCCAAAAAGAGTAACTATATCTTACATATCAGCTACTAATGCTCCAGTTAGAATTGATATTCCTCTAGGATAATTTATTGCTATTGAACTTAAAACATCAGTGAAACGTGGTCAACTAGTTATTTCCAAAGATAAAAATCCTAGGAAAAGAAAAGGATCAAAGGATCAAGTTGAGGAACTGATGACTCTAGAAGAGTATTCAATTATAATTCCAGAAGAAATTTAGGTCTCTAAAATTTGTGGCAATCAAGAGATCTCAATAAACTAAGTCACAACCAAGAATAAAAATTTTCGATATATTCACTGATATATCTCCGAAATATCCATAAATTCTAAGTATCAATATATCCATCAAGACCGATATTTCTATCATTTATTGATGCTCATATACAAAAACATACCAATATATATTTGATATATCCAATATATCTGTATAATCCAAGTATCGATATATCCGTAGAAATTGATATTTTAACCATTGGTCACAACTGGTCAAAAATGGAATCAGAATAAAATTGACGTCGATGAAATATTTGCTTATAATATTTTACTCAACATTGTTAATGACAATAAGGACCTTGAGCCAAAGTCTGTCGAGGAATGTAGATAGAGAGATGATTGACCAAAATGAAAAGATATAATGAAGTAGAATTGGATTCTCTTTCAAAACATGAAGTTTTTGGTCCTATTGTACGTATACCTGATGGTGTTAAACCTCTAGGATACAAATAAGTATTTGTGTGAAAATGGGACGTGACGAATAATGTTATCAAATATAATGCGTAATTAGTTGCATAAGAATTATTTTAAAGGCTTGACATTGATTATGAAGATACGTAATTTCCTGTAATGGATGCAGTTATGTTTTGATATTTAATTAGTCTGACAATACTTAAAAAATTTGGTATGTGTTTAATGGATATAGTTATAGCTTATTTATATGAACCACTTAACAGTGATATTTACATGAAAATCCTAGAAGAATTAAAATTACCTGCAACACATAATTCGTTTTTTCGAGAACTTTACTCAATAAAATTATGCAGATCTCAATATGAGTTGAATCAATCTGATGCATGTGATATATTCATCTTAGTAAATATTTATTATAAAAATGATATAAAAATAATTTTATTTGCACATATGTATTTATTAAGAGATCTGGATCTGAGTTCATTATAATTATAATTTATGTTGATGATCTGAATATTATTGAAACTATGAATGAGCTTTCAGAAGTAGTAAGCAACTTAAAGAAAGAATTTGAGATAAAAAATCTCGAAAAAACAAAATTTTGCCTGTTTTACAGATTGAACACTTAGAGAATGAAATTTTTGTTCATCAATCAGCTTATGTATCAAATGTATTTAAACGATTCTATATAAATAATGCTTATCCATTGAGCACTCCAATAATTGTAAAGTTATTAGATGTGAATAAAGATTATTTTTGACTTCGGATAGATGATGAAGAGCTTCTTGGTCCTGAAGTACCATCTTAGTGCTATTAGAACACTAATGTATCTTTCAAGTCATACACGACTTGATATAACTTTTTCTATGAATTTGTTAGTTATATATAGTTTTTGTCCAACGAGAATACATTGGAATTGAGTTAAATATATAGTGAGGTATCTTCAAGGTATGATGAATATGAGCCTATATTATCTTAATGTACCCAATATAAAATTAATTGGTTATGCAGATGTGAGATATATGTCTGAACTTCATAATGCTCGTTCATAAATGAGCTATTTGTTCACATGTGATGATACAATTATTTCATGACGTTTTACAAAATAATCAATTATCATCACATCTTCTAATCATGCAGAGAACTTAACAATTTATGAAGCACGTCTTGAATATTTTTGGTTAAGATCTGTAATATACTATATTTGAAGGTCGTGTGATTTATCTTTTTGCAAGGAAATCCCGACAACTTTGTATAAAGATAATGATGCATACATTGTTTAATTAAAAAATGGGTATATTAAAGGAGATAGAACAAAACATATATTATCAAAATTCTTTTTCACTCATAATCTACAAAAGAATAGTGATATTGATGTTCAATCAACTTGTTCAACTAATAGTCTAGCAGATTTATTCATCAAGACTCTACCTACTACAACATTTGAAAGGTTAGTTCACAGCATTGGAATGCGTAGGCTCAGAGATTTAAAGTGATGTTGAGAAGAGGGATATTAAATTTTTTTTATATTGTATTTTTTTTCCCTTTATCATGGTCTTGTCTTATTGGGTTTTTCTGGTAAGGTTTTTAATGAGGCAGTATCATGAATAGCCAATGGAAAGTATTATGAATAATATTATGGATGTTCATAAATTCCTCATTAATCTCTTTATTATTGATATTTTTATGACTCTTATTATTTATAAATTTATATGTATTAATTGGTATTGATTAATATGTATTCTTGGTATATTTAATATGTATTCATATATTAAACACTATAAATAGGAAACATTTGAATGAGTCATAATATATTTGAAGGAATAAGAAATTTCTCTTATGTTTCTCATATATCTCTCGTTCTCTTATCCTTCTATTTCATAATAATAATAAAATTTTAATAATTCAATATTAACCTAACCTTTTGGTGATCAAGATTTTCTTTGGCTCATCATGTCTTTACCGTGTTCAATCATCTGTATTATACTATTGGGTTATGTTAATATTTTATAATAAGATTACAAGTATGATAAGATGTGATGGTATTTAGTTCATCTGGTATAGTAATATTGAAACAAGAATAAGAGAATATTTAAGGCAGTAGATATTGAGTAGAACATATCATAGATTTATTTCATAGTTTGATCAGAAGGTCCACCTTACTATTTTAAACTAGATTAGTTAATACGACATAAGACTCATTTAGAGAAGATTATAGACATATTTATTTAGTCTATATCTTTAGATTAGGATCAAGTCTCATAATTTTCATATCTGTCTCTTAGGTAGACTCACATCTCATATTCATTGAGACATTGGTACTAATCTCTTCTCTGACACAATGCCTTGAGAGATGTCACTAATCTTATTGCTAATTGTATTAGGTATAGGTATAAGAGCAAGATCGACGATTATCCTTATGTGAAGAGTAACAATTAGACATATGAATAACCTTACAAATACAAATTTTAAGAGGTGTATTTTCTTGGATAAATTATTAAAGAAAGACTTGACCTTGAAAAATATTGCATCGGTACTCGAATTGATCTTACTCATCTCTGATGAATAACATATATATTTTTTCTATGTACTAGAGTATTCAATGAATTTATATTTAATGTCATGTGTAATCATTTTTTATCAGCTTGGAGAAAAATCTTGAACAAAATAAATATGCCCAAATACTTTAGGTTGAAGGTGAAAGAGTCTCTCTCATTGATATATCATTTAAAATGAGATATGATATGAGAGAACTAAAAGTAATATTTAGTTAATAAGAAATTTAATGATTAATATTATTTCTCCCTAAAACACATAAGCACACCCTATATAGTATGAGTATGAGTATCTTAATCATGTCAATTAAGATATCGATTTTTTCTTTCATTATCTCATTATGTGCGATAGTAATGCCACATGATATATGATAATTTATTATATGTTACTCAAAAAAAAATTGATGAAAAGTATATTTTAAAATATTATTATTTTTTAATATTTTAATATCTTATTCAAATTGAATTTTTATTTTTTCATAAAATTTTATAAAATAAAAATAATTCAATTTCTTTTTTTAAATATTAATAAAAAAATATGTAGAGTAATATAATAAAAAAAGTTACACAATATTTCTCAACTCATCATATGTGGTTATCCTATTCCTATAGCATTCTCAAATATTTGAGTAAATTAAATATGAAATGGTCCCTCTTAGTATTATCACGACATCTCAAACAGTAAAATCTAATATATTTTCCTAATCAACATATTTCAATAAATATTATTGATTTGATACTTGACTTTAAAATATTCAGCTTAATGATAAATGTTTCAGCAAATATATAGATATCTGGAGGGACTTATATGAGTAAAGAAGAATAGATATAATTCACCTTGCTCAACATCTAAGAAAGTCATTGGTTTGTTGATCATGCATATAGATACAAAAATGATTATAATATCTAAATTTTTTTACTTAATAAAATAAATGATAAAAAATAAATTATGATATTATTAGTTATGACATTTTTATGTCATAACTAATAATAAATAATAAAACATGTGTTATAATATCTAATATTCAGTTTATTAATTATGACATTTTTATGATATTATTAGTTATCATAACTAATTATGATAAAAAATAAATTATAATATCTAATTAATTATGATATTATGTAAAATATGTGTTAGAAGAAAAGTTTCAACATTTTTATGTCCCTTAACTTGTACAATGATATTATTAGTTATGACAATATCAGAAAATTTGGAATCTACAAAAAAGTACAAATATTGTAATTATTGGTGTCGGCTCCCAAATCTATGATCTATGAATTTACAATGATTTGGTGAGCAGATAGAACAGGGGCATAGATGTGTATCTGCCTATGCATGTAGTACCTATAGATACGATCATATAGGAACCAAGTTGGATAGGTTGAGTAGTATGTTGTATAGTCTTTGTACCACAAAAAAATTGTCATAACTTAAGGTATAATGTCCAGTACCTTTCTTGAGTATGTTTTAATGTCTTATAGAAATAACATGTTACTGGCAGCTTTCTTCCTCTTGGAGTATCTCTGTCAGAACTCTCGGCTCTCACTGTCTATACATGATGAAGATGTTGTCATGCTATGACTGATAATACCAACTCTATTCGTCTAGTTGTAGCTATAGATCCAAAGTTAATCTCTGATAAATTTCTGACAGAAGCAAAAATATAATCTCACTAAGAATTTTTGATTGCAAAATAATATATCACTCTACCAACACGTGTATAAAGAAGGTTACAAATCTAGTCGATAAATTATCTCAATGTAGTTGGGCTCTCAACAAATATATGGAAGCAATAACTATCTTTCATAGTTATGTTCAAAGTGCAGTCATCTTGTCCTAGTTGGCAAATTTGCATGTCAGTCATTGAGTGATATTATTATATAAATAAAATTTTCCTAAATTTTATTAGTAGTTATGCATCATTTATCATCGACTTATTAGTCTCAATGTGAGATGAATGTTTCAATGTGTGACCAACATAATATTAGGCCAAAAACAAGATTATCACTGACATAGCCTATAAAGAATACGTATATGTCATTAATTTTTATAGGATTATTCTAAGTTATCTCACAATGATTCTAGCAATTTCTTTCTTTTTTAATTTTCATGCATGATAAATCTCTATTATAATATGAAACAAAGATGAACTTGTATAAATTTTCATGGTCTTATGCAAACTTTTTAAAAATAATGGTTCAAATAGAGGTGTCAACCGGGCCGGCCCGGCACGAGGCATGACACGGTTCGCCCGTGTCTGGGCTGGCCCGGCACGGGAAAATCTTGTGCCCGAGTAAGGCACGAGCCGTGCTTGACCCATGCCATGGCAGACTCGGAATGGGTTCGTCCCATATCCCCCTTGCTTCACCCCTCCCGCAAAAAATACCGTAGGTCGGGTCTGATTGGCCCCGACACGTGGTCCCCCTAACCGACCCAATCCCCCCCCCCCCAACAGACAAAAATAAATTAAATTTCAGCTGTTGGATCTCGCCTCCAACGGCTAGGGGGCAGAATCCAACGGCCCTCATGATTCTAGAGGTGTCAAACGGGCAGGCCCGGCCCATTTTATAAGGGCACGATCGTGCTACCGGGCCGGGCACGGCACGGTTACCGTGCCCGGCCCGGCACGACCCGTAGGCACGGCATGCCCTGCCGGGCCCGCTTGGGCCCGGCCTGGCCATACAGGCCTGGGCAGAGGCAGACCCGAGACTGAGAGGCAGGCAGAATTTTTTTTTAAAAAAATTTTATATATTGTAATGCTTAAGTGTACAATATTAAATATAAATATTTTTAAAAACGTTAAAAATAAAAATTAAATAAAAAAACAAAGTTTAGAAATTTTTTTTTTATCAAATTCAAATTAGTTTAACTTTTATTATATTTATTAATTATATATTAAAGTTATTAATTTTTAAAATAAAATTTAAATCGTAAAAAAAATAAATCAATACATTGTGTTAGTAAAAATAAAAATTAAAAAAAAATTAAACAACACAAAAATAAAATTACCAATCATCCATTTGAAATCGATGGTCCGAACAAAACAAGTATAAGTTTCAACACAACGTACAAACAAAGCGTACAAATACAATCAATAAAAAAATATCGAAAACAAAAAACAGCAGATCATCATCAATCGTCAATCGGCATATCATGAGAATCATCAGCCGCAATATCAAGATCAGTATCATATGGATCATCATAATCGGCAATCAACTCCTCCGCCATCGTAGTGGATGTGGATGCGACTGCAGTGTCTGTCTCAGTCCCAGCTCTAGCACGATCATGGATGCTAAACCTCGATTCCTCCTAATCCTTCAAACATGTCAAGGCCTCAATCATATCTGGACGTAATCTCGATCTCCTATCCGAAATCACGTTTACTGCAACAGAAAAAGCAAACTCCGATGCTACGCTCGACATCAGAGGAGTCAGTAGATCCCGTGCCATCCTAGATAGCACGGGAAAGGTGGACTCATATGATTTTCACCACTGTAATAAATCAAGATTCTTAGTATCAGAATGTGATAGGATTGAGCAGTAATCGGTATCTAAGTACCGATACAGCTCGCTCCTATGTGATGGTCCACCCCTATGTTTCCCCCTCGCTAGCTGAATGGAATAATCGTCATCTCCGAACAAGGTATCAATGTCCGTAATCACAATCTCACCACCACCACCACCATACTTAGTATCGTAGTATGTGAATATGTCAGTCAACTTCTCGTGAATGAACCTTTCAGGTGGCTCTTCCAAGTTCATGCACGAGGAAATGAAAGTCAGGGTGTTTTCTACCCCTTCCACCTTAGCCCTAGGGTCCATGCATGTAGCGAGGCAATAAAGAGATGGAACGGTAGACCAGTACTTCAAGTACTTGGTCTTCATCTCTGCAACCATATGGCTAAGCGTCGGGTCAGCTCGATACTTCCTAAACATGCTATTAATGTTATATATGCACCGGAGTGCAATGCAAGTGGTGGACGTATAAACCGACGAACACATGTTCGTCGTGTCATAAAATATCTTCAGGAATTTCATAAATGAAATTCATGAAGCCCAGTCAGTGTCGTCAATAATAAGTTCGTCACTTTTACTATTGACGTAGTCGGATATCACGTGTTCGTATCTAACACATGATTCTAACATCAGGTACGTGTAATTCCAACGATGTATCACATCCGATTGGAATTTCTTCTTCTTTAGATTCGCAGACAAACAGAGAGTACCAAACTCTTGTTGTCTGCTAGGAGTGCGAATATACTTTAGTGCATTGCGTATATTATCTAACGCGGGGGAATACACATTCATACCCGCTTCAACAATCAGGTTAATCACGTGACAGATGCATCTGACATGAAAGATCTATCCTAATGGTGCGTCTCTAATATTCTTAACAAACATATTGATCGCTATTCCATTATTAGAAGCGTTATCGAATGTGACACTAAAAATTTTATTTTGTATTTTATATTCCCTAAAGATTTTCATTATACACTCAAAAATGGCCGGGCCATCATGAGGATTAAAAATCTCAGTGAATCCTAAAATTTTTTTATTGATTCTCCAGTTAGAATCTACATAGTGACTCGTGAGACATGCATAAGAAGAATCATCATGACTTGTCCATATATCGGACGTCACCGACACCACTCCACTATATGTCATAAATTCCCTAATTATTTTTTATTTTTCTAACTTATATATCTTTAGTATGTCATTCCTAGATGTGGACCTAGGAATCCTACAATAGGAAGGCTGAAAATAAGTCTGCATGATGCGCACTACCCTTGGATCTTTCGAAAATCTGATCGGAAGACCCATCAATGTGATGAGTCTGGTCATCCCGTCCCTACCCAACTCGCTGGAGTATATGAAGGGAGTAAACTTTGAGACTGAACTCGATCCAGTCTCAAAAAATATAGTGTTAAGTTGGGTTTGTCTAAGTTCTAAGGGTCCATGTTTTTTTGTGCATAATTCGGCATGCCTCTTAAGGTGCCCAATCCCAAATGAACTCTTGCATGTTAATAGTCTCATACAATATTTATATTATGTCATTTCTTGTTCCCCACCTCTAACATTTTTTTGTGTTATGATTTTAAAATGAGTCCAAACTACATAAGTCCTAGTTTTTTATTTTTTAGAACTTTGGGTTGAGACGACTGGAGAAACCAAAGTTTCAGCAGCCTCAGACCTCTGTGTAATATTTTTATTTTCCAAATTTAAATGTGTCAGGAGTATTTGTCATTTTTTATGATTTTTATTTTTTCCTAATTTTTTTCTAGAGAGAGAAAGTATAAAAAACGTAAAATAAATTACCCGGTAAAAGCAGTGAGGTCGGTCACGTGCACGGTGCACAGCAGCAAGCTCTAATGTTCAAAACTCAAGTCGAGTTTCACGAAAATCCAAGCCGAAAGCAAAATCCCGAGGCCTGAGAGAGATGCACGGTTTATGTGAGAGAAAGAGAAAGTTTTGAGAGGATATATGTTTTTGAAAAACATAAATGTTATATGGAGGGGGGTAGAATTTATAGATTAAAGATATTAATTTTTTATAAAAAAGATATTTTTTTTTATTTTATTGAATTTTTAATAATTATTTAGGGGGCAGAATCACGAGGAACGTTGGATTCTGCCCCCTAGCCTTTGGAGGCGAATCAACGGCTCAGATTAATAATATTTGAATATTTTTTTTCTCGTTGTGAATTGGGATTGGGTCGGGAGTCGGGACCGTAGGTCGGGTCCAATCTGACCCGACCCGCGGTCTTTTTTTCGGGAGGGGCCGGGTCACGCCCACGCGTGGTCGCGTGAAACCGGCACGGGAAGAACCCATGCCGGCGTGCCATGCCACGGGCCGAGCCTTGCCGGGTCAGGCACGACACGACACAGGCCCGGGCACGGTTTTTTAACGTGCCGGGCCGGCCTAGGCACGGCCAAACTGTGCCGTGCCCCGTGTCGTGCCGGGCCGCCCCGGCCCCGTTGACACCTCTGCATGATTCTGCCCCCTAAAAAAATAAAAAAATTCAAAAAAATGACTTTTTATAAAAAAAAAATATTTTCGTTAATCTATAAATTCAATCCCCCCCTCTCTATAACATTTATGTTTTTCATAAATATTTTCTCTCAAATCTCTCATTTTCTCTCTCAAAAATCTTGTTCCTCTCTCTTGGGATTTTGGTATTCGGCTTGGATTTTCGGGAATCTAAACTTGAGTTTTAAATTTTGAGCTTAACTATGGTGTACCATGCACGTGACCGACCTCACTATTTTTATCGGGTAATTTATTTTAAGTTTTTTTTACTCTCTCTAGTTTCTCTCTCTAGACCAAAAATAGAAAATTTTAAAATCAATCTTCTAGTCTCTAAATAACTATTCTGATTAACAAAAATCCTAAAAAATAACAAATACTAATGAAACATATTTAAATTTAGAAAATAAAAATATTACACAGAGGTCTGAGGCTGCTGAAACTTTGGTTTCTTCAGTCGTCTCAACTCAAACTTCTAAAAATCAAAAAAACTAAGAGTATTTCTATAATTTAGACTTATTTTAATATAATAAAATAAAATAAATATTAGGAGTGAGAAAGAAGAAATGACACAGTATAAATATTAGGAGTGAGACTTTTAACATGTACGAATTCGTTTGTGATTGAGCATCTTAAGAAGCATGCCGAATTATGCACTAAAAAACATGGTCCATTAGATCCTAGGCAAACCCAACTTGGCACTGTATTTTTTGAGACTGGATCGAATTCGGTCTCAAAGTTTACTTCTTTCATATACTCCAGCGAGTTGGATAGGGACGGCATGGCCAGACTTATCACATTGATGGATCTTTCAATCAGATTTTCGAAAGATCCAAGAGTAGTACGTATCATGCAGACATATTTTCAGCATGCTTATCGTAGGATTCCTAGGTTCACATCTAGGAATGACATACTAAAAATATATGAGTTAGAAAAATAGAAAATAATTAATGAATTTATGGCATATAGTGGAGTGATGTCCGTGATGTCCGATATCTGGATAAGTCACGATGAATCATCTTATGAATGTCCCACTGGCCACTATGTAGATTCTAACTGGACTATGAATAAAAAAATTTTAGGATTCTCTGAGATTCTTCATCCTCATGATGTGCCGGGCCGGGCCGGCCCGTTTGATACATCTAGGTTCAATACATTTTAAAATATACACACTTAGTGTATTGGTTCCATATTGACACTAGTGTGCCAACCATCATGGAGACTGCCACAATTCATCAAAATTGGGTTTTGGGCCATCATAATGATATCCTCACATGTATGACAGCATCATTATGTGAAAGTTTTTCCAAAATACTCATTGTATATCAGTTTCTATCTCAACAGTATGGTAGCACTACCATCGTCACTACCAATTGCCAGCATGCATGGTGTTCAGCACCACGGGAAGATACATTGTCAATTGTGCAATCCAATGCTGCCACTCACTTGTAGATGAGAGGCTTGGATCAGGTGCGGGTTGGGTTTGGGCGTTCAGCTCTCTGGTGCTCGGGTGTGGTGCGGATAGGTAGTGTGCCCACCGCCCTAGCCGAGCCCCGAGCCAACACGTGACAGGGTAGGGCTGAGCTTACAGTAAGCTCAGCCCGACCCCATCGTGTGGCAGCGTCGACCAGGACCAGTTTTAGTCGGCCCGATGCTGACAGGCTCCAATGTTGGGGTCTGGGTGGGGTGGCCTTGGTGGCTGGGTTTCAATAAAGTTTTATAATAAAACTTTAAAACCCACATGGCGGGGTGGGATTCATCAATAAAAACTGCCATGTGGCAATGTTGTTTCATTAACACGTCAATTTACCGTTACAGGGAAGTAGGGGGTGGGGCCGGGTACCAGTTTCCAGGTAACCTGTAGCCCATCGGGTTACTCCTTGCTGGCCGATGCCTTTGGTCAGCCCGCACAGCACGAACCGTGCCTCGGGTTACCAGGAAACTAACGTCTGACCCACCCGCTTCCCAGTAATGGTAAACTGGTGCCTTGGATTACCGTGCTGTGCTGGAAGCTGCCTCACGCCGTGCCCGGGTCATGCCTCATGCCGTACCCGGGTCATGCCTCATGCTGTGCTCGGGTCGCTATGCCCACTTAACACCTCTACTTGGATACCAGTACCATGTCATGACCAAATTAGGATTTCGATTACATTGATTTTATGGAAAGATGGAGAGAAGGAAAAAAGGAATTTTATTAATTGTAAAAAGTTATTTTCAAAATATAGTATCAATTTTATATATATATATATATATACAGGGAATGGAAGACCAAATATCGACTCTTCCGGTAACAGTGACGTACAAAATAACACTGCTTAGTACATGCTGCTTTATGGTTGGCTACTCCTCTACTTAACCTTGTCAGTGCCTATCATTTTCTTTGTTGTTCACAAACTTGGCCAATTCACATTGTTGACTTTCAGTATTATGCATCCTTCAATTCTTATTCTTGACTTGCAATATTATGTATGTTCAGGTGGGAATGGTGTTCATACGGTGCCGTGGAGGGGCAAGTCACTCTTCTGAAGAGCATGTTTCAGATGATGATGTCTGGGCTGCTGGTTTGACTATCTTGGCATTTCTCAGGACTCTTGTGCAATGAGTAACAACACAAGACAAGTTGGACCTGCACGATGACGTCACGCTTCATGAAGGTGCTGTTTGTAAGTAAAATGTAAGAATAAGCTTTCAGCAACCCGCAAACTATGAATTGGGTGAAGTAAAACAGTGCTACAACAATGTTCTTTTTACAAGAGAGTTACCTAATAATTCGGGAACATGGAACTTACCAAGTCTTTAGGTCAGTGTGAGGCGAGTGAGATAATTCTCCATAGTTTCTAGTCTCATTTTACTTACAAATGAGACTAGAAACTGTCTTCAAATGTGTATTCTACTAAATTGAAACAAGAAATTTATGTTGATTTATCATCGCAAGATTTGAAACACTTATTTTCAAAAACTGTGCATAGTTATGAATTCAACTTGTTTCATATTTGACTCCAAAATTGGACCTCGACGTCAGGGCATAGAGTCACAATTCAGCAACTATAAGAGACATAAATCTATTATCCTCAATGCAATAGGATAGGAGAACACAATTGAAACAAGTTATTATATCATTATGCTTCAATTCTATTTAGACTTTAGAAAGGACAAGCTCTTTTCTAGTTCAGTTTGAATGAACGTGACCCACAAACATTTCTCGCTCATTTTGAAATAATCAGAAATAATTATGGTTCATTTTGAATGAACTAGAAAACTTTTCTGGGTCATCGAGAAACCAGAAACTTTTTCTGCTTCATTTTGAATGAACCATTATGGTTCATCGAGGTACCAGAAACGAGTATGGTCCGTTTTAAATGACCAAGAGCTTCTCTTGTTCATCAAACAAATAGAAACTTTTTGTTTCATGCTGATGGAACCAGATGTCTTTATGGTTCATGATTCTATAGGATCATGAAGATATGTTTACTATCCAAACATTTGTCATTTGCTATCATAAGCATATTCATTCCGCATAACAATAAACATGGTCATCTTAGGTGGCACACCCGATTAGTAGATTAATTGGTTGGGAAGAACCAATCAAAAAATTGTAAGATTGAGATGCAAACATGTGTTCATAATCACATTACCTAAAACATTTAACCTTGGGGTTAGACAATATTGGATAGTAAACCACTGGGAAGACATTTCTCCACTCCACTTCCACATGTCACTGCCCAAGTTGGTTGAGCAGTAAACATATCTCCATTATCAGATAGTATTAAAGGGTAGTAAACCTAAACTGAGCAACTAAGTGTAACTTCTAAAATGTGAAAATATAACTTAATAATATCCTCACAAATGGGAAACATTTGTGTTCCGCCATGAATTCCTAGATTTTTATCATCGTAGTTGGGAAGAAACGTGACAACGGTTAGAGGGGTTGCATTATTAGATTATTTTTTTCGGCCATTTTTTTTCTAGAATTGGAGATCAGAAATTCCCACAATTGAAACCCGACAACCTCCGAGAATGGGATTTGGGAACCATGGCAATGATTATACCTGGAAAATAGCAAGGCATTTTTGTCTCCAACTTTTCATTGTTTCCACTAATTATGCAAGTATTATTTTCTTACCACTAATTATTTATTATCTTTACACCTTAAAACAAAATTCTTTATTTTTCTAAAGGCCTTTTTTTTTTAATGTTTTCCAAATCTTCATTATCCTCCTGTATTTCTATTTTGTAAAATTGCATGTTTCACCATGGATTATTATTTATGATTACCAATTTGTGCTCCATGATACTCATTTTTCAGACTTGAGAAATCCTTTATTTTAGGCAGATAGATGGTGTGAAAATAGAAATACATAATTGGTGCTCCATGATATATATTTGATGGAATAGAGGAAAAATTAATTAATGAGAGGAAAATAGATGGTGTGAAATTAGAGTATAATTGGTGACAATATTTGAAAAATTGTATCAAATGATATAAAATAATTAAAATGCTCAAAATAACCTTCAAGGAAATTGTATATTTCAGTATATGTACACCAAAATAGAAATATGTACATTTCGAAGCCTTTTTTTTTTGGGCAGATCTGTGTTTTGATGTATCAAACATAAAATAATAAAAAATAATAAAAAATAATAAAAAATAATAATTTTATTTTAAATTAAAAAAATATGCACCAAAAATTAAAATAATTCTATTTTAGTGCACTCAAAATCTAATTCTCAATTCTCAACTAACGCATCAGTGATATAAAAAATAAAATTTAATAAAAAATTAATAAAAATTATGTTATTTTCTTATTTTAATTATTGGTGCATCTTTTTTTTATTTTTTTTAATGATCTTTTTTTTAATTATTTTGTATTTGGTGTACTATGACACAAATCTTCATTATTTTTATGTTTTGATACACCAAGAACAAAAGTATTTGAGTTAGTATAATCAAATATATAATTACCATTGAACTCTAACCTTGTGATGTCATCGTGTCATGTAAGAAAAAAAAAGAACTAATAATCAAAATTTTTTTAATAAAAATGCATACATATCAATATTATCCTTTCTTCCTTTGTGCATGATCATTATCGATTGGTTATATATAACTAATATAGTTATATATATATTTTGTGTAGTAGTAATTGATTGATAGTTGGTTGATCAAACTATCTATACAATTCTCGTGGGATTGATATTTAGATAAAAAATTTATTTTACTACTTGCATGACTCATATATTTGTAATGTTGGTTGGTTGAGAGATCATCGCCCAATAAAACTTTGGGATTTAGTCTAATCTTAGAAAATTATTAAATATTACAACTATGATAATAAATGATACTTTAAAAGAGATTGTTCATACAAGAAGAAGAATAAATACATTAAACCATCAAATTCTCAAGGGAATGCAGCAAGTATTATGGATGATGGGAGATAACAACATTCTATATAGTAAGGTGATAATTATAGTTAAAAGTGGAAAGTAATTTGTTATTGTGCAGTTTAGACTTGGAAAAATCATGACACATAACATCTCAAAAAGAATTATTTCACAAATATAAATTTATCTCAAAAAGAATTATTTCACAAATATAAATTTATCTCAAAAAGTTCAATGCACATGGTTAATGATTAATCTCTAAAGATTATTAGTATTAGTACAATTAAAATAAAAATATCTGATTGTATTACTCACATCATTCAGAAGGTTTGATAAATAAAGGACTTGAAGAAAAAAGTATTACTTTGGGACAAATAGATAGTCATGTATCAAAGACTCATATTGAGAATGAGATGATGAAGATTGGGGTATGCTTGTAGTTATGAAGGCATAATGAATTGTGATAAATTTATTCATGCATGAAGGAAAAATAGTATAGGAATTTAGTATGTGATTGTGGATTGTGGATTATATATCGTTTATTATCGTTTTTTGTTTTTCTCTTTTTCTAAATCTCTAAAATCAAAATCATGGAAGCGAAATTGCCTAAAAATTGGTATCAGAGCGAGTTTCAAAAATTTTTCGAGCAATTACGCCATCAGATTTTGTGATTTTTTATGTAAATTGATATTCTATTGAAATGGCTGGAACCCTAAACACCACAATTGAGAAGTTTAGCTGCAGAAACGAATTTAGTATGTGGCAGATTACAATGCAGGTGCATTTGAAGAATTTCGATATCTGGAATCCTCTTGTTCAAGGTTTCAATCCAAACACTGTCGCTGCTCTTGGAATAATAGAGAGAGGCTTGGAGACATGAAGAGAAAGTATACTCCACCATTCTATTAAGCTTGTCTGATGAAGTCATAGCTAAGGTAGTAGATGAAGAATCTGCGGTAGGACTGTTGCTCAAACTTGAGTCATTGTATATAACTAAATCACTAATGAACAAGCTTCTATTGAAGAGGAGGCTGTTCATATTAAGGATGCAAGAGGGAACTTCTTTAAAGAAACATCTGGATAATTTAAACAGCATCCTCATAGACCTTAAACGTGTGGATGCTAAGGTGAAATATGAGGATACTGCACTTCTTCTCTTAGTCTCTCTTCCAGCTTCCTATGAAAATTTTGTTGAATCTCTCATAGTGAGGAAGGTGGAAATCACTTTGGAGGATGTTCGATCTGCCCTACACTCCAGAGAGATGAGACAGAAGACTGCTATTGAAAGAACAGAGCAAGACTCTACTGGATTGGTGGTGACAAATAATAGGCCAAAACCTATTCCATTCAAGAAGAAGGGAAACAAGCTCTAGAAGAGATCAAATGAGAGTGATGCTTGTCACTACTACAAAATAGAAAGGGCATTTGAAAACTGAATGCCCGGAGAAGAAAGTAAGGATGGAACAGCAAGGTCAGCCTAATCCCCCACATGCTGCTGTCATGACCTTTGATGACCTGGATGATAGAGAAGATTTTGTACTGGTAACCTCAACAATGATCGTAAGATCATATTCTTGGATCTTGGATATAGGGGCCTCCTTCCATATAAGCACTCACTTGGAGTATTTCAATAAATTTGACATGAAGGAAGTTGGCCATGCTATGGTGGAGAACAGCCAACCATGTAAGGTGGTTGGAATTGGCATAGTGAGACTAAGAACATATGATGGTCGAATAGTCTCCCTCTCAAATGTAAAGTATGTTCCTGAAATAACAATGAATCACATTTCTCTTGGTGTTCTGAATGATCATAGATGCGCATTCAGTGGTGGTGAGAGAACATTGAATGTTCACCAAGGAGATGATGTCATAATGAAGGGGTACAAGAGTGAAACGCTATATACATTGATAGGTTCCACGGTGATAGGGGCTATTACTATCACATCTAAAGAGTCAACATTTGAAGATGAAGTTGACCTTACCAAACTGTGGCACATACGGCTCGCACATATGGGAGAGAAAGATATGAAAATTCTTTCTGATCTTAATCTTCTTGTTGGTCATATAGTTAGTAAATTAAATTTCTGTGATCATTATGTTTTTGGTAAGAAACATAAAACTAAGTTTGGTAATGCTATACACTATACAAACAGGATTCTAGACTATATCCATGCTGACTATTGGGATCTTTCTAGAATCACATCTCTTGGGGGTGCTCGATTTTATTTATGTTTAGTTGATGATTTCTTTAGGATGTCATGGGTATTCATGACAAAATATTAATATAAGACTTTTATAAAGTTTAAGCAGTGGGTTAGCTTAGTAGAAAATCAAACACAAAAGAAAGTTAAACTGTTACGAACAGATAATGGTCTAAAATTTTATTTATCTGAATTTGAGGAATTCTGTAAGGACAAAGGTATAGCCAAACACAAAACTATTAGGGACACTCCTCAGCAGAATGGCATTATTGAAAGAATAAATTAAACTCTTCTGGAGATAACTAGATGTATGCTCTCTCAATCAGACTTAGGCAATGAGTTTTGGGCTGAAGCTGTTAATACAACATGCTATCGGATAAACAGATCGCCACATAGTTGAATTAATTTTTAATTTCCATTTGAGGTGTGGACTGGTAAACCTGTAGATTATTCCAATTTGGAAGTATTCGGGTGCGTTGCCAACTATCATGTAAATGATAGTAAGTCCGAACCACGAGCAAGAAAAGGAATATTTGTAGGATATGGTTATGGAGTCAAATGATTCCATATATGGTCACCATCTAAATAGAAAGTGACTCTCTAGGAGTGTCACCTTTGATGAAAGTGTCATCTTAAGAGAAGTATATTGTCATATCCAGTTACCTGATGTCCCTCAAGCTGAATTTAAGGTTGAGCTAAAATCTAAATCTATAGCTCCAAGAAAGATGCTTGTTGTCTCTAGAAAAATAATAGCTAATCATGAAAATGATTCTGAGTCTATTACTGAACCTGATCTTGAACTTGCACCTGAAGAATCTATTCCCTACTACATTGTAAGGGATAGACAAAGGAGGGTAAATGTAGGTCCTCCTTTGAGATTCAGCTTTGATGAATTTATAGGGTTTGCCCTACAAGTTGCCGAATAGATTGATATTCCTGAACCATCCTTCAAAAATACTGTTAGATGTCCTGAATTTGAGTCATGGTTAGTTGCCATGGATGAAGAGATTGAATCTCTTCATAAGAATGGTACATGGCTATTGTACCTAAATTTAAGGAAGAAAAATAATTTCTTGCAAATAGATTTTCAAGAAGATAAATGATGTCTCTATAGTTGGTTGTGCAAAGTTTATGACATGTCTAGTTACAATAGGATTCAATCAGAAAGAAGGTGTTGATTATAATGAGATATTCTCTTCTATAGTTAGACATACCTTAATCAGGGTACTTCTAGCATTAGTGACACATCAGGACCTTGAACTCAAGCAACTAGATGTTAAAACTACTTTTCTTCATGGGGATCTGGATGAAGAATTTACATGAGCCAGCTTGAGGGTTTTGAGGTATCATGTAAGGAAACCCATGTGTCAAGCTTCTAAAGTCCCTTTTATGGACTTAAGCAAACTCTCCATCAGTGGTACAAGATATTTGACTATTTCATGACTAGTCATGAATACAGTATGTGTGACCACGACTGTTATGTCTATTTCAAAAGGTACAAGGATAAGTCATATATCTTTTTGCTATTGTATGTAGATGAAATGCTTATTTTTGCCGGAAATAAATTCGACATTCAGGAACTAAAAGTTCTCCTCAATTCTGAATTTGATATGAAAGATCTTGGAGGAGCAAAGCAAATTTTGGGTATAGAAATATTCAGAGATAGAATTAAAAGAAAATTATTTCTTTCATAGAAATAATATATTCAAAAAATTCTATCTAGATTTGGAATGGCTTCTTGTAAGTCTCTGTCCACACCATTTACTTCTAACCTTCATCTAACATTAGAATATTTTTCCCAATATGAATATAATAAGGAACAAATGTCTAAGATTCATTATTCTAATGTTATCAGGAGTCTCATGTATCATATGGTGTGCACCTGACCTGATATTGCTCATGTAGTAACTACAGTTAGTAGATTTATGATAAACCCTATTCAAGAGCAATGGAAAGCTATTAAGAGGATGCTTAGGTACCTCAAGGGGACTTTTGATGTTGATATGATATTTGGTAATGAATCTGAAATCATGCTAGTAAGATATTCTAATTTTGACAATGCATAAGATGTTGGCAGTGGACGGTCTATGACTGGTTATGTCTTCACTGGATACAATTTTGTAGTTAGCTGGAAAGCTACGTTGCAATCTTCTCTTATTTTATCTTCTACTAAAGTAAAGTATATGGCTCTAACTAAAGCTGCGAATGAAGGGATATGGTTGAAAGATTTTCTCAAGGACCTTGATCTTTTTGAAGATGTTGCAATAATTTTATGTGACAACCTCAGTGCTATCTATTTAGAAAAAGACCAAGTGCACCTATGAGAGGACAAAGCACATTGATGTGCGATATCATTTTTTTCGATCTGAGAAGAGGGAACAAGTAAAGAAGTTTTGAACTTCTAATAATCCAGCTAACATGTTTACCAAACATGTTACTCTCAATATGTTACTATGAGGGGACAAAACACGTTGTCTTAACTTACTAAACATATCAAATTAGCTATAGTCTTATTTGGACTAACTATTTATAAAGAGTATCTCTCTATCTGTATGCAAAATAAATTAAGGTGGAGATTATTGTATATAATTTGTTTTTGATAAATCTGTTTGGTATAATCATAATATTTTCTGGTTCAATATTTTGTTAGTGCAAGAAATAAGATATTGAAAAATTGTGAATGCATCAATAGCACAATAACGGGGGTCCCACTGCTCCTTCAAAGGGCCGAAGAAATTTTTGAAGCAGAACCTGATCCATCCGAGTAATCCGACCTGCTTCATCATTAATATAAATTGTTTTTTATTTCAATTTTTCATGTTGCTGTAATTTTGTTGCAAAATTATTCATCTCTCTCTATTTTTTTATCTCCTCTCTGTGCGAATTTCTTCATGATTGTTGCTGCTTACAAAACTAAGTGGAATTGCCTAACACATATATTCATCATGTTATAAAAAAATTTTAAATTTTCATAAAAGAAATTTTTGTAAATATATAAAAATACTCAATAATAAGTTTATAATTCTTACTATTGACAAAAAAAAAAACTCTTACTATTGACATAGTTAGATATCACATGTATGTTTTTAACACATGACTCTAATATCAAGTGTAATTTTAATGGTGTCTCACTTCCATTTGAATTTTCTTTAGGTCCACTGATAAAAAAATATGACTAAACTTCTGTTATATGCTAGGCAACTTAAGATATTTTAGTAAATTTCTTTTTTTTTATGTAGAAAAAATAACTTTAATTTCTTTCTATGCTATCGAGTTACTTATATGACAAATATACATACTATGAAAAATTTTATCTAATGAATCATCTCTAATGATTTTAACAAAAATTAGAGGTATAAAGTGGGCCGGGTAGCTCGGGCATAATATGAGGCATGACCCAACTGAATCATGCTTGACCCGGCATGACACAGTCTAGAACCATGCCTAGACTTGTGTCATGCTAGCCCGAGGCATGTCTCATGTCATATAAATACCAGAGGCTATCATGCCTTATGCCAGGCTAGGCATGACCTGCATGCCTGACCCATTGGCATGGTCTACCAACATGGTAACTATGACCTGGGACTAAGGACTAGGAAGCATGTGTAGTCCACTTGGCCTGGCCCACCTTGCCCTAACTTAATTTTTTTAATTGATATTTAAATTATTTAAATAAATATGCCATGTACACGTTGTGGAGTTTTTAATAAAACTCGACCACATGTACGTAGTGGATCATTCGAGTGTAGTGGGATCTTTGAAGCTAAATCAAATTCAAATTCTTTAACATCATTCATATACCATAATAAATTAGGGAGTGGAGAGATGACCAAATTGATTACCATTATGAGTCTTTTGATTATATTTTTGAAAGATCATAGGGGTTGTTAGTATTATGGAGACCTACATTCAGCCTACTTATCATAGGATTCCTAGGTCCACATATAAGAATCATATAATTAAATATTATAAATCAGAAAAATAAATAATAATTAATGAATTTAGATAATAGGGCGGAGTGGTGTTCATGATGTCTAATATATAGACTAGTCACGATGATGCATCATTTACATATCTCACTGCTTATTATATTGATTCTATATGAAAACTTTGAATAAAAGATTAGGATTTTTTGATATTTTCCATCCTCAAGATGGTCCTG
The DNA here is from genome assembly GCA_029783825.1 of Sapria himalayana. Lineage (NCBI taxonomy): Eukaryota > Viridiplantae > Streptophyta > Magnoliopsida > Malpighiales > Rafflesiaceae > Sapria > Sapria himalayana. The sequence goes on along the minus strand of JAREIK010001381.1, from coordinate 37,537 downwards.
CTATATATGAGTGGATTACGAAAATCTCTAGAGATTGTCATATACTGAATAAAATATATAGTATCATAATTGATACTATAACTAACAACAAATTAGCTATTAAAATATTTATTAAGACCATTAGAGACAAATCATTATGTGAGATTTTTCATATTAGTTACATTTGTAATTTTATTAACCCGGTAGCATAAGTGGAGATAAATTTTGTTTCCCACACATTAGAAAAAATAAGAAACTCACTAAAATATCTTCGGACACTTAGCAGGCAACATGAGTTTGATAGTTTCTATTTGTCTGTGGGTCTAAAGAAGAAAAAATTTCAAATTGATGTGAGATGCCATTAAAAGTATACGTACCTGATCTTGAAGTCATGCATTGAATATAAACACATGATATATGATTATGTCAATAATAAAAATAACAAACTTATTATTGATAACACTAGCTGGGATACAAGAATTTCTGTTATGAAAAATTTAAAGAATTTTTATGACATGACAAACATGTGTTCATTTGTGTATACTCTCACTGCTTGCATTGCACTCAGGTGCATATGTAATATTAGTAGCATGTTTAGAAAATTTAGAAATAACTTTATATTTAGTTTCATATCTATTGAGATAGAAACCAAATACTTAAAGTATTGTACCATAATTCGATATCTTTATTGCCTAGCTACATGCATGGATCCTAGGGTTAAGATAGAAGGGGTTAAGAATATTTTGACATACATATTCACATGCATAAATCAGGAACACCAACCTGAAAGGTTTATTCATGAAAAATTGACTAATTTATTTATATACTACAATCCTAAGTATGGTAGTAGTTATAGTTTGACTCTAAGTATAGACATAGATACCATTTTCAAAGATGACTTCTCCATTCAATTAGAGAGGAGGAAATGATATAGTAGTCCATCAAAAGAGGAGCAAGCTATCTTGCTACTTAGATATTAATTACTACTCTATCATATCACATAATAATAATAATAATAAGAACTTTGATATTTTACTATTGTAGAAATCATATGAGTTCATCTATCCCGTGTTATTTATGATGACATGGGGTCTACTGATTCCTCTAGTTTTGAGCATAATATCGGTGTCTACTTTTTTTATTATAATCAATGTTATTTTTGATAAGAGATCGAGACTATAACTAGATATCATTAAGGTATTTACATTTATGAAGGATTGAAAAGATTTAAGGTTGAGTGTCCAGAATAGAGCTAGAATGAGAGCACATGAGTTGTTTTCATATGATAACTAGTGAGACTTGGAGGATGTTGAGGCCACATCTAGTGATACCATTAGATGCTTACATGATGATGATGATTTCCATATAGACACTGATTGAAAGTGGGATTGATGACTACATTTTTGTATTTGGATGATTGATATTTTTTGTAGTTTTTTTTATTATTGTTATTTTTATTTATCTTTTTTTTTTATTTAGATAATGGATTTTCTTTTCATTTCATATGAATGTAATATGTGCTTCTATTTTTTTCATGTTATTGCAATGTGATCTGCATACTTAAAGTGAAAAACTGACATGATCTAACTCCTAGCACATGACCTAGCTCTCAGCACAAACCATCATGACCTAGTATGGCCTAGCAAGACCTAGCATGATTTTGCCCAGACACATGCCAAGCTGGGTATAATACAAGTCATGTCGTGTTGGGCATAGCACGATGGCCCAACTTGACCATTTAAAAATAGGCCACTAATATGACATAGCTCATTTGATACATCTAGCATAGTATCAAAGTCTTTTTTTTATGATTCTGAATATTATTTCAAATAAGAGATCAAAATTAAAATCCACCATGATGAACATGGACACGAATGTGCCTGGTGGCTGCCAAGGCTAGCCACATGATGGGTTTCATTTAAAAATCCTACTGTGTACATCTTGGTGGTTTTTTTAAAATATTGTCATTATGATTTTTTTAATTGGTATTGGGTAGAACAGACATAGGCCAAGTGGACCGTGCCTGCTTCCTGGTTATGAATTCTAGGTCATAGATCAGGTTGAACATGCTAGTAGATCATTTCAGTGGGCCAGTCATACGGGTTGTACCTAGCACATCATGAAGCATGGTAGCCACTGGTCCAATTCAGGTCCAGGCATAATTCTGGATCATGTTGTGATAGGCTAGGCACAACTCAGTCTGGTCATGCCTCATGTTGTGCCTTGCCCACCCAACCCACTTGACATCTCTTTGCTATGCTAGGCATCAGAAGAGTCAGTAAATCATGTATTATCCTAGATAACATAAGATATGTGGATTTATATTAACTCAATATTTAAATTTTTATTTTCATAATATGATAGGATATAGTAGTAATTAATATCTAAGTAGCAAGATAGGTCACTCTTATTCGATAAACTATCTAGTTGTTCATCCCTAGTTAATTGAGTGACATATTCATTATGTCTAAATATGATGTCCATGTTCATATTCGGAGGCTCACTAAAGTTATCATATCTAGTATTATAATATTTAAATATATTATCTGATTATTTATATATCTTATCATATAGTTTTTTTACTTGATTCATACTGGTTGATATGTATTTTAAATACAAATATAGGTATTATATATGTATTTAAAATACATTTCTACCCCTTTCACTTTAGTTCTAGGATTTATATAAGCAATCAAGTAATAAATAGATCGGATGAATGATTAATATTTTAATTACATAGTTTCCATCTTAATAACCATGAATCTACAATTAGAGTGTATTTCGATAATTACAAAACATACTACTATTATTGCTTATGCATCTATATGTAATGCATGTGGTGAGAGCATACATAGATGAACACAGATTTTTCATATCATAAAAATTAATTTTAAAAATAAAAATAATATCTCATAGTCAAAATTATTAATAATAAGTTTATCATATTTACTATTGATATAGTTGGATATCATGTATTAATAGTCAACACTTAAATCTAACATAAGGTATATATAATTCTATCGGTGTATGATATTTGTTTGAAAATATTTTTTTAAGGCCCATCGACGAATATTTAGTGTAAAATTTTGTTGTTTACAAGGTATTCTAAGGTATTTTAGTGACTTTTTTATATATTTTAATGCATGAAAAAATTGTTTTTATTCTTATCTTCATTATTAGAATAATTATTCTCCCCATACTTTTAACATGAAAAATATTAGCTAATGGCTTATCTTTAATGATTCTTATAAATATATTAATCAATACATCATTATTTGAAGTATTATTGAATATAATATACTCAAATATGACGGGGCCATCATGGGTATGAATGATCTCCATGAACTTCAATTGTTTTATTTGTTTTCCACTAAGAAGTGACTAGTGGATTGTAAAAAATGGTGGGTGCCACTGACCTCAATCTCCAAGCAACCCCCATGTGTTAACCAGTTTCCTAGTCCTCATAGGGCATATTCATATTGTTTACGTTGCCCTTAGATCACATGGTTTTATATGTGGCATGGATCATGACTTACTCTCATGTCTCCCATGTCGCTTTTCTATAATTTTAACTCAAGACATCTAGTCTATATATGTGGATTTTCTAGCTAGATAATTTACATATATAGACTGAATCATTAATTCATATCTCATAGTCTAAATCATTAATATTAAGTTTGTCATTTTTACTTTTGACATAATTGGATATCATATTTTGATAGCCAACACATGAATATAACATTAGGTATATATAATTCTATTGGTGTATGTTATTTGTTTGAAAATTTTTCTTTTTTAGACCCATCGGCAGATATATAGTGTACAATTTTGTTGTTTGTTGAGTATTTTAAAGTATTTAGTAAAGTTTTTTATAATTTTTAATGTGTATGAAATTATTTTTATTCTCATTTGTATAATTAGATTAATAATGCTACCCATACATTTAACATGAAAAATATCAGCTAAGGGCTCATCTTTAATGATTCTTACAAATATATTAATTGATACATCATTTTTGAAGTATAATTGAATATATAATATTCATATATAATGGGGTCATCATTAGTATGAAGCATCTTAGGAAATTCAATTGTTTTATTTATTTTCCACTTATATTGACAAAGTGGATTGTAACAAATGGTGGGCCACACTGACCTTAATACCTAAGCAACCCCTGAGTTTAACCGGTTTCCCAGCACTCACCTAGCTCATATTGTCCGCTTTGCCCTTAGAGCACATGGTTTTATATATGATGACTTACTCTTATTTCTCTCATTTCACATCCATATAATTTTAACTTGAAACATCTAGTCTATATAGTTCCAAATTCTAGCACCTGAGTATCAGTTGACCTACTTGTCTCAATTATTAGCAATTGGCTAATAATTGGGGGCCAGTCGATGACTGAGGTAAATTGGGCCAACCATTTATTACATATGAACATATTTATATGTAACAAATGGTGTGGGCTCCACTAACCTCGAGTTCTAGGTAGCTCCCGAGTGTTAAATAGTTGTCTATCTTCATTGGGCATATTAATATTGTCTACTTTATCCATCATGGCACATAGTTTTACACATGGATCAAGATTTATTCTTATGCCACTCATGTCACATCCTTAGGACTTAACCCCAAGTCTTTTCATTCTCACAATAGAATATCAGGTGAGCTAGGTAGGTCAGGTAATATTTTGTTGTGTGATTGAAAGGACTCAAGTTCAAGTCATAGGGATAAGACATGAGACTTGGGAGACATGGGAATACGTCTTAACCCATATGTAAAATCATGTGCCATTACGAGCAAAGTGGATAACATGAGTATACTTAGTAGGGGTCAGGTAACTAGTTAACACTTGGGGGTTATCGAGGATGGAGGTAAATGGGCCTGTCAATTTGTTACACATGTTTTACACTATTAACTTTAAGTTTATTATATTATAATACATAAATGTAAATAGTTTTTTTTAATAAAATATTATAGTAATGATATATAATATAAATAATTTTGTTTTAAAAAAATTTACTATAAGTTTCACTAACAAAAAAAATATATATATTACAATACATAAATGTTTGAAATTATAAATAAAAAAAATTTTGAATAACAAAATTAGTTTGTAAAGTTAGAATCATCAAATCTTTTCATCTTAGTAATGATATTGTCATTTTTGTGTGCCTATGTCATCATCCAATTTCAGCCATTTCATTTTATCTTAAACCTATCATTGAATTTTTCTAATCTTATAATTAGGAAATTGCTTAAATGATACTTGATGGTAAAAATACTTTTCATATTTGAAATCATATTCATAAGTATTATAAAAAAATAGTCTCTAATATTATGCTAGACACCGGATTTGTTAGTAGATTCTGTGTCATTTTAAATAATATAAGAAATATGGATTCGTATAATTTGTAACAACTTAATATATCAAAATTCTTAATATTACAATGAGATGTGATGAAGTAGCAATTAGTATCTAAGCATCTCTACAGTTTGCTAATATTTGGGGAATCTTATCATCATTTATCTCTAGTTAATTGAATTAAAAAGTCATATTCTTTGAATATGTTATCCATATCATTACTCAAAGGCTCACCAAAATTTTTATACTTATTATCGTAATATTTAAATAAATTATCTAATTATTCTTAAATTTTATCTTCATGATCTCGTGGTTGGTTCATATAGGTAGATATATGTATTTTATAGTATTTTTTGTCCATTTCACCTTGACCAGAAGATTTATACCAATAGACAAGCTATGAAGAGATGAATAAGATAACTAATATTCTAAATATATTATTTTCACATCTATGACCATGAGACCAATATATATGGTATGCGTATACATAGATGAATACATATTCATTGTATCATTAAAGATCACAAAGAATTTTATAATTTATGAAATTCTTATCTATTAGTCTGATTGGTCAATTATTAATTCTATATTTTTATTCTTAACATATCCAGATATTATATTAGTAGCCAACACATGATTCTAATATGAGGTATGTATAATTTCAATGATATTTGATGTTTATTTGAAATTTTTTTTGAGGCTCATTAACTTACATAGTGTCAAACTCTTGTAGTATGCAACATGTCTTAAGCTATTTTAATATATTTTCGATATGGTATAATGCTTGGAAAATTATTATAATATCTAGTTGTACTATTTTATTAAAATATGTGACACATACATCTAATTCTAATATGAAAATTCTCACATAATTTTCCGTTTCTAATAATTTGCATAGACATATTAATTATTACAATATTATTTAAAGTATTATTAAATGTTATGCTAGAAATTTTATTTTAAATCTTGTGTTCCTTATAGATTTTTGATAAACACTCAAAAATAATAGGAATATTATGAGGATATGTGACATTACTGAATCATAATATATTTTTTATTTAGTTACTACTTAGAATCGATAAAGTTGGTGATCATGGATGAAAATGCATTGATTTTGTGATTATTACAAATATCAAATGTCATAAAGATTACTCTTTTTGTATCATAAGTTGATGAATTATTAATTATTTTTTAATTTATAATTTTTTATTATATCTTTATTATTAGTCGAGTTAGAAATCTTACAATAAATGGGTTGAATGTATTTATCCATAAGATAAGATCTTCATTTATCATCTTGCATACTTTGATAGTAAATGAAGGGGATCATTAAAGTTGATACAACTTCAAAGACTATATCGCTAAATTGGATTTGCATGAGATCCAATACACTTAGAGGTGTCAAATGGGCCTTGCTGGGTTTCCATGACCCATTTTTTGGTGGCCTAGTACCAAAAACTTATTGAGTCCAATAAGTATATGAGTCATACAAGTAATAAAATAAGTATAAATACAAATATTAATTTCACAAGGATTGAGTTGGTAGTTCGAGCAATCAATAATATATTAACTACTGCGTGAACTGAGTCAATAAACTTGAGCTTTCAACAGGATACTTAAACTCTAGCATTGGCTCACTTTCATATGTATGAAGAAAGTTTTTAACTATTTGGTTAATATTGTGTTTGATTATTGAATGAAAGATATATTAGTGTGAAAATGTCAAGTGTTCTTTTGTCATATAAGGCAGGTGTCATTCTTAGTTGTAAACTACCAAGGATGTTGCCTTCATAGTTGTCTCCTTGGTAGTTCACTAATGAAGTAATACATGTTATGTTTATAAGTCATCTACATATCTACTCCATTTATTTTAAATTGTAAACTACCCTTAATGATTTTTTTGAATATACATTTCTGTTCTCTAGCCTATAATGTTTTAAAGATACAATACAATATGATAATAAAAATATTTGTTCTTTTGGCTTTGTATATACTACACTCATGATAATTAATATATGTCTTCTTATGAATCTCATTTATAAAAATCATACAAGAGAATTTGACTCATAGAGATATCACCACCATATGGGTCACCTCCTATTACATGTATATTGTAACTTACCTATTATCATCTATCACAAATAACATATTACTCCAACATTATGGTAAAACTATTATGTTAGATATTCTATTTAACTCACATACATCTTGAGATTGGTTCTTCTTATGAAATTGTAGGTGAAATGAAAATAGAAGCTAAAATAAGCAAAATTGGGGGAAACTAAAAAAAAAACTAATACCCGAATATTCTATAAAAACAAAAACTGCTAGTGGTAATCAAATTGAGAAAGAATGAGATATGTATATAGCATTTGAAGGAGAAGAACAATGAAATTATTACCTGGTAAAGAAGATGAGATAGATTTCAAGGTTACTCCCTCGCGTTTTGGCTCTCCGTCATTTGAGAGAAATTTTTTTAGCATTTTTTTTTATATGAAACCTTATATATATACTAAACTGTTATAAAATAAAATACAAAAAATTAACACTAAAATAAATTTATAAAAAAAAATAATTTAAATAAAATAATAGAAATATATTTTTATTTATCCAATAATGATATTATTTAATAAATAAATAAAATAATATTATATAATAATAAAGTATTCACACACACGCACACGCACACATATATATTATATAGTTATAAATTTATAAATATTCAATTTATTTATTATTAATATAATATGAAATAATTATAAAAGCATATAATTTGAATCTTTTAATCATTATAAATTGTAATGTTTGAAGTATTTATTAAATAATCACACTGATATATTAATTTTTTAAATAATCAAAATTTTTTTTGATATAATTAAAACATCAATATACGAATCTTAAAATGACAACTTTTTTTCTTTTAAATTTTATGAAAAATTAAAAATTTTTACTTATAATTCAAAAATTTCTAATCTGTCATTATTTTTTAAAAAATTTCTATAATTATAAAATTATTATTTTACACTTTTATTTTATAAATATCTACATGTTTATTCGTGTATTCAAATATTTTTTATAATTTTTTTAATCAAACAATTGTTTATTGTAGTTTTTTATTAGTGGTAATTTTTATTTATTTTTATTTATTTTTATTTATTAATTAAAATATTTTATAAATATTATAATTATATAATAAATTATATAATGTTTTGTAATACAAATATTTAAATATCATAAATAAATATTTCGGATAAAATTAGGTATAATATTTTAATTAAATTATTATTAAAAAATATTTATTTTAGTCATATTTAATATAAATTTTTATTTGTATTTATATATTTATTAATTTTTTTTATAATATCATATTTTAATTATATGAGAAGATTATGTCATTCAAGGATAGCTCATCTATATACCATAACATACCTTTAATATAGAAACTATTATAAAATATTAAAATAAATAATGCTTTAAAAAATATCATTAAAGATTAGTGATGGAAATTAAACTAATCCAAATAGCGAGGGAAAATCCCTAGCTAAATGCATATATTTTGATAAAATAAATATTTAAAGAATTATCGATTCTAATTGTATAAAAATTAATAAAAAATAAATTCAGATAATTATTTAGTAATAGATTTAAATTAAATATGAAAATTCCGTCGCTAAATCCGTCACTAATAATTAGCTAGGAAAATTCTATCGCTAAATTTGTCACTAAATCAAGTATTTAATTAGGAAGAAAAAATTCGTCGCTAAATCAAGGATTAATTAGCAAGGGAAAATCTGTCACTAAATTCGTCGCTAAATCAAAGATTTAATTAGCAAGGGAAAATCAATTGCTAAATCCATCGCTAAATCAAAAATATAATAAACAAGGGAAAATCTGTCGCAAAATATATCGCTAATTTCATGTTTTTATTAGTGAGGGATATTCCATCGCTAAATCTCCCACTTTTCTTAAGAGGAATTTACGAAAATCTTCCGTCACTAATTCGTCGCTAAATCCATCTCTAAATCCACAGCTTTTTTTGAACAGAATTTATGAAAAATTGTACGTAGCTAATCCGTAGCTATTTTTTTTTCAAAGAAAAAGCATAAATCACGTGCTATTCACTAGCTAATTCGTCGGAATTTAGCTAGGGATTAATCCATAGCTAAAATTCCCAAGATAAAATGATTTTTTCTTGTAGTGTATTTGACTACATGACTATTTGATTACACGACTATCTGACTATATGAATATATGAATAAATGACTATCTGATAATATGACTATCTGAATATATGACAATATGACTATATGACTATATGACTATATGACTATATGAACTATCTAACTATATTCCTATCTAACTATATGACTATGAATATCTGATTATATGATTAATACTATATGACTATATGACTATGACTATATGACTATATTACTATCTAACTATATGACTATATGACTATATGACTAACTATATGACTATGTAACTATATGACTATTTGATTATATGAATATCTGACTCTATATGACTAACTGACAATCAGACTATCTAATAATCTGAGAATCTGACTATATGATTATTTGACTATATGACAATCTTACAATATGACAATATGACTATATGACTATATGACTATGACTATATAACTATATGACTATCTAACTATTTGACTATATGACAATATATCTATATGACTATATATCTATATGACTATCTGACTATTTGACTATTAGAATATATTTTTTTATGACTATCTGACAATCTGAAAATCTGACTATCTAACTATATGATTAGATGACTATGTGACTATTTGATTAAATGACTATCTGACAACATGACAATCTGAATACATGACTATCTGTCTACATGACTATCTGACTACATGTTTATCTGACGACTTCACTATCTGACTATATGACTATCTGACTAGACTATCTGACTATATGAATATCTAACTATATGACTATGTAACTATGTGACTATTTAATTATATTAAAATCTGACTATATGATTGACTATTTGACAATCTGACAATCTAAATACATGACTATCTGACTATATGACAATCTTACTATCTGACTATATGACTATGACTATTTGACAATTTGACTATCTGACTATATGACTCAATATCTATGTTACTATATAACTATCTGACTATTTGACTATCAGAATATATTACTTTATGACTATCTGACAATCTTATAATATGACTATCTGTCTAGCTGACTATGAGACTATTTGATTAAATGACTATATGAAAACATGACTATCTAAATACATGACTATCTGTCTACATGACTATCTGACTACATGAATATCTAACTGCTTCACTATCTGACTACATTACTATTTGACTACATACTATCTTACTACTTGACTATCTGACAATATGAATATCTGACTATATGACTATTTGACAAAATAATATCTGACTATATTAATATCTGACTATCTGATAATCTAACAATATGACTATTTGATTCTATGGCTATCTGAAATATGACATCTGACTATATGAATATTTAAATATATGACTATATGACTATCTGTTATATGATTATCTGTTATATGACTATCTGACATTATGACTAACTTATTATATGACAATATGACTATATGATTGTATGTCGGTATGGATATCTCACTATATGACTATAACTATCTGACTATATGACTATCTTAATATCTGTTTATATTACAATATTACTATATCACTATATGAATATGAATATATGGCTATATGACTATATGACTATATGATTATATGACTATATAACTATCTGAATATCTGACTATATAAATATATGACTATATGACTATATGATTATATGACTATATGACTATATGATTATATGACTAACTATCCGACTATCTAACTATATGTCGAGCTGACTATATGACTATATGACTATATGACGATTTGACTACATGACTATCTGCCTACTTGACTATGTGACTACATGACTATTTGACTACATGACTATATGACTACTTGAATATCTTAGTATATGAGTATATGACTATAAGACTATCTGACTATATGACTATCTGACTATATGACTATCTGACTCTATGACTATCTGACTATATGACTATCTGAATATATGACTATCTGACTATATGACTATCTGAATATATGACTATCTGACTATATGACTATCTGAATATATGACTATTTTACTATATGTCTATCTGACTATATTAATATCTAACTATGAAAATCTATATATATGACTAACAAAATGACTATCTGACTATATGGGTATCTGACTATATGACTATCTGACTATATGTCTATATAAGTATATGACTATCTAACTCTTACACTATCTAATTATCTAACAATATCACTATCTAACTATATGACTATATAACAATCTGATTATATGACTATCTGACTATATGACTATATGACTATATGACTATATTACTATCTGACTATCTGACTATCTGACTATATGACTATATGTCTATATGTCTATCTGACTATCTGACTATCTGACTATATGACTATATGATATTATGATATCTGACTATATGAATAAATGAATATATGACTATATGACTATATTATTATATTACTATATGATATATAAATATAAGAGTATCTGACTATATGACTATGTCTTTATGACTATATTACTATATGACTATGTCCTTATGACTATATGACTATATGACTATATAACTATATGAGTATATTACTATAAGATGATATGACGATATAACAATATGACTATATGACTATAGTACTATAAGACTATCTAATAATATGACTTTATGACTATATGACTATCAAACTATCTGACTATATTACTAATTGACTATATGACAATCTGACTATTTGACTATCTGACTATATGACTATTTGACTATCTGACTATATGACTATCTGACTATATGACTATCTGACTATATGACTATCTGACTATATGACTATCTGACTAATGACTATCTGACTATCTGATTATATTTCTATATAACTATCTCACAATATGACTATCTGACTATTTGACTATCTAACTTTATAACTATATAACGATCTAACTATATGACTATATGACTATCTGACTATATGACTATATGACTATACGACAATATGACTATAAGACTGACTATATGACTATATGATTATATGACTATATGGGTATATGACTTTATGACTATCTGACTATATGACTTTTAATTATATGACTTTCTTACTATATGACTTTTAACTATATGACTTTCTGACTATATGAATATCAAAATATATAAATGACTATATGACTCTGAATATATGATTATCTGATTATCTGACTATCAAACTATCTATCTATCTCTATCTAACTATATTACTATCTAATTATATGACTATCTGACTATCTAACTATGTGACTATATGATTATCTGAATATTTAACAATCTGAATATTTGTCTATAAGTCTGACTATATGACAATCTGATTATATGACTATCTCACTATATGTTTATGTGACTATATGACTATTTAACTATATGACTATGTGATTATATGACTATATGACTATTTGATTATCTGACTATATTACTATATGACTATATAATTATATGACTATCTGACTATATGACTATTTGAATATATGTCTATATGTCTATATGACTATTTGACTATCTGAATATATGATTAGCTGACTATATGACTAGGTGACTAAAGGCAATTTGAATATAGTATAATTTGACTACATGACTATCTGACTACATAACTATCTGATTACATGACTATCTAACTACATGACTATCTGATTATCTGACTACTTGTCTATTTGACTATATAAATATTTGAATTTATTACTATCTGACTATATGACTATCTGAATATTTGACTATATGACTATATGATGATATGAATATATGACAATCTGACTATATGACTATCTGACTATATGACTATTTGAATATATGACTATCTAACTATATGACTAGCTGACTATATCACTAGCAGACTAATGATATCTGACTACATGACTATCTGACTACATGACTATCTGACTGACTATCTGACTACATGATTATCTGACTACGTGACTATCTGACTACATGACTATCTAACTATATGACTATCTGACTATATGAATATGTGACTATATGACAATAGGACTATATGAATATCTGAATATATGTCTATATGACTATATAACAATATGACTATATGACGATATGAATTTATGACTATCCAACTATATGACTATCTGACTATATGAATATGTGACTATATGACAATAGGACTATATGAATATCTGAATATATGTCTATATGACTATATAACAATATGACTATATGACGATATGAATTTACGACTATCCAACTATATGACTATATGACTATATGATTATATAACTATATGACTAACTATATCTCTATCTGACTATATGACTATCTTACTATATGACTATCTAACTATATGACTATCTGACTATCTGACAATATTACTATCTGACAATATTACTATCTGAGTATATGACTATATGACAATATGACTATCTGAATATATAACTAGATGACTATATGACTATATGCTTATATGACTATATAACTATATGACTATATGTCTATCTGACTTTATGACTATATACTTATTTGTCTATATGACTATATGACTGTGATTATTTGATTATATGCCTATCTGATTATATGACTATATGACTATGTTTAATTTGACAATATTATTATCTGACAATATGACTGTTTAATTTGACAATATTATTATCTGACTATATGACGAATTGACTATGTGACTCTCTAATTATCTGTCTATATAACAATATGACTATATGATTATCTAACTAAATTATTATCTGATTATATGACTATTTGACTATATGACTATCTGACTATATGACTATAGACTATATGACTTTATGTCTATATGATTATATGACTATTTGACTATTTGACTATATGACTATATGATTATATGACTATTTGACTATATGGATATCTGACTATCAGACTATATGACTATATGTCTATGTAACTATCTGATTATATGACTATCTGACAATATGAATATCTAACTATATGACTATCTGTCAATATAACTATCTAACTATATGACTATTGACTATATGACTATATGACTATTTGACTATATGACTATTTGACTATATGACTATATGACTATATGACGATATGAATATTAGACTATATGACTATATGACTATGCCGATATGACTAAATAACTATATGACTATATGGCAATATGATTATCTGACTATATGACTATATGACTCTAACTATTTGATGATCTGACAATATCACTAGCTGACTATATGACTATATTACTATATGACTATCTGACTATATGACTATCTGACTATATGACTATCTGACTATATGACTATATAACTACATGACTATCTTACTACATGTATATATGATTACTTCATTATTTGTGTACCTGACTATTTGACTACATTACTATCTGACTACTTGACTATCTAAGTATATGAATATCTGACGATATGATTATCTTACTATATGACTATCTAACTATATTAATATCAGTCTATATGACAATCTGACTATATGACTATCTGAGGATATAACTATCTGACGATATGACTATATGACTATATAGTCAGATAGTAATATAGTTATATAGTCAAAAAGATAGATAATTAGATAGTCAAAGTCATAGAGACATATAGTCATATAGTCAGATAATCATACAGTCACACAGTCATATTGTCATATTGTCATATAATAAGATAGTCATAAAGTCAGATAGTCATATAATCACATAATGATATAATCAGATAGTCAGATAGTTAAATAGTCATATACTCAAATAGTCAGATAGTCATATAGTCAGATAACATATAGTCACATAGTCAAATTGTTAGATAGTCATAATCATATAGTCATTTAGTAAGATAGTCATATAATCAAATATTCATATAGTCAGATAGTGATATTGTCACATAGTAATATATTCGGATATTAATATAGTCAGATAGTCATGTAGTAAGATTGTTATGTAGTCAGATAGTCATGTGGTCGGATAGTGAAGTAGTCAGATATTCATGTAGTCGGATAGTCATGTAGTCTGATAGTCATGTAGTCTTATAGTCATGTAGTCGGATAGTAATATAGTCAGATAGTCATGTAGTCAACAAGTCATATAGTCAGATAGTCATATAGTCATATTGTAATATATTCAAATAGTCATATAGTTAGATAGTCAAATAATCATATAGTCAATAGTCATATAGTCAGATAATCAGATAATCAGATAGACATATAGTTATATAGTTATATAGTCATATAGTTATCGTCATATATTCATATAGTCATATAGTCATAATGTCATATAGTCATAAAGTCATATAGTCATATAATCAGATAGTCATATAGTCAGATTGTCATATGATCATATAATCAGATAGTCAAGTAGTTAGGCAGTCAGATGGTCATGTAGTCAGATAGTGAAGTAGTCATATATTCATGTAGTAAGATAGTCAAGTAGTCAGATATTCATGTAGTTAGATAGTTATATAGTCATATAGTTATATAGTCAACAAGTCATATAGTCAGATAGTCATATAGTCATATAGTAATATATTTTGATCATCATATATTCAGATAGTCAGATAATCAAATAGTAATATAGTCATAGACATATCTTCATATAGTCATATAGTTATATAGTCATATGGTCATATAGTCATATAATCATATAATCATATAGTTAGATAATCATATTGTCAAAGAGTCAGATAATCATATAGTTAGATATTCATATAGTCATATAGTCATATAGTCAGATAATCATATGGTCAGATAGACTGATAAACAGATAGTCAGATAATCAAATAGTCAGATAGTAATATAGTAACATAGTCAAATATGCATATAGTTAGATGGTCTGATAGTCATATAGTCATATAGTCATATAGTCATATAGTCATATAGTCATATAGTCATATAGTCATATAGTCATATAGTCATATAGTCATATAGTCATATAGTCATATAGTAATATAGTATTATAGTCTGATAGTCAGATAATCATATAGTCCATTAGTCAGTGAGTCATATACTCATATAGACATATAGACATATAGTCATATAGTCATATAGTCATATAGTCAGATAGTCATATAGTCAGATTTTCAGATAATCAGATAATCACATAGTCATATAGTCATATATTCAGATAGTCACATAGTCATATAGTCATATATTCAGATAGTCATATAGTCATATAGTTATATATTCAAATAGTCAAATAGTCATATACTCACATTGTCATATAGTCATATAGTATTATAGTAATATAGTCGTATAGTCATATAGACATATAGTCATATTCATATAGTCATATAGTCATATAGTAAGATAGTCATATAGTCATATTATTTATTCAGATAGTCAGTTAATCATATAGTGAGATAGTCAGATAGTCATATATTCAGATAGTCATATCGTCAAATAGTCATATAGTAAGATAGTCATATAGTAATATAGTCATGTAGTAATATAGTAATATAGTCATATAGTAATATAGTCATATAATCATATAGTTATATAGTCATATAGTCATATAGTCAGATATTCAGATAGACATATAGTATTATAGTCATGTAGTCATATAGTCATGTAGTCAGATAGTCATATAATCATATAGTCATATAGTCATATACTCAGATAGTCATATAATCATATAGTCATATAGTCATATACTCAGATAGTCAGATTGTCATATATCATATAATTAGATAGTCAGTCATATATTTAGATAGACATATAGTAATATAGTACACATTCATACAATCATATAGTCATAAAGTAATATAATAAAATAGTCATATAGTCAGATAGTGATATATTAAGATAGTCAGATAGTTAAATAGTTAGATAGATAGTTAGTTAGATAGTTAGATAGTTAGATAGTCATATATTCAGATAGTCACATTGTCTGCTAGTTATATAGGAAGATATTCATATAGTCAGATAGTCATATAGTGAGATAGTCATATAGTCAGATAGTCATATAGTCTGATAGTAATATCTTTAGATAGTCATACAGTAAGATAGTTATATAGTTAGATAGTCATATAGTCTATTAGTCATATAGTCAGATATTAATATAGTTAGATATTCATATAGTTAGATAGTCATATCTTCAGATATTCATATTGTTAGATAGTCAAGTACTCAGATAGTATGTAGACAGATAGACATCTAGTCAGATTATGATGTAATCATATATACATGTAGTAAGATAGTCATGTAGTCAGATAGTTATGTAGTCATATTGGCATATAGTCAAATAGTCATATAGTCAGCTAGTCATATAGTTAGCTAGTCATTTAGTCACATAGACAGATAGTCAATCATATAGTCATATATTTAAATAGTGATTTAGTCGGATACTCAAATAGTCAAAGAGTCATATAGTCATATAGTCAGATAATCAGATAGTCCTATAGCCATATAGTCATATAGTCATATAGTGATATCTCATAGTCATATAGTCATATATTCATATAGTCATATAGTCATATAGTCATATCGTCATATAGTTACATAGTCATATAGTTAGATAGTCATATAGTTAGATATTCATATAGTTAGCTATTCATATAGTTAGATAATCATATAGTTAAGTAGTTACATAGTTACATAGTTACATAGTTACATAGTTACATAGTCATATAGTCAGATAGTCAGATAGTTAGATAGTCAGATAGTCATATAGTATGATATTCATATAGTCAAATTTTCATATAATCAGATAATCATTTAGTCAGATAGTCATATAGTCAGATTGTTAGATATTCAGATAGTTAGATAGTTAGATAGTTACATAGTCAATTAGTCATATAGTCAAATCGTAATATAGTCAAATAATCACAGTCATATAGTCATATAGTCAGATAGGCATATAATCAAATAATCACATAGTAATATAGTCATATAGTCATATAGTAATATAGTCAAAAAAGTCATGTAGTTAGTAATATAGTCAGATAGACATATAGTTAGATATTCATATAGTCAGATAGTCATATTGTCAGTTAGTCATATAGTCATATATTCATAGTGATATACTAATATAGTCATATAGTTATGTAGTCATATAGTCATATAGTCATATATTCAGATAGTTATATAGTCTAATAGTCATATAGCCAGATATTCATATAGTCAGATATTCAAGTAGTTAGAGAGTCATGTAGTCAGATAGTCATGTAGTCTGATAGTCATGTAGTTAGATAGTCATGTAGTTAGATAGTCATGTAGTTAGATAGTCATTAGTCAGCTAGTCATATAGTCAGCTAGTCGTATAGTTATATTGTCAGATAGTCAGTAGTCATATAGTCATATATTTAGATAGTCATATAGTCAGATAGTTAGATAGTCATATAGTCATTTAGTCATATAGTCATATATTCATATCGTCATATAGTCATATTGTTATAAAGTCATACAGTCATATATTTAGATAGTCATATAGTCAGAGTCATATAGTCAGATATTCATATAGTCAGATAGACATATAGTCATATAGTAATGTAGTCAAATAGTCATGTAGTCGGATAGTCATGTAGTTAGATAGTCTTGTAGTCAGATAGTCATGAAGTCAGATAATCATTAGTCAGCTAGTCCTATAGTCAACTAGTCATGTAGTCAGATAGTCAGGTTTTCATATAGTCAAATATTCAGATTGTCAAATAGTTAGATAGTCAGATAGTCATATAGTTATATAATCATATAGTAATATAGTCAGATATTCATATTGTCATATAGTCATATAGACACATAGTCATATAGTCAAATAGTAATATAGACACTAAGATATATTGAGATAGTCATATAATCATATTGATATATAGTCAGATTGTCATATAGCTAAAAAGTCTGATAGTCATATAGTTAAAAAGTCAGATAGTCGTATAATCATATTGTCATATAGTTAGAGCTAGATAGTCAAATAATCAGATAGTAATATAATCAGATAAAGATATAGTCATAGCCAGATAGTCAGATAGTCAGATAGAGATAGAGTAAGTCAGATAGTCAACTAATCAGATAGTCATATATTCAGATAGTCATATAGTCATTCATATTGTTAGATATTCATATTGTCAGAAAGTCATATAGTTAGAAAGTCATATAGTCAGATAGTCATATAGTCATATAGTAAGATAGTCATTTAGTGAGATAATCATATAGTCATATAGTCATATAGTTATATAGTGATATAATTAAATAATCAAATAGTCAGATATTCATATAGTCAAATAGTCGAATAGTCATTTAGTTAGATAGTAATATAGTCAGATAGTCTCATAGTCATATAATCATAAAGTCAGATTGTCAAATTGTGATATAGTCATATAGTCATATAGTCATATATCACATAGTCTTATAGTAATATAGTCATATAATCATATAGTCGTATAGTCATATAGTCATATATAGTCATAAGGACATATAGTCATATAGTCATATATTCAGATAGTCATATATTCATATAGTAATATAGTCATTTACTCATCTAGTCATATAGTCAAACATTCATATAGTCAGATAGTCATAATGTCATATAGTCAGATAGTTATATAGTCATATAGTCAGATAGTCATATAGACAGATAATCATATAGTCATATAGTCATTAGTCAGATAGTCATATAGTCATATAGTAAGATAGTCATATAGACAGATAATCATATAGTCAGATAGTCATTAGTCAGATAGTCATATAGTCAAATAGTCATATAGTAAGATTGTAAAATAGTTAGATAGTCATATAGTCAGATAATCAATTAGTTAGATAGTCATATAGTTAGATAGTCATATAGTCAGAGAGTTAGATAGTTTAATAGTTAAATAGTCAGAAAGTCATATAGTTAGATAGACATATAGTCAGATAGTCATATAGTCAGATAGCCATATAGTCATATAGTAATATAGTCATACATTCATATACACACATAGTTATATAGTCATATATATGTAAACATATAATCAGATAGTCATATAGTCATATATTCAGATATTCATATAGCCTGATAGTCATAAAGTCAAATATTCATATATTTACATAGTCAAGTAGTCAATAGTCATGTAGTCAGATAGTCTTGTAGCCAGATAGTCAAGTAGTCAAATAGTCATGTAGCTAGATAGTCATGTAGTTAGATAGTAATGTAGTCAGATAGTCATGTAGTCATATAGTCAGCTAGTCAGCTAGTCATATAGTCATATAATCATATAGTTTAATAGTCATATAGTCATATATTCAGATTGTCATATGGTCAGATACTAAGATAGTCAGATAGTCATATAATTATATTGTCAAATAGTCAGATTGTTATATAGTCATATAGTCTTATAATTATATAGTCATATTCATATTGTGATATAGTAATATAGTCATATAGTTAGATATTTAGATAGTCATATTGTCAAATACTCAGATAGTCATATAGTCATATAGTCATATAGTTAGATACTCATACTGACATACAATCATAGAGTCATATAATAAGTTAGTCATAATGTCAGATAGTCATATAGTCAAATAGTGATATAATCAAATAGTAAGAGTTAATTAGTCAGATAATCATATATATAGATAATTAGTTATTTATATATTAAGTTAGTCATATAATAGATAGTCATATAGTCATATAGTCAGATGTCATATTGTCATAGAGTTAGATAGTCATATAGTCAGATAATCAGATAGTCAGATATTAATATAGTCAGATAGTTATGTAGTCAGATTTTTATATAGTCAGACATTCATATAGTTAGATAGTCAAGTAGTCAGATAGCATGTAGTCAGATTGTCATGTAGTCAGATAGTGAAGTAATCAAATATTCATGTAGTCAGATAGTCATTTAGATAGATAGTCATGTATTCATATAGTCATGTTGTCAGAAAGTCTTTTAATCAAATAGTCATATAGTCAGCTAGTCATATAGTCAGATTGTCCGATTGACAGATAGTCATAAAGTCATGTATTATGATAGTCAAATAGTCAGATAGTCAGATAAACATATAGTCATATAGTCATATAGTCAGATAATAATATAGTTATATTGTCATATTTTCATATTGTCATATTTTCAGTGTCATATAGTCATATAGTCATATATTCATATATTAAGATAGTCATATAGTCAGATAGTCATATAGTCAGATAGTCAGATACTTTGTCATATAGTCAGATAGTTAGATAGTAATATAATATTATTGTAATATTGTTATATAGTCATATAGTTATATAGTCAGATAGTCATATATTCATATAGTCATATACTCATATAGGCATATAGTTATATAGTCAGATAGTCTATATTGTCATATAGTCATATAGTAACATAGTCATATATTCAGATAGTTATATTGTCAGATAGTCATTTAGTCATATATTCATTTAGTCAGATATTCATTTAGTCAGATATTCATAAAGTCAGATAGTCAAGTAGTCAAATAGTCTTGTAATTGAATAGTCATGTAGTCAGATACACTACAAGAAAAAATCATTTTCGCTAGGGATCTATCCATAGCTAAATTATGACGGATTAGCTAGGGAATACAACGGGATTTACGATTTTTCTTTGAAAAAAAATATTAACGGATTAGCGATTGAAAATTTTTCATAAATTCCATTCATGAAAAATAGTGTATATAGCGACAGATTTAGCGACGAATTAGGGACGGAAGATTTTCGTAAATTCTGCTCAAGAAAAGTTGGCGATTTAGCGACGGAATATTCCTCGCTAATAAAAGCCTAAAATTAGCAACAAATTTAGCGACAAATTTAGCGACATATTTTCTCTTGCTAATTAAATCTTTGATTTAGTGATGGATTTAGTGATGGATTTTTCCTTGCTAATTAATCTTTGATTTAGCAACGGATTTTCCCTTGCTAATTAATCCTTGAATTAGCGACGGATTTTCCTTTTCTAATTAAATCCTTGATTTAGTGATAGAATTAGCGATGGAATTTTCCTAGCTAATTATTAGCGATGGATTTAGCGATTGAATTTTCCTATCTAATTTAAATTCGTCACTAAATAATTATTTAAATTTATTTTTTTTATTAGTTTTTATATTATTAGAATCGATAATTCTTTAAATATTTATTTTATCCAAATATATGCATTTAACTAGGGATTTTTCGCTAGCTATTTGGGTTAGTTATAATTTCTGTCGCTAATCTTTTATGATATTTTTTAAGCATTATTTATTTTAATATTTTATATAATTTTCTATATTTAAGGTATGTTATGGTCTATAGATGAGCAATCCTTGAATTACACAATATTTTCATATAATTAAAATATGGTATTATAAAAAAATTAATAAATATATAAATACGAATAAAAATTTATATTAAATATGACTAAAATAATTTTTTTTGATTATAATTTAATTAAAATATTATACTTAATTTTATCTAAAATATTTATTTATGATATTTAAATATGTGTATTACAAAACATTATATAATTTATTACATAATTATAATATTTATAAAATATTTTAATTAATTAATAAAAATAAATAAAAATTATAACTAATAAAAAATTAAAATAAACAATTGTTTGATTAAAATAAATTATAAAAATATATGAATAAACAAGTAAATATTTATAAAAATAAAAGCATAAAATAATATTTTTATGATTATAGGAATTTTTTTAAAAATAATGACTAAAATAATACAAATTTTTGAATTATAAAAAAAAAATTTAATTTTTCATAAAATTTAAAAGAAAAAAAATTGTCATTTTAAGATTAATATATTGATGTTTTAAATATATCAAAAATTTTTGATGATTTAAAAAATTAATTTTCAGTGTGGTTATTAAATAAACACTTCAAACATTATAATTTATAATGATTATAAGATTCAAATTATATGTTTTTATAATTATTCATATTAAATTAATAAAAAATAAATTGAATTCATATAAATTTATAACCATATAATATATGTGTGTGTGTGTGTGTGTGTGTGTTTGTGTGTGTGTGAATACTTTATTATTATATAATATTATTTTATTTATTTATTAAATAATATCATTTATGGTTAAATAAAAATATATTTCTATTATTTTATTTAAATTATTTATTTTTTATAAATTTATTTCAGTGTCATTTTTTTGTATTTTATTTTATAACAGTTTAGTATATATATACGGTTTCATAGAAAAAAAAGCTAAAAAATTCTCTCTCAAATGACGAAGGAGAGCCGAAACAAGAGGGAGCGACTAGAAATCTATCTCATCTTCGTTACTAGTTAATAATTTCATTGTTCTTCTCCTTCGAATGCTATATACATATCTCCTTCTTTCTTAATTTGATTACCACTAACGGTTTTTGTTTTTATAGAATATTCGGGTAATAGTCCCCCCCCACCAATTTTGCTTATTTTAGTTTCTATTTTCATTTCACCTACATTATTTTAACTCTACCCCATTAATTAAATAAAAAATTTCAATATAATCATTGTTCTTTTATTGTTTAAATTTTTAGGTTTTATTGATTTCAAATACTAGAGATTTGCATTTTGTTTTCTCCAAATATATTATAAACATATAGATATAAATAATTTTCTTTGACTATAAGTATAAATAAAAAAAATATTATACATAATTAATTCTTGGTATAATTAATCCTTGTAATATGTTATCTCACTTTTAAGATAAAATTTAGAGACTAATGATCTATCTTATCTTATTAGGTATTCTTTGATATAAACTTTCAATTTTATTATAGCTCATCTATTTCATACTTATAAAAATAAAAGGAATATGACTTTTATTGTATATACTAGAACATTCCATCCAATATAACTATCTTGTAAAGAAATTATACTTATTTTTTTTCATCTAAACCAAATAGTGCCAAAATATTTGAACATTCTCCTATTTCATTAAATATGTTATCCAACTCTATCTTGAAACCAACCTTTATTAGTCTTATCTGTATGAATGGTATACCTCATAATTCTAGTTCTACCACAAACTTGTTTATGTGCTCGCTAACATCTAGTTTGGTACCAAATAAATTGTCCATTTGCTAATATTATAGGAGATTATTATATCATGTGTTATTCATTTGCCAATTCACAAATAAAAAGGATGTCAATGTGCCACATATAGTAAGGAATGACATATTTCCATATTTATCATTTTGCATGATGTTTGACTAAGAAATACAATTGATATTTTTTAAGAATGGTTATAACAAACTTCTTAACCTTATCTGTTTATCTGAGTAAGAAATCTACTTTCATAGTTATAAAAGTAATTTTATAAAAATAATTTATATGCTTGTATAAATTCTTTGTTGAGTCAAATTAGACAAAAATAATAATCAATGATTAATTGAATATAAACTTATTTAGTGAAAGTGTTGCAACAAATTTATAATACAATATATTACTTGGTAAATTTTTTTTAAAAAAAAATCATTTATAAAATAATTTAATTCATCGTTAAAATAAAGTTAGGATCAAGTTAAGATAATCTAAAAGGCATCGATTAGTTACAATAACTAAAAATATATTAACAAAAATATTAATTTAAGAAAATAATGATTATAAGATATAATCTAATAAAATATATTCAAATTTTAGTTTAAAAAACTTAATGCCATGATTTATCAAATATAAATCACATTTTACTTAGGAAATGAGGAAACTTTGGATAAAAAAGATACTTAAAAGTGTATTTCCTATGAAATTAATTCTTATGAAAATCATGTCTCTGCATTCAAAATTATTTTGATTATTCTTTCATGAATACATCAAATGACATGATTAACAAAGTACTTTGATTACTAAAACAAATTTTTTTTTTGGAAACTAGTAATGTATGACTCAATCAAGTTAATCCATAATATTTTGCATGTCATTTGGAACTAAGTGGCTCAATATTGACATTAAAAGCGTAGCATCATATTCATACCATATGGGTGGAAAAAATTAATGTTTGATCTTCGTAAATATATAAATCATTTCTTCTTATTCTCAATGAAACATGCACCATGATTAAACTCATTTGTTCCTAACAGACTTATGTTCAGTCAAATGATAGAATAGCTTATACATAAAAATTATTAAAATAGATAGAGAAGCATCAAGATACTATTTGCTTGCATCAACAATAAATATCACATAATAGTGAGATCACCCAACATAAGAAAGAAGAGCATGTCCCTACATAATTGTATGAACTAATTCCAATCTTACTAATTTTGGTTTTCTTCCAACTCTTGAAATACTTACTCATTTTGATTATTGAAGATACAACTTTTACCTAAATCATGCTTATAAAAATTATGTATAGATAGCTTACCTCTAGATTATAATAATTGTCTCATTTTTTACTCATGCGCCCGAGTTTATAATGCAACAAATCTAACTCATTGTTGAATTATCAATAGGAAATGTATCTTTACCAACATATGTGATGTTGATTATTCTAATTTTGTTTCCTCGAGCAACAATCATGGTCGATCCATAAATTTTCATATGTCATCATTTTAAAAGTTAAATTGGGACTTCATCATTAAGCCGGCCAGTCATTATTAGATTTTGTATTAAGGGTGGTTAATGTCTTCTCCATGCATTTATCACACAGTTCTATTTGATATCCTCAAGTTGATATCACCTATAAAAATTATATCCAATTATTCCTTTATAGTGAGATATAATTGTTCAGGATTTCCAACAACAAAATTTTTTAATGTCTCATTGTGTAATGTGAAATGATACCACAAATTCTAAAATCAAATATTCAAGATAATTTTTTACCAATAAAAAGTAAAAAAACACTTTTATCATTGTAACATCTAAGGCATTATTTCATTTTAACATTTCAACATCAATTATAGCATTTCTTTTGAAATGACCAAACTTGTCTTAGTTATAGTATTTCATGTTACTTCTATTTCTAGACTTGCATATATGATTTTGTCTTTTATCTACCATTTCCTTTGTTGAAATTTCTATCAAAATTTCTACTCATAATGTTGATACTGATTGAATAATTATGTACTAGTAGTTTTCTTAATTCATTATGCAAACTTCTTTTACAAGAATTCTATCCCATACATTATGACAAACAAGTATGAGGCAGGGGGTTTCTCCAAAATATAGGTTTTAACTTCATTTTATTATTTGTATTATTATATTTTTGAACCATTTTGAAATATGGTTATATGAGCCCTTTTGATATTTTTGATGATTTTGAAGTATTCTATTATTGAATAGGATTTTTTTTACCAGGAGAACAAAGTTGCTAAATGAGGAAATAGAGGAGTGCGAGCTCTTCTGGAACCAAGATGCTCTGAAAGTGGTAGCTTCTATCTGAAAATTTTAGCCTTATAAATGTTATATAGGTTGTTGGATTCACTAAACATGTTCTATATAATAGTAATTTTCTGATTGTCCTTTTTCAACACCCTGATCACAATTTTACGACTTCTTTTCTACCATCTTGTATTCATTTACACTATTAGTGGCTTAGCTATTGCAAGTGCAAGGTGCTCTCATTGTAATGAGTAATACTAGAAAAGTATTTTCCTCATCATTTACTTTGTATGATTGTAGAAAATATTGTTATGATGTTAATGTTTAACCATCAAAACAACCTTCATTACAAATTGAAGGTAAAGGTGATGGTTGGTATTATAACTGTGTAAATGTGTCAATGAAGGTGAACACTATGTGACTAAACCCTAAGGGCCTCTCGAAGAATTTGAAACACTCACTAAATATAATGAGTAATTTGAGAATTTTATATTATGAATTATAAATAAAA
This sequence comes from Sapria himalayana, assembly GCA_029783825.1. Classification (NCBI taxonomy): domain Eukaryota; kingdom Viridiplantae; phylum Streptophyta; class Magnoliopsida; order Malpighiales; family Rafflesiaceae; genus Sapria; species Sapria himalayana. The sequence continues at coordinate 10,378 of JAREIK010001381.1, read as the reverse complement.
TATTGGGAATGAAGTTATTCCCAATATTTGAATGAATATTGGCAATAATATAAAAAATGAGTATTGCTTAGGCAAAGCATTACATGACCTAAAAACTCATATTTTTAGGTCAAGAGTAATGCTCTGCTTTTGGTTTCTAAATTTATAATAAACACATATTTTTATTAATATTATAAAAAATAAAATGCTAATATTAATTCTAAAAAGATTAAGCATAGTAGATTAGAGTTAAAAATGTTGTTTGTTAAATAATTTTAATTTTATAAATATTAAGATTAATGATTTGCAAGTAATATATGATTATATTATTATCCTGCAAAATTTATCGAATTTTATTTTTGTAGTATATATTCTTTTTATTAAATTAACATGGGAATATATGTAATAATGATAAAGACTTTCAAATCATGTTAGAATTAAAAAATTGCATGGTTAATTTAAAGACTAGTTTATGAGGAAATGTTTATTAATATAATTAAAAATAATTTAAATAAATTCATTAATTATAGTGTAATCCATTTTTACTTAACTCAAATTCATCACATGATTTTATCTTTAATTGCTTTAGTTATATCCTAAAATTTTTATTTTATTCATAACTTGATTTATATCTCTAATTGCTTGAATTAAATATTTTTTACTTAACTCAAATTCAATATGTATGGTGCATAAACATTGCTCATTATATTTATGTATGTTGAAGTTCAACAAACAAAATATGTGCATGTGTAATTATTGAAGTTTCAACAATTTTCCCCTCACATTAGTAAGGTGGTTTAAGAGTGTTAAAGTACTTAATTAATCATATGCTATTTTGTATAAGGTGAAAATGAGACATAAAATTAGCAAATTGATATTCTTGACCAATCAAGTTTTTATTATAATTGAGTCCAAAACACATGTAAAATAAATGAATCAGAGTTATCTGAGCAATTCTATTGAGAAAACTTCATGACTTATTCATTTTATAGTCAATATTAGATTTGGAAGTATGCAAAAACCTCTTCACTTATTCACTTTGTACTCAATATGGAATTAAAAAATTTAAACTCGCAAGTGTCACTTTCTTTCACAATTTATTTAATGAAACTTTTGTGATGTGTAATAAAAGATATATTTGTGTAGCTAGAAAATTTAATTATCGAGTGATAAACATTGTGTACATTTTGGGTTTCATTTCCAATTACTCATGATTTGCATAGATTTTTTTGTAATATTAATAATTTTATCTCCTAATTTTCTAGCCATCTTGTTTATACAAGTCCACTCAAAAAATTAAGTTTTATTCTTATCTTTAATTTTATTCTTTATTTTTTAAATTCCAGTGTATTTATTAAAGAGCATACATCGTAAGATTTTCCTAAAATGTGATTTATAAAGTAAGGTGCATTTTATCTTGCATATAATTTTATATAAAAACATGAATAATGTTGGATTTTATTTTGGCAGTGGTGACAGCACCGGCAGAGGCGGTAGCAGGTAGTGGCTGCAGAGGTAGCAGGTAGTGGCGGCAGAGGCAGCAAAGGTGGCAGCACCTGCAGCACCGGGCGCACATGCAGAAATGCAGAGGCGGCAGCGTCAGCGGCTACGGCAGCAGCTACGGCAGCACCATCTGTAGTGCTAGCAGCACCGGCAGCACCGACAGCACCTGCAACACCGTCAGCAATGACAATAGCATCGGCAAAAGCAACGGCAGTGGCAGGGGCAGCAGTAGTGGCAGCGACGGCAGGAGCAGTAATAATGGCAACAAATGCGGTATATACGTACGTATATAGTCAATATATACGAACATATAATACTGTAGTATTTTTTTGTACATATATACTGAGTATATATGTACTCTGTATATATGTATGCATATTACTATAGTTTATATATATATATACTACAGTAATATATGTACGAGCAAAATGCTAGTATATATGTACATATTTACGGCAGTAATATATATTTATCAAAACATAATTTTTTTATTTATTTTGATTTGATTGAGTGGTTTAAATTAGTTATAGATATGGTACCACATTGTTTCATATACGAAGCTAGTATAAACGAATGGATTTTTCAACAGACATGACGAACAATGACTCGGATAGCTTTTTTGCAGCATAAAGTTGGTGATCGAAGGAGTAGAGGGAGAGAAAGCAATGTTAATGCATGGATAGATTATACTTTATGCATAGTCAGTAAGTATATTGATTAATAAGATGTAATATATTTTTTGTTATTTTTTTTAGTTATTTAAAATATTGTATTAGAATAAGTTATTAAATGTATTTTTTTTTGTTTAATTTTACAGTTTAATAAATAGTTTCTGTTTTTATAAAATTTAATTTAAAAATATTAAATTATTTAATTAAATGTTTGTTTAGACTGTATGACAATCAATGTTAATTTGTGTTTGTTCATGTCTATATTAACTTTTTTTATATATTTGTAAATATGTTTGTATTTCTCTGAATTTTTTGGGTAGAGTTTTAGCCTATTATAGGTATGTAAATGCCTATTATCAGTAGCGGTAGCTACGACAGCTTTTACAACAGCGGTGTCGGCGGCAACGGTGGTGTCAAATGTTGCGGCAGCGGGGACAACGGGGGCAGTAGCGGAGGCAGGGGAGGCAGTGACCGCACTAGAGGCAGCGTCCGCATCGGTGGCAGCAGCGGCTGCAGCAGCTGCGGCGGCAGCAACAGCAGCAAAGGTAGCACCGGCAACAGTTGTAGTGGTGACAACACCGGCAGCGGCGGCATCACTAGCAGCAGCCACAACAACAGAGGCAGCAGCAGCAAGGGCGGCAGCAACAACGGGAGCAGCAGCAGGGGCGGCAGCAACAACGGGAGCAGCAACAGGGGCGGCAGCAACAGCGGGAATAGCAGGAACGACAACAAATTATGTATATACGTACGTATATGGTAAGTATGTACGTACATATAATTATGCATTATTTTATGTATATATATATACTCAGTATATATGTTCTCAGTATATATGTATGCATAATACTACAATTTATATGTAAAAATACTACAGTAATATATGTACGAGTTCAATGCTAGTATATATGTACATTTTTGATGCAGTAATATATATTTATCAAAACAGTTTTTTTTTAATTTATTTTGATTTTATTTAGTTGTTTAAATTTCTTACAGGTGTCGTACCACAGTTTTCCAATATGAAGCTTGTAAAAGTGAATGGATTTTCAATAGACATGAAGCACCATGACTCGGACAGCATTTTCGCAGTGAAAAGTTGGTGATCGGAGGAGCAGAGGGAAAGAAAGAAATTCAATGCATTGATAGATTATACTTTATGCACAGTCGGTAGATGCATTTATAACTAAGATGTAATATACTTTTTTTAGTTATTTAAAATATTGTATTAAAATAAGTTATTAAATAAATTTTTTTTGTTTAATTAAAAATTTTCATTTATAGTTTTTTATATTAAATTTAATATAAAAATATTAAATTATTTAATTAAATTTTAGTTGAAGGTTGTATGACAATCAATTTTAATTTGTGTTTTTTCATGTTTATCATAATTATTTTTATATATCTGTGAAAATATTTGTGTGTTTCCGAATTTTTTGGGTAGATTTTTAGCCAATTTTAGGTATGCAAAAACCTATTTTCAACAACAGAATCAGCTGCAGTGGCGTCAGTGATGCCAGCGGAAGCGGCAATGATGGGGGTGGCAGCGGTGGCAACGGAGGCAGCGGCAGCGGCAGCTGTCGCAACTGCACCGGAAGCAGTATTGCCAGCGATGGCATCGGCATATGCAGCATACAGCAGCAGCATTGGCAGAGGGGGCGACAGTAGAGGTAGCGGTGGCAACGACGACATCGACGGTGGTGGCGACAGAGATGGCGACGACGACAGCGACGGTGATGACGACAACGACGGTGACGACGACAGCGACGGCGACGACGACAGCGACGGCGATGACGACAGCGACGGCGATGACGACAGCGAAGGCGACGACTGCAGCGACGACGACGACGACAGCGACGGCGGCGGCGGCAATAGAGGTAGCGGCTACAGCAGCATTGGTATTGACAATGACAGCGACAATGACAGCAACGACAATGGCAACTATGGCAGGAGAGGCAACGACAGCGACAATGACAGCAACGACGATGACAACTGTGGCAGGAGAGGCAGCGACAGCAGCAATGGCAGTAGCGGCAAGAGCAGTAACGAGAGAAGCAGCAACAACACCAAATGCGGTTCATACTTAGGAATAAAGTCAGTATATATGTACATATAATACTATAGTATTTTATGTACGTATATACTGAGTCTATTTTTACTTAGTTTATATGTAAACAATACTTCTATTTTTATGTATATTTATTGCAGTATTATATGTACGAGTGAAATACTGGTATATATTTACATATATACTATAAGATTTTACAGGTATTAAAACATTACTTTTTTAAAAAATATGACTGAGTAGTTTAAATTTCTTACAAATATGATACGTCATTTTTCCTCATACAAAGCTTTTATTAAGTGATGGGATTTTACACTAGACATTATGTGCCGTGACTCAGATAGCTTTATCGCAGTAGAAAAATGATGATCGAAGGAGCTGAGGGAGAGAAAGCAAACTCAATGAATGTATATATTATACTTTATGCACTGTCGATAGATACATTGATGAATAAAATGAAATATAAGTTAGTTATTTTTTTGTTTCAATTATGTAAAATATTGAATTTGAATAAAATATTAAATGATTTTATTTTTTGTTTATTATAAATTAATTATAGTTTAAGTATGTATTCAATTTGATATTAAAATATTAAATTATTTAAATAAAAAATTTTAAAATAAATATAATTCTGAAATTATTTTTGAAATTAAAATAGTTAGGGAATTTTCCATTATTAATTTAGCTATGGAATTTAACCTAGTTAATTTAGCTAGGGAATATTAAAATTAGCGACGTATTATTTTTGTTTAGCTATGGAATATTCATTAGTTATTTTTGTTTAGCAACAGATTATTTCGTTTATCTTACTATTTTAGCTACGAAATTTTTTTTTAGCAAGTGAATTTTTCGTCGCGAATTTTTTAGCTAGGGAAACTTCCGTCGCTAAAATTTAGTAAGGAGCACTTTATAAAGGGGCCTGATCTATCAATATTCCATCGCTATTTCCCATATATAGACGGAAAATTCCCATGTAGATAGGGAATTGTCCCTAGCTATATAGGATTTTTCTTGTAGTGTATTACTTTTGATTATATGAATATATGACTATATTACAATATGACTATATTACTAAATGAATATATGACAAACTACTATCTGACGATATGCCTATTTGAATATATGACTATATGACTATATGACTATCACTATATAACTATATCACTATATGACTATCTTACAATATGACTTTATGACTAAATGACTATAATGCTCTATGAATACATGACTATGTGACTATATGACTATTTCACTTTATGACTATCTTACAAACTGACTTTATGACTATATGACAATCAGACTAACAGACTATCTGACTATATTACTATCTGAATATTTGACTATCTGACTATATATCTATCTGATATATGACTATATGACTATATGATTATCTGACTATCTAACTATATGACAATATCACTACTATCTAACTATATGCCTATAAGACTATATGACTATTTGACTATATGACTATATGAATATATGACTATATGACTTTTGATTATATGACTAAATGACTATATTACTATATTATAATATGACTAAACGACTATATGACTATATTACTATATGACTATATGACTAAATTACTATATTAATATATAACAATTTGATTATCTGACAATATGACTATTTGACTATATAGCAATATGACTATCTTACAATGTAACTTTATGACCATATGATTATATAACAATATAACTATATGACTATATGACTATATTACTATATAAAAATATGACTATCTGACTATCTAAATATGTGACTATTTGACTATAACTATATGACTATATCACTATATGATTATCTTATAATCTCACTTTATGACTATATGACTCTCTGACTATTTGACTATCTAACTATATTACAATCTAACTATTTGACTATCTGTAAATATGACTATCTGACTATATGACTATGTGACTATATGTCTATATGACTATAAGACTATTAGACTATATGACTATCTGATTATCTGACTATATGATTATATGACTATCTAACTATCTGAGTAAAAGACTAAGTAAATATATGACTATCTGACTATATGACTATTTGAATATATCACTATATGCCTATATGACTATCTGACTATATGAGGATATAACTATATGACTATCTGACTATTTGACTATATGACTATCTAATTATATGCCTATTTGATTATCTAACTATTTTTCTATATGACTATATAACTATATGAACTATATGATTAAATGACTATATGACTATATGAATATAAGACTATATGACTATATCACTATATCACTATATGACTATATGACTATATGACTATTTGTCTATATGACAATTTGATTATCTGATAATATGACTAACTATCTTACTATGACTATATGAGTATAAGACTTTATGACTATCTGACTATCTGACTATATGACTATATGATTATCTGACTATATGAATGTTAGACTATCTGATTATCTGACTATATGACTATCTGTCTTTCTGACTATTTAACAAGATGATTATCTGACTATTTGACTATATGACTATCCGACTATCTGATTATATGACTATATGACTCTGTGACTATCCGACTAACTGACTATCTTACTATATGACTATATGACAAATTGACTATATGACTATTTGACTATCTGACTATATGATTATATGACTATCTGACTATAAAACTATCTCACTATATGACTATACTACTATATGACTATATGACTAAATGGATAAATGACTATATGACTATATAACTTTCTTACTACTTGACTATATGATTATATGATTATCTTACTATATGACTACATGACTATCTTAATATATGATTATATGACTCTATGACTATCTTACTATCTGACTATATGACTATATAACAATCTAACTATCTGATTATATGTATGTATGCCAATATGACTATATGACTATATAACTATATGATTATATGACTATATGACTATATAACTATGACTTTATGACGAGTATATGATAATATGACTCTGACTCTATGACTATATGATAATATGACTATATGACTATATGGTTATATGATTATATGACTATATGGCTATATGACTATATGATTATATTATGAATATATGACTATATTATGACTATATAACTATATGACTATGTTTTGACTATATGACTATATGACTATAGTATAACTATGTGACTATATGATTATATGATTATATTTTGATATTATGACTATATGACTATATTATGACTATATTATAATTATATGACTATATAATGATTATATAACTATATGCCTATATGATATTATAACTATATGAATATTTGACTATGAATATATGACTATGAATATATGACGATGTGACTATATGACTATATAACTAAAATATCATATTATCTTATGACCATATGACTATATGCCCATATGACCATATGACTATATGCCCATATGACCATATGACCATGACTATATGACCATATGACTATATGACCATATGACTATATGAGCATATTACTATATGGCCATATTACTATATGGCCATATGACTATATGATCATATGACTATATGATTATATGACTGACTTTATTATTATTATATGACTGAATTTATTATTACTATATGACTGTATGACTATATGATTATATCACTATATGATTATATGACGATACGTCTATATGAATATATTAATATTCGATTATATTACTATATGATTATATTACTATGTCTATATGACAATATAAATATGACTATATGACTAACTATCTGACTATATGACTATCTTACTATATGACTGTTAATATATGATTATATGACTTTATGACTCTTACTATTTGACTATGTGTCTATATGACTATCTCACTATATAATAATATGAATATATGACTATATAACTATATGACTATATTTTAACTATATGACTATATAACTATGATTTTATGACTATATTATGACTATGATTATATGGTTATATGACTATATTTTGACAATATGACTATATGACTATATTATGACTATATGACTATATGACTATATGATTATATGATTATATGACTATATGACTATATAACTATATTACCATATTACCATATGACCATATTACTATGTGACCATATGACCATATGACTATATGACCATATGACCATGATTCTATGACCATATGACTATATGATCATATGAATATATGACAATATGACTATATTACTATATGACTATATGACAATTTGACCTTATAACAATATGACTATATGACCATATATGACTATAAGACTTTAAGACTATTTGACCATATGACTATATGACTATATAACTATATGACCATATTCCATATGACTTTATTACTATATTACCATATGACAATATAACCATATGACTATATGACTATATGGCCATATGACTATAAGACTATATGGCTATATGGCTATATAACAATATGACCTTATAATAATTTGACTATATGACCATATGACTATATGACTATATGGCCATATAACAATATGACCTTATAATAATTTGATTATATGACCATATGACTATAAGACTAAGACTATAAGATTATATGACCATATGACCATATGACTATAAGACTAAAACTATAAGATTATATGAGCATATGACTATATAACTATATGACCATATTACCATATTATTATATGACCATATGACTATAAGACTAAAACTATAAGATTATATGAGCATATGACTATATAACTATATGACCATATTACCATATTATTATATGACCATATGACTATAAGACTAAAACTATAAGATTATATGAGCATATGACTATATAACTATATGACCATATTACCATATTATTATATGACCATATGACCATATGACTATATGACCATATGACCATGACTATAAGACCATATGAATATATGACCATATTACTATATTACTATATGACCATATGACTATATTACTATATGACTATATGACTTTATTATGACTATATCTTTATTATGACATGATTATATGCATATATTCTTATATGACTATATGACTAAATTACTATATGATTATATGACTAAGATTATATTAATTTATGATTATATGACTACATGACTATATGACTATATGAGTATATAACACTGACTATATTCATATAGTCAAATATTCAAATAGTCATATACTCATATATTAATATATTTATATAGTCATATACTCATATAGACATATAATATATGACTATATGACACTATGACTATATGAATAAATTACTATATGACTATATCACACTATGACTATAGGCATATAGTCAAATAGTCAGATAGTCATATAGTTATATAGTCATATACTCATATATTAATATAGTCGTATAGTCATATAGGCTTTTAGTCAAATAGTTATATAGTCATATAGTCATATTGTGATATAGTCATATATTCATATAGTCATGTTATCATATGTCATATAGTTATATAGTCATATAATAATATAGTGATATAGTCATATATTCATATAGTCATATAGGCAATAACATATTTGCATATATGCATATAGTCATATAATCATATTGTCATATAGGCATATAGTCATATATTCATATATTTATAATTCTTATATTCATATATTCAAATATTTAAATATTCATAGATCCATATATATATATATATATATTCACATATTCATAAATTCAGATATTTACATATTTAAAGATTCATAGATTAATTGATTCATATAATCATTGATTTATATATTGATATATTCATAGATTCATATATTCATATATTAATAGATTAATAGATTAATAGATTCATATATTCATAGATTAATAGATTCGTAGATTCGTAGATTCATATATTCATAGACTTATATAATTTATAGATTCATATATTCAAAGATTCATAGATTCATAGTTTCATAGATTCATAGATACTTATATTCATAGATTCATAGATTCATAGACTCATATATTTAGACTCATATATTCATAGATTCATATTCATGGATATATATATTTATAAATTCATATATTCATAGATTCATATATTGATAGATTCATATATTGAAAGATTCAAATATTCATAGATTCATATATTCAAAGATTCAAAAATTCATAGATTCAAATATTCATATATTCATAGTTTCATATATTAATAGATTCATATATTAATAGTTTCATATATTCTTATATTCATATATTCATAGATTCATATATTCAAAGATTCATATATTCATAGATTTATATATTCATAGATTCATAT